>CM064567.1:41206513-41636323 GCA_032716605.1 Paralithodes platypus | reverse complement strand
TACACACAAACGATATCATATTATATACTATGCAATACAGTACACATTATCTATTTCTCTAGGGTTTGAAGCTTTCTCTTCACGCCTACATTCTTATTAGCTCTGTTAGCTGTTGGGATGTTATTTTCTTTAGCACAGTAATTATTTAAAATTGTATTTGCTGAAGCATATACCACCATACTTTCTATTTTTTCGGTGCTATGACCATTTTCACAGATATCACTAGGGAACAGGAGATCAGCATCTGCTAAAGCCGTAACTGTGAGGTGTGTTGCTATATTTCTTTGGCTAGTAGCATTGCGAAAGGCAGGAAGCTTAGCAAGTTTGTTAATTACAATATAGTTATACATGACCATGTTCGCAGTCACACTATCTGGGTATATAAGAGAACCTCTGCTAATTCCAGCAATGTAACTTAGATTTTCTGGGATTTCTTCAGCACTATCTGAACACGTAATAATTTCTTTACAAGCATTACATTTTATTTTCTTTATCACGGAGTACCAACAATAGCCAGCTAAATAAACTATAACGGGGATGATGTCTTTACACCTGTCAATATCCTTCTTACAAACTTCAACATTCGTATGACATAAACCAAAATCAATTTCCTCATCTGTTTTTACTTGCTCATAGTCAATTTATTCAAAATCCTTTAAAATGACCTTCTTGTCGAGTATGGGTAAACTAAGTTTTAACACTGACATCATCCGTATCTTTTTCTCACACTCATATATTTGGCGTACAGAAATATTGTAATTTTCTCCTGCTAACTGTCGATACTGACCAAATCTTGCTTCCAAATTGTCTGTTTGAAATTTTCCTGTTAGTATGTAGGTCATATTCAGTTCTGTTGTGCAATAATTTGTTATTTCTAATATTGCATGGGTCGTATGTATCAGAGCTCTAATTGTTTCCCTAGTCAGTTTCCCCCCACATCCTGGAAGACTATCCCACGCATCTAACCACTTAAGGAAACTATCCAAGAACTGATATCGGTCATCATCTGTACTATTTGTTTATGGACAAGATAACTTGTTATTGTGCCTAAGACCTTTAAATGGGGATTTCACATTCATTATATTCCACCAATTAAGAAACACTTCGATGTACCTAGCAACATCTGAAAATAACGTTATGTTTTCCAATATTGAGCAAGGCTTGAATTATATACTCATTAAAAATTTGGAGAACTAATTTGACATTTTGTCTCTCTAGGTTGGAGGGGGATAATGCTTTCAGGCTTAGCCTATAGGCCTGCTTTAGGAGCAAATTTTCCTCTAAGAAATACAGTTTTTTGAGAGTACTGAAAGGAGCATACATTATCTTATTAGATTCATTACGGACATTTTTACTTGGGAACTGAGGGAATTTCATAGTTTTTTCTTCATCTTTCTGTCCTAGCCAATTATTCCTGATGCATTTTAAAATATGTACAGCGTCGTATAGGAAAAAGAGAGGTCTGGTACTTTGCGCTGGATGTGGGTAAACAATGGACAGTTTTGGTGGATTGGCAAAATATGATACAGCTTTGCCATTGATTGCATTATTGTCTGTTACAATGCTAATGACACTAAATCCTATCTTCTCAAGCCCTAAAATAATCTTCTTCATAATGTTATATAATGTCTCTGCCTTTATTATCTTTGCTGGAATTATGTGAACAACATCTCTGTATTTTGACCGAATACTGTTTAGCATAAACACATATGCGCTTGTTGCAATTGCATCACTGTCAAATGCTGAACCAACAATATTTCCTGCTTTATAATCCAAGTAAGGCTTCAGGTGAATTTCATCAACCATCATTGTAACCGTTTTATCACGGGTTGTCAGGGACTTAAATTTGTTCTTAATATACATAATACAATGGCTGGTACGGTGTTCGATAGCTGGGTTAAACGTTTTGGACACAAATATTCGTCTTATAGTTGAATAGCTAGGTAGAATTAGGCATTTCTTATCTCTCAGAAGTCTGTAACCTTGAGGTGAGCAATTATGCAAGAGAGAGGAGAATATCAAAAATTCTGAGGAGTAATCAAATTTAGTGAGAGTCATTAAATGAAGCTGTTCACAAACGAATTTGAGTGTATTCTGATACTTGAAGCCATTATCCTGTACAATAGTTGACAAAAAGGAGATCACAAGTTGAATTATTACAATTGCATTAATTGGGTTTGAGGCAGGATTATTGATATCGCACTTACGCAAAGCATCAAGCAACACTTCAAGTGTATTAATGTCAGTGACCTTTGAAGGAATCTTATAATCCCCTAGCTGGTTTATTTGCACCGCCTGTACACTAGCCTGAACATTACAGTCTGATTTGATGACTAAGGACAAAATAACTTTAGGTTGTGGGGAATGAACAATTCGACATATATGAAAATCTTCCTCGTTTTCAATAACTGTCCAGTATTTCTTATCAATGAACTGTATTTTGTCTTTAAGTTCATCTAAAGAATGAAATGTTATGTCTTGTTTGTACTTATTGTTATCTGCAATACTCTTTGCTACCGCAGCTTGAATGGCAGACTCTTCCATTCGTTTCCTCTTCTTGTCCGGGGCTTCTCTAGCATGTGATGGGCCAGAAAGGTAAGAGGGGCAGTTTGGCAATTGTGATGGAATTACACCATCACAGAGCTGAGGATACGTCAACTTGGCCACTAATTTAGTTCCGCTCTTCTCGTCAAAGTACGAAGTCTCTTGCCCTTATTTCATCAGGTCTAAAATGGAGCTCACACACCTGTAAGAGATGAAAGCTCCGATATAGCTAAGCTAAAAATAAATCGTTGCATAATTGTATTGCGAGCGATATTATTGCTTGGTAGTTCAATCATTCACGAAGGAAGTAAATACACTGATTTTGAGCAGTGTGTAATTTGACTTATGAATATTATATACAATTCAATATACCACACTTAAATTACAGTACTGGGTAGGCTTAAATTTTGTATATATATTTTTCCATAATTGGGAATACAAAATTATTTCATTATGCAGCATTGATCCAGGAGGAGGATCCAATTCAATGCATCCGCCAGCGTCGTCGTCAAACATACACAACAAACAAAATAAAATAACTTCTACTCCGTGGTTATGGATAACTTGCTTCGTCGATAATAATAATAATACTAATAATACTAATATTAGTAATTATAATAATATCAATAATGAAATTAATAATAATTATATTAAAGGTAACACATCTATTATATCATTAATGAAGTCATCGATATACCACATAATAAACTCCCGAAAATATATATACTCCCACTGTTGAGCTACTCAATTACTATTATTCTTATTATTGCTATTATTAATATTATTATTATTATTATTATTATTATTATTATTATTATTATTATTATTATTATTTCTATTTCAACTTGCTGAAGGAATGAGTAAATTTAGTCATGTAATGTTTAAGCCTACCGTACTCAATACTTAGACACGTGAATAACATTGTAGAATAATGTTTACTCACCCTGCTGTTTTCATTTGGAGTGTAATCTACTCGTCGAATGGCTGTAAGCCATTTGCTGGAAAGGTCAGCATTCCTTGGGAACCTAAGCACGTGCACTTTCGGTCCCGATCTGTAATTCCCCTTGCAATTTGGCACTGAACACGTGTAAGGCATTGTTGATGATCATGGAGAAGCTATCACAGGGAATAATGTACTTATAAAGTATATATGAGGGGGAAATAGTTTGGAAACACAGCGACAACCTCCCCCTACCTCACTAAAATGTATACTGACCTGCGAGGGTAGTGACCGTTTCAGCACTCCTTTTGTCGACGTCACAGAATTTAAAGGTCCCATCCGTGCGGCCTGGTACTCTAGGTGGCCTTGGCATAGTGCCCGTCCTGTAAAACTTTGCTTTACAGCCGTCCGGCTGGCTCAGTTGATAGCGTGCCTGATTCCCACCTTGCCGGTCTCGCGTTCAATCCCCGCTCAGATTGAAAAGTTTTTCTGGGATACAGCCGGCGGTTACCATCTCCCCATGAGCAAGGGGGATGGGTAATGGTCTCTGGTAGACTAAAGAAAGCCAAGCGCTTGCGAATCCTCGAAGGAGGAGAGACGGGCGCTATATAAGTAACCAGAAGATTATTATTATTATTATTTGGTATTGTTGTAGATTTCTTTCATAACCATAATTGCCTCTTTTTATGTGTTCATTTTTCAAAGAATATTATGTTTTCATTGTTGTTTATCACGTTTTGAGTGGATACTATGCATTACTTTACCCTTACCCACAAAACGTTTACCTAGTCTAACTGGCATGTTTTGTCGTTACCCTAATCTAAGGAGATTTAACTTACACTAGCAGGGGTACCCGGCATTGCCCGGGTAATAATACTGTACCACCATAATCACCATTACTACTACCACCACTACTACTACCATAATCACTATCATCAATCACTACTACCACAATCATCACAATACTACTACTACCATAATCACCGGCCTCGACCTCCCTGTGCCTCATTAAACGGCGACCTCGATTTCGGCCGCTAAATGACCTCCGATTTTGGATCTGACCTCATCTGTACCCCTATTTTGGGGGGCTGCGAACAACTTTCGTTTCATACACCTTTTCGATCGGAGGCCTCCTTCTGCCCCAAACAGCCATTTTTTTATTTAGTTTTTTCGATTTGTTTTCAATTTCGGCCTCGAAACGACCTCCGATCGTGGCCTCGCGCCCTCTATGACCTAACCCAGGTCAATTGACACCCACATGCAAAGTTTCAGCTCCCCAGGTCCAACTACTACCACAATCATCACAATACTACTACTACCATAATCACTGGCCTCGACCTCCCTGTGCCTCATTAAACGGCGACTTCGATTTCGGCCGCTAAATGACCTCCGATTTTGGATCTGACCTCATCTGTTACCCCATTTTGGGGGGCTGTGAACAACTTTCGTTACATACACCTTTTCGATCGGAGGCCTCCTTCTGCCCTAAACGGCAATTTTTTTCATTTTTTTTTTCAATTTCGGCCTCGAAACGACCTCCGATCGTGGCCTCGCCCCCTCTATGACCTGACCCCAGGTCAATTGACACCGAGATGCAAAGTTTCAGCTCCCCAGGTCCAAAACTGCGGCCGCCTATTAAGAACACACAGACAGACACAAACTGATTTAATAATATAGATTCGGTTATAGCAGGCACAGGATTTTTTGTTATGGTGATATCGGGGATTTTAAAATTGTGTATAATACAAAATCTGTAGGCGGATTATAGTGAGAAAGTTATGGCGAGTTGGAGTGGTTTTAAGCTAGATGCCAGAATGCTGGGGATGTGGTAGAATGATCAATTTCATTATTTGCAAGTGTATCAATACAAATTTATAAAATTATATTAACATAGTATAAAATTCCCTCAAAACACGTCCATTTAAAATACATTTCAAATCAACTTTACATTGCTGATTAGGTGTAGGTCTGGGGTATAAACCAGTGCAGGTAGATCGTAGATCGCATAGCGATCTTCGGCCACTCATACGCAACCCGACTGAGGGCAGCAGACGAGGGCCCTGTTGACTACAGGGGAGCGACCGGGGATCGGAAATTTCAATTCCGCTACTTTGGGGTGCCGGGGGCTAATATCTCAAGTCTTAAGTCCTCCGATGAGTGGGGTAAGCTGGTATTATACAGGCCCCTCTACACCTATTTACTCATCGGGGGCAACGACATAACCCCCCGACACCGAACCCCGTGCTCTGGCTGCGACATTAGGGGACCTCGCTCTGGCTGTCGAGAGGGACACGGGAGGGAAATGCATCCTGATTTCCCTAGAATACCACTCTAGAGTAATGGGAATGCCAGCAGAGCCGTATAATAAAATCAGGAATTCGGTTAACCGGTCATTGCGCTCTAGGTTAGACGTAACGCGCCATCGCTTTTTGTCGGTTTCGTCTAAACCGCAGGATCTTGACATCGACGGTGTCCATCTAGACCTCGACACTAACAAGATCCTGCATGACAAAATCACGGTCATGACTAAACGATGGCTGGAGCGTGATGCCGGAGGGATAAACCTGTGACTCCCTAAGTTCTGCAGCCCGCCCATCACCTTCCCCCAGTAAATTATCCTTCTTTCTTTTCTTTTTTGTTTTCATTCTTTTTTTGTTAACCCTATATTTGTGTCCCTAATTTCATTATTATTTACTTTTTGACTTATGACTGACCTACCATCTCATATTTCCTTCATTGTTTACTCATATCCCAATCTTTCGTGGTACTGTATTGTGTCAGGTAAGCGGTTTATATAGTCAGTTCTACCTCTTTACTTTAATTACATTAATCTATAAAGGGTAGGCTAATGTGATGTAATATTGCATAATTATGTGGACTGAAATTGTAATTTTTTTTTTTTATTTTTTTTTTATTTTTCTATATTCCAACTTACTTCCTCTCGGGCATAGGCTGAGAGCCTTAACATTCACCGCTTTACAATGAACAGTGAAGCCCGTGAGGTCCTGTTCCAGTCTAGGGAGTGAGACATGTGAAGCACATAGAGTACAACGAGCACCTGCCATCTTGCCTTCACATGAGGCACGGTGCTCACTCATGGCCCGAAACGACCCCATCTCTGAAGCCACCTCGTTCCCGTGCTTCACTGTCTCACCCCTTACACTCGGACTCTCACACTTACACACACACAACGCCACCTGTTGAGCAGATAACTCACCAGGCATTGCACCCCTATAGCATATTTTGAATATGGGAATATTCATACAGTGCTATTTAATCAGGGAACAATGAGGGTATTTTATTGACGTTTCGGTGGGCTTGTGGTAATGCACTGATACTAGGTACAGCACAAATTCCATCCCAATAATATCTTCCCATTGATACATCGGGATTTGAACCCGGGACCTTTGGATTACCAGGCCAGTGGCAAGACCACTCCACCACACCTCCCCTACATATGACAATTACTAAAAGGTGTGCTTTCACGATTGAGAATTATTATAGAGGTCCATAGACGAAGGGTTAGGCTAATTCGTGTAATTAATTTAATGGCTAGTAAACCAGAGGATAAAAAAAAACATAATTATGTCTGTCACAGTCTTGAAAAACCAGAGAGGGGGTTTGAGGGGTCTCATCACTAGGCTAACGTCCGATTTGGAAGACTTTGTAGCTAGTGCAACTCCTGAACAGCTAGGGGCTAAGTTAAAATACCTACAAACTACCTATGATCGGATAGCTACCCTGAATGAAAGTATAGTATCAGGTTTGGAGGAAGAGTCAGATATTCAGGAGGAGTATGAGCAGCACGCTGTCCATGATATCGCCCATTTAGAGGCAATACATTTACTGCGAAGGGCGGTGAAGAAGGTTGAGATAACCTCGACTAGCAGCGCTGCCAAGCAGACAGACCCCCGTTGTGAAGTCAACTTGCCCAAATTAAATTTACCGAAGTTCAGGGGAAACTTGACCGAGTGGTTAGCATTTTGAGACGTCTTTAAATCCACAGTGCATGATTCAAAACTTGACGATGTACGAAAGTTCCATTATCTGAAAGGCCAACTCGAGGATGAAGCTTTACATTTGGTAGAAGGTTTTTCCATCGTAGGTGAAAATTATGATAGTGTTGTGAGGTTATTACAGGCGACGTATAGAGACACTGACCAGCTCAAAGTAGCCCACATGAACGCCCTGTTGAACCTAGCACAGCCTAAGTACAGGGTTGATGAACTGACAAAGTTTAGGGCAGATATGGAGTGTCATACAAGATCATTAGATGCGTTGGGGGTAACCTCACAAGAAGTGCTGGTCATAATTTTAAGACAGAAATTACCTCTAGCTGTTCTAGATAAGGTTCGTACCTTTAACTTGGAGGAGTTCAAAGAGGAATTTAGCAAGGAGATTAGCAACATACAATTGAACAATGGTAGGATGGTGGGAGGGTCAGAAGGGACAACAGCAAGGGGTTCAATTAATATGATGGTAGGTTCTAAAGGGAAGGTTGAAGAATCACGAAAGAAACCACAAATGTCATGTAGGCTATGCAACAATCCCAAGCATAAATGGCTAAGCTGTACCAAATATCAAACCAATGAAGCCAAATTAGCTCAAGCAAGGAAGCATTATTGTGCAAGGGTTGTCTGAGTAAGGACCATGGTATGCAGGGTAAATGTACTGCTTCCTATTTGAGCCCCTGTCGCAACTGTGAGGGTCATCACTTTGACAAGTTATGCCCCACAGGTAGTCCAGTCAAGGAGGAAAAAGTAGGGGGTACTGCAACATTAATGCTAGGCAGTAGGAAGGACACCACCATTTTACCCACAATAAAGATACCCATAGAGGGTTATGGCAGGACACAAGTCTGTTGGCTACTCCTAGACCAGGGCTCACAACGATCCTTTATAAAGAGATCGGTGCTGGACGGTCTAAAATACCGTGTAGTAGGTAGTGAGACCCTTAGGTTGCAAGGTTTTACAGGAGTGACCGACAGTAGAGACTACGAAGTTGTTGAAGTTGCTTACATCTACCGTAAGAAGAAACACTTCTTACAGTGTATAGTGGTAGATGAACTCCCAGACTATCAATCTGTAGGGATTAACAAAGTAGAGCATGCACTTCGTAGGAAAGGTATTTACCTGTCTGATCCCGTAGGTGACTTGAAGGAGGTGCACATACTGTTAGGAGCAGATTATTATTATGATGTAGTACACCCGGGTTTTAAAAGAGAGAGTGGCGTGATCTTGATCCCCACTAAGTTTGGCTACTGCATGAGCGGCACAGTCCAAACTACCCAGTCAAATGTTCTGGTTGACACGGTATCCGTGTTGAGGATGAGCACGACCGCGGCAGAAGAGTTCACCGAAGATGATACTCACATTGAGGACCCAAAGCTAGCTGCCGAGTTCAATCTAGAAAGACTGTGGAAACTAGACCTCATAGGAATTAAACCTGTGGAGAATGACCAGGAATCAATATTCGCGACCGAGAAGTTCTCGGAATCTGTGCATTACTTGACCACGGAAAGACATACTGATGTACCGGAACAAAGATTATACTGAACAGGCAGGGACGCACACAAAACGTAGTCTTTTGAGTAAGGTCGCGCAATTTTTGGATCCATTAAGTTTAGCATTACCTGTTACCATCAGAGCTAGGATTCTAATCCAGGAAATATGGAGGCGCAACGTGGAGTGGGACGAAATTTTACCCGATGATCTTATTGAACAGGGTAGGTCCTTACTAGAAGATTATAACACCCTATGTACAATTGTACATTAGAGTTACCGCGCCAAGTGGCCGCATTTGGACCCATGTCTTTACATGCATTCTGTGATGCGAGTGCTACAGCGTATGGAGTAGCTATTTATTGTGTTACCTCGTTTGGGATTAATTTACTCACCGCCCGGGCTAAGGTTGCACTGGTAAAGGGGGTCACGATTCCCAAATTGGAACTAACTGCCATGCTGCTATTGGGACGTTTGGTTAATCATGTAAGCATTTCATACGATAAGGAACTGCAACTAAGGGCGGTACACGTATGGTGCGATAGCCAAATTGCACTAAGCTGGGTGCATAGTCAAAGGACATTGCCCGTCTATGTGCGCAATAGGGTGGATGAAATACAATCCCTACTACCAAATGCCTTCTATCATTATGTACCAACCAAAGACAACCCCAGTGACCTAATAAGTAGGGGAGTAACGGTGTCCAAACTGATTAAGTCCGACCTGTGGTGGCAAGGCCCAAAATGTCTGCTCCATGAAGGGGATTGGGCTGTATGGAATGCCGAGGTTGAGTTAGCTTTGCCATTAGAAACGGTGACAGTTGTCATTCAACCAACATTAACACCGAGTCCTATGTTAGAGTGGGTAAGGATCGGTGGGTACAATAAATTAGTCAGGGTCGTAGCTTGGGTGTTGCGTTATATCACCAACATAAAGGCCAGGCTACAAGGACGACTGCAGTCTGGGTCAAAGCTTAAATGCAGTAGAAATAAAAGCAGCTGAGGTAACACTAATTAGATGGGTTCAAAGGGAATCCTTCAGTCAGGAATTAGAATCCATAAGAAGTTCTGGTAAGATTAAAATGCCTAACATTGTGCGTCAACTAGGGCTACACCTGAAGAATGACATAATTAGCTGAGAGGGACGCCTATAGTGGTCAGGTGTAGACGACTGTGCCAACAATCCTATCCTGATGCCTGCAACACACCATATCACCGATCTACTGGTACAACACACACACGAGGAAGTAATGCACTACAGGGTCCACCACGTTATTTCTAAATTGCGTCTCAACTGGTGGATACCCAGAGTTCGACGAGTAGTCAAAAGGTGTGTGGTGTGCCGTAGACTAAAAGGAAGACCATTTACGACTGGACCTGCTCCACCCTTGCCAGAGTGTCATGTTAATCATCTAGAACCCTTCAGAGTTACAGGACTAGACTATACCGGCGCACTGAGAACTAGGGAACTGGACAAGGTTTATGTGTTGTTATTTACTTGTGCCACTTCACGTGCAATACATTTAGAATTCTGTGACAATATGTCTTGTGAAGAGTTTATGCTGGCATTCAGGAGATTTTGTGCACGTCGTTCCTTCCCTCATTTGATTCTTAGCGACAATGCTCCCACTTTTCTTCAAGCTTCCAGGTACTTGATAGATATGAGCGACGATCCAACGGTTGTTGCATACTTGGGAGAGCGAAGGTGCGAATGGAAGTTTATAGCAGTCAAAGTGCCGTGGTTTGGTGGAATGTGGGAACGGTGTATAGGCATCGTGAAGTCAGGCTTACGGGCGGTTGCAGGACGCGCCTTGTTAAAAAGGAGCGAACTAGTAACTGTGCTCACTGAAGTGGAGGCGGTTGTTAACGATCGTCCTCTCACTTACGTATATACCGACCTGCAAGAACCACTGCCACTAACACCAGCGCATTTGCTCTACGGCAAGCCAATGACTGCCTTTCCTACAGATCTGAAGTCATAGGCAGAGTTAGAGGACCCTTCGATGTTCACCGAGGCTGCGGTGTCACGACGTTACCAGTATATTTCTAGGGTTATAGGTGATTTTAAAAAGAGATGGGTGAATTAATACTTATTGGCACTACGTGAGAGGGCAACTAAGACTGCTGGTCAACCATCAGCACCCTCTGTAGGCGAGATAGTGTTCATCCATGATGATAGTCCAAGATTGTACTTGAGGTTGGGCCGCGTAGTGAAGGTGTACGAGGGCGAAGGCTCGGTAGGGCGAGTAGCGCTGCTCAAGACAGCTACTAGGACTACTGTTCGTCCGGTCGCACGACTGTACACTATGGAGCTTGGCTCTTCTACACAAGAAGAAGCTCCACCTGATGTTGCTGGATCCGAGGAGGTTGCCTTAGCCGATCCACCACAACCCGTTGGGGATCCGCCTCGGATCGGGACTAGACCCAGATGCGCAGCTCGTGGCGACGTTGATATGTGGCGACACAAGATTGCTTCTGGGCAACTCTAGATGTAAGGTGGGGTTCAGGTATTTTGTTTGGGGGGGGGGGGGGGGGGAGTGTATCGTTGATTCACGAAAGTCAGTGGTATAACCTACATTTTCTATGTATCATACCCTAGATACAGTTTGTACAGTATGTAAGCTTAATAAGTTGGATAAGGCCTATTATACAAAAGTATAGTATTTAAGTGTCTTTAGTAATATCGTGACTTATGAGTGTCCACGATAGACCTTTCTATTTCCAGTTGGGATTGGTTAAAAATGGGATCTATAATTCTGTATATACACAAAGTATCATGTAAAGTTAATTGGGTTTGTATATCAGATGAATAATATATAAGGGGTAATTAAGGTATTGGCTGTGGTGTACATTTATTCTATAAAGAGTTAATTTGAGAATATAGTATTCCATAAGTATTAAGTACTATTTAATATAGTAATTAAAGTAATATGAGGAACGTTAGCAGCATCGAGAATGATTGCGCATGTCTAGCTTCACTAGTTACCAAGCTGACGTTCTAAGATATCTCCCTATAAAGGGCGCCCCTCAATAACAACAAACCTTACCAGCAACACCGGCGATCGGCCACATCTATCGTCCCATTATTATATTAAACATCCCAGCACCTACTATCCATCAACATGCTCCACTAACCAGCTAAGTCTATATATATTCACTGGTGGCCATTATAATATATGTAGACAATATACAGCATGTGAATTAACAACAAAAGTGAGACGATCTCAATGCTTCCCCCTTAGGCTAATAATCCAATCCCTTTACTTATCTTCTAACTAATTCTTAAATCCACTATACGATCCTAAGTCTTGACAGTAAAATATGGTGCTGTGACCAGGATTTAAGTATAGCCTATATGCCTTATTAATTAATATACTGTACCCCATTTTGGTGTTTAACCTAGGCCTAATTGTGGCTGGGCGTCTTGTTGGGCCTGCTTTTACCATCCCTGCTTTCTACTTTCTAGTGCTAGGCTATAGTTTACACACTAGCCAATGATTCGAGGGTCTGGGGAGGTAGCGCGGAGTTGGGGCGTTATTGGCAAGTTTTTGAGCCGTCACCATCGCACAATAAACACCCGTTACCTAAAGTTGCGGTGATTGGACACTATTATGTCAATAGATTTGAACTGCCACCATCTCCTATACTCCGTGAAGGCTTCCAGCTGAACTTTCTGGCACAAAGTGGGGCCACAGTTGATTCAATCCGTAATTCGCCAGCCTTCGATAGTCTTGTAAAGTTTTGTCCGGATCTCACATTCTTGATAGTCGGAGGTAACGATATATTTGGCGATACGGTAGTTAATGAGTTAGCCTGTAAAATAAATGATTTGGCTAAACATATTGAGGATAGAACAGGGGGGCATTGTAAAATCGTGGGAATAGAGTCTCGTACCTCCCCCAGGGGCCTTAGTGCAGAGCAATATAACCGAATAAAAAATGCCGTCAACAGACATTTACGTCAGAAATTCCCATTCTCCAAGTCAAGGTTCAACCCTATGGAGATGGGTAAGGAGGACTTGGCATATCATGGCGTCCATTTAGGCCCTTGGGGGACGCACAAGCTCTATAACCTAATCGTCAGTAGGGCGGCGCGATATATTGACGAGGAATAGGCTAGCCTATATTTATTTCAGTTTATTAGGCTAATAGTTTATTTTATCGTCGTTCATCGTCCATCCTGACTCGCCTATCCCCTATAAATTTGTGAATTGACTGGTAACAGGTTGGGTTCCCTATAAACATGGACATCACCAAGCTGACGAGGTTGAAGGCTGCGGCCAAAGGAGGCATTACTAAATTAACTAAGGATTTCACCACTTTCCTCAACGAAGCCACAAACGATTAAATAGTTGCTAAAAAAGTCAGTATCAACAAGGCTTTACACAACATCAATTCTTTCAATGAGAAAATATATCTATTGTTAGAGTCTGAGGAAGATTTAAATGAAGAAGTGGCTAATGATATGATTTATGAGGAACAAGTACAAAACTTATTAGCCCCTTTGGATAGTAGACCGGTACATACAGAGGTCTCTCGCAGAGAGGCTATAAAGTCGGTAGTAAAATTACCAGCCTTAACCCTCCCGAAGTTTGGTGGTGATCCTGCCCGGTGGACCGGATTTTGGGATTTATTCCAATGTTCGGTTCATGGGCGTCAGGACCTAACAGATATTCAGAAATTCACATATTTGAGGGGTCAGCTAGAGGGAGAAGCCTCGCAGCTCATAGCCGGATTTAGCTTAGAGACCACAAGTTATACTCCTGCCGTAACACTTCTCCTCGAGACCTACGGACAGATTGACCGCATCAAGTCTACCCACGTTGCCGCCTTTTGTGACATTCCTCGTCCTCGATATGATGCGCAGGACCTTAGACATTTCCATGCGGCTGCTGAATGCACACTAAAGTCGCTTAAATCTTGCAATGTGACGTTGGAGGACTTTTGTGCCGTAATGTTGTATAATAAGATTCCGTCTCCTTTGCGTGAGACTATTCAGCGAGAACTGAAGGATGACTGGTTACAGGTTGGTGCGGTCACTCGGACCCTATACGAGGAGATTTGTAACATGGAGGGGGCTGGCCTGCCTACACAAGAAAAATATAAACCTACTGCTGCTTTTACTATTCAACAAAACAAGGTAGCACATTACAAGGCGGGAAGCAATGGCTCTGATAAGGGCTGTAAGCTGTGTGGCAAGTAGGGCACTGCTGGTTTAAATGTTTCAAATATCCTAATGCACAAACCAAAATAAAGAGGGCGAAGGTATTAAAGGTGTGTGTTGGCGTTTGGATAGAGACCATGGTCGAAATGGTTGCACCAACCCAAAAGTGGAGCCGTGCAAACATTGTCAGGGCAAACATTATCATGGTCTTTGTCCGAATAGGGGCCAGGATTCGCCACAAGCTCATTCGGAACACCCAGTTACTATGTCGGTTACTACTCAAAAAGAATTGGCATTACTCCCCACAATAAAGGTACCATTAAAAGGTAGGGAGACTTATGTTACACAACTTCGTGCTTCACTAGATCAGTGCTCACAAAAGTCCTTTATATTGAAGTCCTCATTGGAGGTAATACAACATACAGTAGTTGGTAAAGAGACTACAATTAAGGGGGTTCACAGGCTCACTGGAGGATGCAACTTATGATGTTGTTGCACTAAACTATCGACACAAAGGGCGATGGCGCCAAATGAAAGCCATTGTTGTCGATCAGCTTCCTAGTTACTGTGCTCACAAGCGACTTACTTGTATCACTGACAAACTCACTGCGCAAAAGTTGAAATTAGCCGACAATGACTTTCATTCAAACAAACTCGATATGCTGATAGGAGCGGAGAATTATTATAAGTTTGTACACCCCGGCTTTAAAAGGGTTAATGGGATAGTTCTCCTGCCCACAATTTACGGGTTTGCTTTGAGTGGATCGTTCCATGCCCAAGGTTCAGAAACCACTGTCGAAGTGGTCACAGTTCTGAAAGTTGCTACCAGCCCGGTGGATACCTACTTACAAGACAGTGGGGGCTACTGGGAACACAAAGATATTGGTGCACTATGGGAACTGGACCACATTGGCATTGCTTCTAAGGAAGCAGACTAGTCAATACAGTACTCTCGTGTTAATAATCAGTACACTGTTCAGTTACCCTGGAGGGACAACAGGCACTTACTTCCGAGCAACTATGGGCTAGCCTTGGGACGACTTGGAGGTCTTCAGCGTAAGTTCATACGGGCCCCGGAATACTGCGAGCAATATGGAAGTGTCATTCGGGATCAGATAGCAAGAGGTTTCATTGTGAGAGTGTCGGTAGATACCCTTGACAGCACTAACCAGACTCACTATCTGACTCATCATGGTGTTGAAAAGGACAGTCGGACCACACCCGTGAGGGTAGCCTTCGACTGTTCAGCAAAGACAAGCACAAATAAGCTGAGCTTGAATGATTGTCTGTTTACAGGACCTTCTCTTGTTGCTGACCTAACCCAGGTCTTGTTAAGGTTCAGATTGAACCAATATGCTTGGGTCAGCGACATTGAGAAGGCCTTTCTTATGCTCAAGTTGCTCGAGGATGACATGGATTGCACGCGGTTTCTGTGGCCCGATGATCCGCTGGATATCGACAGTCCAGTATCGGTCTATAGGTTTCGCGTGGTTCTTTTTGGCACGACCTGCTCACAGTTTTTGTTAAATACAACTATCTTGAAACATTTGTCACTGGTAGATAAACATACTCAACATGTTCACGGTCTGAGACGTGGGCTTTACATAGATAATTTACAGGCGACCCATGACAGTGAGCAGGACCTTCTGGCCATATACAACAGCGCCCAAGACTTATTCTCGGGAGCGCATCTCTTTCTCAGGGAATGGGTCACAAATAGTCCGCATCTCCGTGATACCTTATTCTCACATAATGTCACAAGTACAGTACAGGATAGGGTGAAGACACTCGGGATGACTTGGGTAACTGATACTGATATGTTTACATTCCAGAAGAGGGAGCATTTTTTACAAGCTAGCACGAAAAGAGAAGCGCTCAGTGTCACTGCTAGCATTTTTGATCCGCTGGGGGTTTTGTTACCTGTCACCATTAGGGCTCGCATTTTTGTACAGGAGCTTTGGCATGCAAATTGCGGGTGGGACGAACCTCTTTCGGACGCGCTTAGGGAATGCTGGTGTGACATTGGTTCTGATCTCTGGGGTTGCATGGACTTAGAAATACCTAGACAGGTTACCTTTTCAAGATATGTGACCTTACACATTTTCAGTGATGCTAGTACAGTTGCTTACGGAGCCGCTGTGTATTTCTGTGATGACAGGAATATGTGCACTTGATTATGACTAAGGCTAGGGTGGCCCCGATTAAATGTTTAACTATCCGTAAACATGAACTGACAGCTTGCGTACTTGCATCTAGGTTAGCCACGTTCATTAAAGAGGCCTACGCATCTGAGCTGTCAATCAAAGAAACAGTCATCTGGTGTGATAGTCAAATAAGTTTATGTTGGCTTGCAAGTAAGAAAGTGTTACCGGTGTTTGTTCGTAATAGAGTTGACGAAATCTTAGCGTCATGTACGAACACTCAGTTTAGGTACGTCCCTACCGACGTTAATCCAGGCGGTTTGCTCACAAGGGGAATTACTCATTCCTCCCTACACAGTTCTCGGCTTTGGTGGGAAGGGCCATCTTGGCTATCCCATCCTGAACAATGGCCAGATGGAGAGGAACAAGGTCCTGTGGTTCAACAAATGTTTGCGACCTCTACGGACACTCCCTCGAACGAGACCCATGTAATAGAATGGCCTCGCTATAGTTCGTATGAGGGACTAGTACGCATCATGGCATGGGTGAAGCGCTACGTGGGTAATCTGAAAGCCAAATCGAAGGGGTCGGATCAGAATTATGGCATACTTACAGTACCGGAGCTAAGAGCAGCTGAAGTCACTTTAATAGATGTAGCACAGAGGGAAGTTTACCGTAAGGAGCGACAAAAACTTGACACTAGCACCACTGACAATAAGGTTAAGAGTAGCATTATTAAACAGTTGTGGTTATTTTTGGATCAAGGAATCATTAAATGTAAAGGGAGACTACAAAGGGCTAAGATAGATTATAATATTAAGTTTCCAATCTTTCTTCCAAACAAACACAGGTAAACCTCACTGTTGATAGACAATGCTCATAGATTGTGCTTGCATTATGGGGTGCCATATGTCGTTTCGTATCTGAGAACGAGATGGTGGATTCCGAGAATACGGCAAGCAGTGAAGTCAGTAACTAGGAAGTGTGTCGTGTGCAAGCGCTTTCAGGGCAAAAGCTATTGGTTGCAGCCATCTCCTCCACTACCTGATTTCTGCGTTAACAGGGTGGAACCATTTCAGGTCACAGGCGTGGACTACTCTGGCTGACTGGCTGTGAGGGGTGGGGGCGGTACTATTGAAAAGGTTTATATAGTATTGTTCACTTGTGCTGTAATGCGTGCTATTCATTTAGAAGTTGCTCCTGATTTATCTTGCGAAACCTTCATGCACATTTTCCGAAGGTTCTGTAGTCGTAAAGGTTATCCCCAATTAATGCTCAGCGATAATGCCACCACATTTGTCGGTTCTGCCCAATTATTAAAATCAAGACTAGATGATCCTCAACTCAAACAACATCTGAGTAAGTTTAAATGTGATTGGAGGTTTATCCCAGCCAGAGCTCCATGGTTTGGAGCGATCTGGGAGACAACAATCGGCACAGTTAAGGCAGGACTGAAAAAGGTACTGGGTCGTGCCTCAGTCACATTTACAGAGTTGACTACGATACTAACAGAACTGGAGGCGGCTGTGAATGACAGACCATTAGGATATGTGTCAAGAGATTTAGAGGATCCTGTACCTATTACCCCTTCACAGTTGGCCAGCGGACGTAGACTTAGACTGTTTCCTGAACCGATGAACGACGATGAAATCACGGATCCCTCATTGTACATTGTAGACAACGTCTCCGCGCGATATAATTATGTCTGTAAATTATCAAATGATTTGTGGAAGCGCTGGATGACTGACTACCTGCTGTCTCTAAGGGAAAGTCATACTAATTTAATAAGAAACAAGGGTAAATCTTGGCCCAAAGTAGGTGACGTTGTCCTGATACACAATGAGGGTCCTCGTTTGTTTTGGAGATTATGTCTCGTCCTAAAATTACTTCCGGGCCTAGATCAGCTTGTTAGAGTCGCGCAGGTCAAAACCTCTACCGGTATTACCACTCGTCCGATTGCAAAATTGTATCCTATTGAACAGGAATGTGAAGATGTGGGCGAGATTATTGCAGATAGTATCGCCGGTGCGGACGCACCAGCGCAGTCTGCTGCTAGTCGGGATGACAGTAATCTTCGTCCTCAGCGGCAGGCTGCTTTGGGTTCTACGCGACTCTGGCAATCATTGATAGGTGGTGGAGCCTTATAATTTTCCACACTAGTTTAAGTCCAAATTGTAAAAATTTTAAATATTTGGTGGCCGGGAATATATCGTGACTTATGAGTGTCCACGATAGACCTTTCTATTTCCAGTTGGGATTGGTTAAAAATAGGATCTATAATTCTGTATATACACAAAGTATCATGTAAAGTTAATTGGGTTTGTATATCATATGAATAATATATAATGGGTAATTAAGGTATAGGCTATGGTGTACATTTATTCTATAAAGAGTTAATTTGAGAATATAGTATTCCATAAGTATTAAGAACTATTTAATATAGTAATTAAAGTAATATGAGGAACGTTAGCAGCATCGAGAATGATTGCGCATGTCTAGCTTCACTTGTTACCAAGCTGACATTCTAAGATATCTCCCTATAAAGGGTGCCACTCAATAACAACAACCCTTACCAGCAACACCGGCGATCGGCCACATCTATCGTCCCATATATTAAGCATCCCAGCACCTACTATCCATCAACATGCTCCACTAACCAGCTAAGTCTATATATATTGACTGGTGGCCATTATAATATAATATGTAGACAATATGCAGAATGTGAATTAACAACAAAGGTGAGACGATCTCAATGCTTCCCCCTTAGGCTGATAATCCAATCCCTTTGCTTGTCTTGTAACTAATTCCTAAATCCACTATACGATCCTAAGTCTATATGCATATATGATTTATCTTATAAGCCATGCTGTAATATTATGAAAACGGTGCGATATTTACCGCTAGATATCCGCTACTAACTTAACAGTAGCCGCTAGATTCGTAGCGCAAGACGATGACCTCTTGGATTGTGGCGCACCGCGTCAGAGCACTTTTATACTTCATCCAAGCAACAACTCCACTCTTTAGTTCGCCGCGATCCGGGTTCCGGTTTCATCTAGCTCTCATCATTAACTTAAACTCAACTACATCCTAGAGACAGACCGATTGAGAGCTAAGCCTTATTATCATGATTTAACTTTCTTTAACCTCATTTATTCAATATTATTCAGGTGCATCCTCGTGGTCACCTTAAGGTAAACATCCAATGGTGTTCGAATAGCACCCA
This sequence comes from Paralithodes platypus, assembly GCA_032716605.1. Taxonomy (NCBI): domain Eukaryota; kingdom Metazoa; phylum Arthropoda; class Malacostraca; order Decapoda; family Lithodidae; genus Paralithodes; species Paralithodes platypus. Next base: position 41,616,809 of record CM064567.1, on the reverse strand, counting down.
TTTGCCTACCATCTATCCGCACCTCCATCAGCATTTCCACCTTGCCTAGCTGTATTCTATGGTGATTTTAATAAGTGAGTTACACTCCTGGTATTATCATTTATTTACATTATATGAGCGGATCTTTTCAGTCTTAGGCAGCCTAGAGTAAACTTATCTTCCTTAAATCCGCCATACTAACCAAACCCTAACCTAACCTAACCTAGTATATTAGTGTACTATTTATGAATGTAAATGTTTAAATATATTGTTATATTACCAAATTATTGAGATATATATACACGGTATAAGGATTATACCGAAGTTGAGGATTATTGTCAAGTTCGCTGGCGCTGCCTACTGTATACCTTAACTCTGGAGTTTCTGATGTTGGCGACCTTATTATATATATATATATATATATATATATATATATATATATATATATATATATATATATATATGCACACACAGGGGTACAGTATGTGCTTCGTGCGTATGAGTTTATTATGTATCCAAATTGCCAATATATTTCTTCTCATGCACGTCATTCTTATTTATTCTCACAAGCTCTTTTCTTATTCCATGCTACCTTTCCTATTCCTTCTTTCTTTCTACCCCCTCCCCCTTCTCTCTCTCTCTCTTTTACTAACTACCACTTTCTCTCTCTTTTACTCACTACCACTCTTTTTCCACTCTCTCTCTCTCTCTCTCTCTCTCCTGAGCAAATACGACCCACTGGTCGTGTCTTCCCTCTGTTACGATGTTCCTCCATCGTAAGCTTAATTTAGTTACTTTATGTTCATAACTTACTATGTTGCATTGGTCATATATTCACATGGTGAATAATATCATACCGTCTTGCGGTAATTTCAATACTGCGTGAAGCAATGTTCAACCATACGGCGTGAAGCAGTGAGCTATATTTATCCATATATTATCGTTTTGTTTTAATTCGTATTAGTTCGTTCAATGACGTGGTCTCTTTGATTTTCCCATTCTCTAAACTGTGGCGAAATTATGTAACCCATTTATAATTATTAATGGACTTTTCCGGTATATTGATATAGTACGCATATTATATTATGGGTTGTATAAGCATGTTGAATTTAGTTGTTTAAACCTATGTGGTCCTAATTGTGATAGTTGCATTATTTAAGTAAGGATTACATTGTAAAAAAGAACCGTCAAGCTGGTTCAAGTGGAGCCATCTGTCGGCGTCAGAATGTACCGGCTGGACGCTAGTCAGTCCGCATTTACTTATCAAGGGAGTAACATCTGTCTCTCGCATTTCTCTTTAGTGGCATTTGTTTATTTAATTCTTTAATAAATCATTGGCATTATTCTTTATTTATTCATTGGCTTATTAACGCAATATCCGACGGATTGTAAGGGGTGTGTGTGGTTTGTGTGTCCCTCGTATTGTGACTGCAGGTTTACTTGTGTTTTCCATATAATATAATAATAATAATAATAATAAACGGTTTATTAAAGAATGGCAGCCTCATGAGCTGAAAATACACATTTTACAATTTAGTGGATGAACATGAGATGTACAGATATGAGGATGGTAAGCTCAGTTTACAAACAAAATAAATAAATACAATAATGATGCATGTGCAGAATACAAATTATCATAAAATAACCATGAGAGTAAGTGATATACAGTACATATACAAATTTATTTACTTACTCACATACAGAACATACGTATATACACGTACGTGCGCACATCCATATACATACATATATAGGAACATAAGAACATGCAGTAAGTGTGCACATGTCCGTATACACAAACGCTCACGTATGCACACAAACATACATACATACAGAAACTGTTTTGGTATGGTCAGGGTAAAGAGGGTGCAGCAATTTAAGTCCGTATATGGTCCGTATGGTCAGGTACAGCCTACTACAATGGGAGGTTAATCCTCGGTAGTGTAGGTGTGTGTGTGTGTGTATCTTCTCTTCTGTGTATAGCCGCACCCTTGGCTTTGTTAACCCTTGTCTAGCGGGTGCTCTGTGGCCGTTTTGGGCCTTTCCGGGCCGTTCTGACTGCTATATCAACCATCAGTATGAAAGGAACTGTATTGCACCGAAAACTAGGTTGAAATCGGTACACAATGACGCCACATACAGCTACGTAGCACTCGTGGAACACTGACAGTGTTACCTCGAAGATGGAAGTTTAGCTGATTTTGCTACCTTGCTCACTTTTAGCGAACTATTGGTTACACTGTCATCCTCCCGCGCGGTGGGGGAACTGGAGTTAGTGTGGGCCGGGAGGCCACAGATGTCGGACGTATGGATCATTACTATCCCACCCATTTTCACTCTATTTCCACCCTTTTTTCACCCGTTTTTTGCCAGTTTTTTCAACTCTACTTATGTTGCGCGCCGCTCTTTAAGGGTTAAGGGAGCCAGTGTACTTTGGTATTGGTGGAGGGGTAAGAAGATTATTCCTCGATGTCATGATAGCTTTATCATTTTATTGTATTCCTGCAGTGGCGTGTGTTTAGTACCAGCCGATCATTATTTCTTTTATGTGCATTATTTTAGCTTGGGGTTCAGTCTATTGGGGAATGCCTGGTTCGAAGTAGAGGGTGGAGGACTTCAATAGTTCTTCAGTTACAGGGAGGATTACTTCGGTCCAGGCCAACTGATAGGCTGGACTAAATAGACTGTGGTATTTTATAATTATGTTACAGTGCGCTGCAGGTAGGCTGTGTTCGCCTACCTGGATATTATTATTCCGCTTAGCACGAGCACTGGCACAATTAAAAAAAAAAATTGAGTTGAAGTCGGCTTAGGACGCCTCAACGATTGTTAGGAGAGCTAAGTGAGTGGTGGTTGATAGGAGTTTGTTTGATAATATTCAAGGACACTAGTGCGACGATATGAGAAACAATTCATTAGGAAAAATAGGTACCAATAGATTCGCCATATTTTTCTCCATATAGTCCGCATGGAGGATTTTCGATCAACAAATTGAAAAATAGCCACTTCACAGACAAATACACCAAAATCTAAGTCAAAGCGGAGGTGTGGGGGCGGCAGCCCCCACCTATAATACTAGGATAGGTTAGGTAAGGTTGTTGTTGTTGTTGCTGTTCCCGTTCCCCAGGCTGCCTGGCCGAACAGCCCCAAGGCCCCGAGCAAGGCCAAGGCCATAACTGACCGCCCCCACAGAACCCTCCCTGCCTACCACAATAAAGCCTGGGTGGCGGAAGCCACTCCATGGCGGGGAGCTGAGGAGGGTGCGGAAACGCCCAGGAAACCAAAGCCCCACCCCAGGCTTTGTGCCCCTCAGCAATTATGAAGAGAAAGTTGAGGGGCAAAGGAAAAAATTTGACACTTTGGCTTCCAATCTGTCAACTTCTAGGTTGGCAGATTGGGAGGTCAATCCACGGAAGATGCGCCGTCACTTGAGATCTAGAAAATATATAAGTTAAAGGAACAGTCAGAGTAAGCTATGGGTATGGCAGAGATCGCTCAGTTCTCACTCTGATAGACCAGCCCATCACCACGGTTAGGTAAGGTTGTTAGGTTAGGCTAATGTCCTTTCAAAGGGGTATAGGCTAGTAAACACTAAGATAGCCTATACCCGGTCAGAGGTAAGAAGAAGAAGAAGAAGAGTCTTGCAGTATTCTTACCTGGTATTCTTACCTGGTGGGCTTCCCAGAGCTAAGTGGTAGGTCAGGGTCCACGGAAGCCACACACTGCTGATGCGCCAGCCCAAAGATAATTTCAAATTTGTGGTAAAAACGGAGTATAGAAATCTATGGACTGGAAAGTGCATCATAAGCAGCTACGTTAACCAACGAGGTACAAGTATAAGTGGTTGAGGAGGCCAGAAGGTGTGACATCGAGAACAAAATCATGAATATTCATATAAAACTCCTGCAAGATAGTCGGAAAGGCCAGCCTTGAAAGATAATAGGTTAGTCAGGGATACCAATTCTGTGGGCAAAGAGTTCCACAGAGATACATATCTAAGATTAACAAAAACAAATCTTATTTCAAGCTGGCATCTCGAGTGAGCAATTTTATATGGGTGACCCCTGGTTGCAAACTATTGGGGACGATGAAAAACATCTTCAGGAGTAATTGAGCAGAGACCGTGAAATATTTGCCAGTACTTAATTATGTCATGCCTAAGAAGTCTACCCTTAATGGAAAATAGGTTTAATATCCTCAATCTCTCGCCATAATCAAGATTCTCGAGACCCCCAATAGATTTAGTCCAGCGTCTCTGAACAGACTCCAGTAGTCTTAGGTCCCCCAAATATCCAAGGTTCCGCAGAGAGGAAGAATATTCTAATATGGGACGAATATGGGAAATAAATAGTGGCATCATAAAGGAGGCATCCCGGTTGACAGTTGACCTTAGGATAATATGGGCGAGTCCTCCAGCCTTGTGGACAATATTAGAGATGTGTGTATGAAACTTAAGGGAGGAATCGATTAAAATTCCTAGATCGGATGCAGAGTCTCTAATAGGGATTAAGGAGTTGTCAATATAGTATCTGCCAGAATGACCCAGGTCATCCCAATCAATTTCTTGTAAATGTTTATCACCAACCAGTGACGAGTTATTCAGGTTCTTTTTGTTGTTTTTTATTTTTTATTTGATACAGTGTTGTTTAATACCAAGGACTGTCGCATTTTACTATTTTCCCATTATCCATCAATCTTAAAACACGGCCCCCGATAGTGGAGAGGGCTATGAAGATCAGGGAAATTGCGGGGTAAAAGGCGTAAATAAAGGAGTAATATTGGAAGAACTCTGAAAATACAATATTGAAAAGTAACAAAACCTGAAAATGGAAAAACCCGAGCCAAGTTTTGACCAAACTTGGCTCGGGTTTTTCAATTTTTCAGAGTCCAAAATCACAGTAACCTCATTTCGAAAGTTGGCTCGGATTTTTTTGTTTTTCAACGTGGATAAAGCCAGTAACAATGTGGTTAAAATTAGCTTAACCTAACCTAGTATAATGGGTGGGGGCTGCCGCCCCCACACCCCCGCTAAATCCATGAAATCCGAGCCAAGTTTTGTCATTAACCTCACCAAATAAGCTAACCTAACCTAACCTAGTATTATGGGGTTAACATTAGCCTAACCTAACCTAACCTAACCTAACCTAACCTAGTATTATGGGTGGGGGCTGCCGCCCCCACACCCCCGCTAAATCCCTTAAATCCGAGCCAACTTTTGCCAAAAAAACCCGAGCCAACTTTCGAAATGAGGTTACTGTGATTTTGTACTCTGAAAAATTTAAAAACCCGCGCCAAGTTTGGTCAAAACTTGGCTCTGGTTTTTTCATTGTCAGGTTTTGTTACTTTTAAATATTGTATGTTCAGAGTTCTTCCAATATTACCCCTTTATGTACGGCTTTTACCCAGCAATTTCCCTGATCTTCATTATCTGGGGGCGTGTCTTAATTAAGATTGATGGATAATGGGAAAATAGTAAAATGCGACAGTCCTTGATATTATACAACACTGTATATCAAAGAAAAAACCATCTTCAGACTGATCCGGTAAATAAAAATACCAAAGTACAACAAATTACCTGAAAAACTCGTGGCACATACCACCACGACCTCCATGTTAGGGCTCCATCTTCAAACTGAGCCCGCCCGGGCCGGCGAGGGGCGTGGCGCGTGACGTGAGGACTGAAACACTTGTGTAATTGGTTAATAATTTGATGGAAGGCTGTGATTGGTTCCAGGAGTGACGGGAAGCATTGTGATTGGTTCATGCCATGGTTAATGATTCCTAAAAAGACCGCTAGGTGTAGTGACGTTCGACTGAAAGATTGAGGGTAAGAGCTCCCGAACGACAGCCATTGTTTACTATTGCGCCGCGGCCATCGACTGGGAGGTATTTTTTACAGTTTCTCGTATTTCATTGATAACGAATCTGCGCTGGTAAGTACATGTACACCAACAAATTATCGTTCATGAAAGTGAAAACACAATAATAATCATCGATGGGGCCCGTCACTGGTTGGTGATAAACATAAACCCAATTTCTTTCCTACAAAATCTTAGGTGGACACATTTATCTGGGTTCATCATTAGGCCCCAGGATTTAGAGACCTTAGCAAGCACGTCTATATCAGACTGGCAAGCAAACATACAATTAAGAAAATTTAAGAGGTTTTCATATTTGACTTGTACATACAGTTTCAAAGCATCAGCATATATTTTGGTAGTGTGACGCATGTCCAGTGTGAGCAGGCTGTACAGAACGCCTAGTCATGCCCCACTCTCGCTAGGATCGTCAGGGCAGAAACTTTGGCAGTAGTCTATGTAGAGTTTCCTAACTTAGTTCATGTGAGCCGTTGTACTATAAGTAATATGAATATGTATTTTGTTTTCATCTGAGTCAACGAGTTCTATTTTATATCATTAGTTATAAGTATTGTGTGTAAAACTTATTTGTAATGATGGGAGAGGCAGCCACAGTTGGGGGTCAGTGGGTGCGCCATGCGGGAGGTGGGCCTAACTCACTAGCACTCCCCCCCCCCCCCCCCCCCCCCTCCCGTCAGTGCTAGGAAAGCCTTTGTCTATCCCAGAGGAGAGAGAGAAATTACGTAATGATTGTCAGTGGGCGGTCCTTAGTAGTTCACGTTGGGCTCACTAGAGGGCCGGGTATAAAAAGGGAAGTCTAGCCATTTTTTCTTCAGAACTCATTAGGCAGAGCGACTTCTCATTTCCCTTGCTAACTATATATATTCTTCTGACTGATGTGAACTTTCTCTACTACCTTACATTCTTATCTCCTCTTTTCACTGTCTGTTTAACTTCCATGGTCCCGTTGGTGCAGAGCTAGTCAGCCAACGTATTATCGCTTGAGTTCTCACGAGATACATGACTATTAGATAGCCTATTTTGGAAGGGTTAACTTAGAATAGGATTGATTTATGTTTGTTGCACTTGTATATGCATTTCCCTGTGTGTTATTATTATTATTCCTGTTTTCTGCTAGTCTAGGTAATGCTAGATTGGAGTAAGGCTTTTCTGTGTTACGAGTTGTTGTCTGATGCAGTGGTTAAGCGATAAACCTGCATACTCGTTTCGGTTCAGTGAAGCCTAGGTTGTCTTCGCGGCTGACTGTGTTGAGTTAATAATTTACAGTGCGTGAGGGCAAGAGCCTAACCACCCTGTATTTTATTAACAGATTGTTTTTACTTTGTCAAGGAGCCGGGAGAAAACCAGATACAAGGGATCTGGATTTCTCAAAGTGCACTTGTTAGTGTTAACGTAATACTTTAAACAGTTGTGAGGACTTCGCTAGGCTACGAGCCGTTTTTGCTCAGTCACTGCTACCTTTTGCCCACAGTACCCCAGCTAGACTTTACTCGATTAGTAGATACAGAATAGTATTGAAGCTTTCCTTATGTATGATATTGTTTATGCACTATTGATTTCATGTGTTGCACGCTTGGCTACTTTAGTGATTAGTGGCCCACGAGCACTATCCGAGTAGGCTATTGCCGTTGCATTTGCGGAGTACTTCTTTTTAATGTTTGCTATTTACTATTGCATATTCTTTTAATTATTCTTATGCCAATTTAAACCTTTAATATTATTTAATTGCCAGTGTTTTTGCTTATTGAATTGCTGTTCAAAATCCGATACGTACTTCTTACGAGCATCCGAGAAGCATCTAACTTTTTCAGAAGATTCCTTGCTCGATGCTTAAGGACTATTAATTAACGTAACGTAATAGTGCCGATCCGAAGTAGAGGGTGGAGGACTTCTTAAGTTCTTAGTCAAGGGTGTATTACTTCGGCTTCGGCCAACACTATTCTTTGGTGTTGTTGTTTCTTACTTCATTGTTTGATTGTTGACCAGACTAGATAATTCCTGTCTCTTTATTAGTCTGTTGTTGAACACTAGTACCGAGTTCTTGTATACCCCGTTATAGCAGATTGAACTCTGGAGGGTATTGGTGTTTTTTGTTCGGCTGGCAGTACTCATGGGTTGGGATCGTGTGTTTCCGTTGTGGCAGCGAGCCGTACTCGAGTCCTGATTGAGAGCCCTTGTGTACCCGAGTGCCAGGTCGTAACCGTAGACTAATTAATATTACGAGTAATATAATTGATAAATATGAGGAAAAGCAGGGGACCAAGGACAGAGCCTTGAGGGACTCCGCTAAGCACATCCCTGAAAGAACTAAAATTATTATTTACTTTGACATGCATAATACGGTTATGGAGAAAGTCCCTAATCCAGTCCAGTACCCTACCCCTAATTCCCAAGCTATAAAGTTAGGTGTTCAGAATGTCATTATTAACCACGTCAAAGGCCTTGGAATAGTCAAACAGGATCAAGTCAACATTATAACCCTGGTCCATCCATTTGGTGATGTCCTTGTAAGTAAGAAGGAGTTGGTCCTCGGATGATCTGCCTGGTCTGAATCCAAATTGGTTCTTATTGACAAGATTGTTAGTCAAGATATTCATAGATAAATTTAGTTATAATACGTTCCAAGGACTTTGAACAGATGGAAGTTAGAGAGATTGGTCTATACATTAGTGGATTGTAGCGAGAACCCTTTTTAAAAATGGGCACAACTGAGGAACTCTTCCAGGCAGAAGGGAGGGTTCCAGAGACCAATGAGGCACGGTATATCAGCAAAAGAGGATATGCAAGGGTATGGACACAGGATTTCAGTAGGTGGGCGTGGATACCGTCTGGACCCATCGATGAGGACGTATCAAGTTTGTTGAGAACAGATATAACATAATTAAGATTAATATTGATATCTGGAATTATACTGTCTGTTACCTGATGTGAGGCAGGGGAGGTGGGAGCAGATGTTGAAAAAACACTGGCAAAGGAGGACACAAATAGTTCAGCCATAGCAGCCCCTGCATCGTGAATGATGTTACCTGTGGAAGACCTGAGTGGGCCAATACTGGGTCTACCCACCTTCTTTTTCCGGATATAAGAATGGAATATTTTAGAGTTGCTTGGGAGATGGTCAATCAGTGAAGCCTCATACCTGGACTGACTATGGATGGCATAATTTTTGTACTGATAATTAATATCTAAGAACTGATCTAGGGCGTCCTTAGCCTGGTTAGAGTTACGACCAAACTGTGTACGAGTTTCTTTATAATTGGTCCAAAAGTTATGTCTGGTATTTTTTAATAATATAGGGGGTCTGACAGGCCATGGAGGACAAGAAAAGTTATTGAAACTCTTTGTAGGGACAAAACGGTTAATTAAGGGCATAAGTATGTCTGTAAAACGAGAAAACATTAGATTAACATTGAGGTGGGCAAATTCAAAATCCCAATCAATTGTTAGTTGTCTCCTTGAATGCTACGGTTTGTTTGATCCTTGATTCATTCGTGTATGCATGATACTTGCTTCATTATTTTTGCATTCATTGTTGGCATGTATTTACCGTAATGTTATTAACATAAATTACATCGGAGCTTGCCCTTCTTTGTGCAGCTTAGCAAGTATTGCTATTCGGTATTGAGTGTTGATGATAGTTGTGGCTCAAGATATCTTTTCACCACAACTAGGGGTTCCACTGTTTGTATAACTGAACCATTTGGGGTATTGTCTGCACCTTTGGTCCCCAGAGAGCCTGGAAGTTGCGAATGAGCTCTGTTCTGTTGCGATAGGCTGTGTTACGAGTTGAGGCTACGGATGTGCTGAGTATTTAATTGTCTGTGTTAGTCCATGGACTAGAAGCCTCTACTGTCAGTCGTAACACCTCATATTTCAAAAAAGTTTTGAGACAAAAAATACGGTAGCATTCAAGGAGACTACTGCAGGACTCTTCTTCTTCTTACCTCTGACCGGGTATAGGCTATCCTAGTGTTTACTAGCCTATACCCCTTTGAAAGGACAATAGCCTAACCTAACTACCTTACCTAACCTATCCTAGTATTATAGGTGGGGGCTGCCGCCCTCACACCCCCGCTTTGACTTAGATTGTTGGTGTATTTGTCTGTGAAGTGGCTATTTTTCAATTTGTTGATAACGAAAATCCTCCATGCAGACTATATGGAGAAAAATATGGCGAATCTATTGGTGCCTATTTTCCCTAATAAATTGTTTCTCATAACGTCGCACTAGTGTCCTTGAATATTATCAAAAATACCATTCCTAGTTTTAATGCTACATTTCCCGGCTGTTGAGAAAGGGGATATATATCTACCAGTACCAACTGTAATATCAGTGCCTGTGGCCCAACAGGAGTCACCCACGTCCTTCCAGCACCGGGAGTCGCCACCCAGGGCATCACAGGAAATACTTAACCCATTGAGGACCAGCGACGCAAACAGTGCGTCGGCAATGTAAGTTCCCCACAGCCCCACGACGCATATGTTGCATCGGGGTTTAATTACTCCGGTCCTATGGCACCTAGAGGGCTCAGATTTGTATAGAAACTGTGTAAGTATCCCACACAACAATGCCGATGGTTAAAAACTCTCAAAGTCCAACCGCGTGCACGTGTGCGCGCAAAAACCTGTTTTTGCCTACCCATTTCCCCTCTTGAGATTCCGACTTCCGGGCGCACCGTAGGACCCCTTAATGACCTAGGGGATCGTTTTTTTTTGTGAGTGTTCCTTCATTTCTAACCCATTCCTGGTGTTATCTGAAGAAAACAAATTTGTTGACAACCCTCTGGTCCCTGGTGGTACATTTGTTATTAACTAGCTGGGGCTCGGTGGGTTAATAGTTAGGGAGCCCACAGGAGTTCATGAACACTTTTGGGAACGAATGGTTTGATGGTGAATGAAAATAATAAATTTCTTAAGTGTAGTATGTCTGGGGTTTAGATGGGGCAGACCCCTAAGCCCCCCAAATTGAAGCCTTTATTTACACTTTGAAGAGCATGGCTGAAATTAACATGGATGAATACTACCGGATTAAAATATGCAACTTAATGAAACAAAAATTCTGGTAATTACATTTAAGAAGGGTTCTTGTGGAGGGTTCAAGAGGGTTTCAATTACACTTTGGAGAACAAAATTTAAACTTCTACTGGTGGGTGCCCTTACATAACTTATCCTAAATACATAACTTAAGAAAAAATATTCCCTTCCGTTCCCAAAAGTGTAAATGGTGGTACACATTTTAAAGGTGGTAGTAGCTCTTGTGGTGATACTATAACTCGGTTTCATTTCATCTGACGCTAAATTACAATGTTCTTATATCAATTACTCAAGTATTACGAACAAATTAAAAAGAAGTATGGAATTATTATGAAAACTTGGTATTTATAGGATGCAGGAGTATAATAGTTGCATATAGTTCCATTAATTATCGAGATATTCAATTTGTCGTCAGATGAAATTAAACCGACTACAGTTGTAATGATGGTGGTAATTGAAATGGTGGTACTATACCTTATTCCAAGTAAGTAGTCCAACACTCTTGGCCACTAACTTCTGTAACTCACAAACGACTTTAGGAATGGTATTAGTATTTCTACCATGTGAGAAGGGACAGCCACGGAAATGGTGTGGATATTTACAACCCATTTGTTCTAGCTCTTTTTTAGTTACAGAGGTTTGGGTGGTACTAGTTATAATGGTGGTATTAGTTGTAATGTGTATTGGTAGCTAAGATGTTTGTCTAATTGTAGTGATGTTGGTACTAGTTGTAATGTTGGTGGTAGCTGTGATGGTGGTAGTGATAATGACAGTAGGTATTCAGGTGATGTAAGTAGAAGATGTGGTTGTGATTCTTGTGGAAATGAGTAATGAAGATGGGAGAAATAGTAGTGATGGTTACAATACAAGAAGAGCCGATGATGATAGTACTAGTATAAGTGGTGATGGCAGTGATATTAAGGGTAATGGCTGTGTTATAGTTACTAAATATTGTTATTATACATATCTATTGAAATCAGTCAAATTAAATTGCTAATCGACGAGGGAGGCAATATTGCATCAGTTCATACATGTGGCCATGACATAATTATTGTTAATGTTAGTTTTATGATGGAAGTTAGCAAATGAGTATATATGAATCTTATTGCATATGCTAGTACTGAAGTGCTTATGTTTGAAGAATTAAATTATACCAATACCTCCAATACTGTTTGAAATTTCCTATACTACAACGTAAAATATGTGTGTATTTCCTTATACAGTACTGAATCAATAACTGGGAATTTAGTGAGCAATGTGTTTCGGTTTCAACATAATTATCACTTTCAGTATACCATGATGAACCACCTTCATTTTGTTATGGTTATTATTAGGTGGTTGTAGTACGGATATGTGGTAATCAAAATGTTAAGATAGATTGTACTTCATTGATTGCTAAAGGTCTGTCTTTGGTTGCATTAAATCAACTATTGTTAGTCAGAATATAGAGGAAAAAGCGTCCTAATACTGACAGGGTTAAGGTTTATGTATATTAGAAAACGAATTATGGAAATGAGGAAGATATTTGGGGGTAATGGAGATGTGATGACATTTACATCATTTTCCGGTTGGGATGTATGTTGTTAGTGAACGTATTGGTGATGGTTACGCTGTTGATAATTGTTTGGGTGTTTCATTCTCACATTTGTATTAATATTAGTATTATTTGTATTGTCATGTACAGAATAACGTTTTCTGATGTATACTTTAAAGTTCTCCCAATTAAGTTATTTATATTGATTGTTTATATTTATTATTGGGTATAATACAGTGAATGAACATAGTTAATCCTAGGTCAGCTATTGTATTTATGTGTAGTGATTTTTTTTTTCCAGCCTAGGAATTATTTTGTTCCTTCCAGCAACCAACTATACTCCTAAAATCGATTAATGAAATTTACAAACACATGTGGCAGTCCGTGGATTCGAACCCAGGACGCTCACACCGAAAATCAACACCCTATGCATCGCACCACGAAGACAGTTAAAGAATGGTGGACACTGCCTACGATTTATTATGCAACTTCGAATCCTGCATATCAATCTAAGCATGTACACACATCCCAACTGCAACTCACGTAGGCTATGCATACGTGAATGGAAAGAGCAATTAATGGGGCCTTAACCACTAGGGAAGGCCTCTCGATTAATTACCCCTGAACCAATATCAATTATTATGTTCCTTCCAGCAACCAATTATACTCCTAAAATCGATTAATGAAATTTACAAACACATGTGGCAGTCCGTGGATTCGAACCCAGGACGCTCACACCGAAAATCAACACCTTATGCATCGCACCACGAAGACAGTTAAAGGATGGTGGACACTGCCTATGATATAATAATGCAACTTCGAATCCTGCATATCAATCTAAGCATGTACACACATCCCAACTGCAACTCACGTAGGCTATGCATATGTGAATGGAAAGAGCAATTAATGGGGCCTTAACCAGTAGGGAAGACCTCTCGATAAATTACCCCTGAACCAATATAAATTATTATGTTCTATGATTCTTAATTATTAATGTAATTATTATACTATATGAAGTAAGACGAGAGAAGCACAAGCTACAACCAGCCCTCGCCGACCTGCCATCTCAGACGCGTGGCTCTTGGTTGGCCACTCTGGCTCGAAGCAGTCCCACTTCTGATTCTGCTTCACCTTTGTTTCACTGTCTCACATCCTTGACTCGGACCCTCACTCTCAGTACGCCACCTATTGAGCATTTAACTCACTAGGCATTGCCCCCCTTTAGCATATAGTAGTAGTTCTAGGGATAAATTAATTTTGATAAGCAGACGTTCTGCATTGTGGAGGAGAAAGTGTAAATTCATGGGCTCTCTCAGCTGCCCTAGTTCTACGGGGAAAGATGTGGAGAGGCGGCACAATTGAAGCAAGTTCCTCGGAACAATTGCTGTGAAAATATCTGTAGAATAATTTTTTGAGACAATGAACGGAGGAAGGAAAAACACAGATAAAACAAAAAGGTCCATGTGCCTAAAGGCATCCTCCATTCATAAAATGTTTGTAACAACTTGATATAAACTTTTGTAGATACATACAGTGCTATTTAATCAGGGAACAATGAGGGTATTTTGTTGGCGTTTAGGTGGGCTGTGTGGTAATGTACTGATACTAGGTACAGCACAAATTCAATCTCAATAATATCTTCCCATTTACACATCGGGATTTGAACCCGGGACCTTTGGATTACCAGTCCAGTGGCAAGACCACTCAACCACACCTCCCCTTTGCCTTTTCATTATCGCTACTTATGTGAAGTTCCTTAGATATATCTATATTAACATAAGCTTGCTATATTTAATCACAATTAAATAATTTACCTGAATCATTTTGAATATGCTGTATGTCCGATGGTGAATTTCCTTTGTTTACTATTTTTGTAGTGGTTACGTTAACTAATTTACGTTTATTTGGTACTCTGTATTATTGACTAGTTTCATTGAGAATATGTGTTAGTAGTTTCGAAAGTTAGCAATTAATTTAGTTATTGACTCTTGGTCAAAATGTATCGGACCTATGCGACTAGCTAGATATATTTTTATGTATGGCATCTAAATATCTCAATAATTTTGATATTTCAAAGGTTGTCGTGATACTTAAATTATACCGGTAGAGAAAGAGGAATTGTAGTACAGATAGTTGTCCTTGAACATGTTAATTAACTGAATTAATTGTCGACATGTTCCCCTATTTCGTCAACTAACGCCGATGGCGGAGGTAATTACTTTCTTCAGCTGTTGATATACCCACATAATTCCTCGAAATTGAACTTGCATATGTTTGCAATACGCTGTTCAACATTTATTAACAGTATATTGTGTCTTATTTAACTATAAAACGAAGGTTTACACTGTCTATATCTTCACTTTGGCTCATGGTTTAACTTAATTCTTCACGAACGAGTGTCTCTCTTTCTCTCTTTCTCTCTCTCTCTCTCTCTCTCTCTCTCTATATATATATATATATATATATATATATATATATATATATATAAACGAGGGGATATCATAAAGTTTTAAATATCACCCTGAAATTATTGAGCTACGTCGATGAAATTTTGTCAGTGTAATGACTGATCCTTATGCGCATGTTGGTGCAAAATTGTTCTCCTAAGTGTGCTTACTTTCTTTACAGGTGGCGCTAGATGTCGGTAACCTGCAAGATGGAGACGATTGAGGCTCGCAGCGTAATTAAGTTCCTGCATTAGAAGGGTTACAGTGCCCGGAAATCCATGATGATATGAAGGCTGTCTATGGTGATGATTGCCCGTCATATGACACTGTTGTGAGGTGGAAAAGGAATTTCCTTCATGTCATCATTGATTTTCCGGGCACTGTAACCCCTCAATTGTGTAAGTTCATTTTGAGTTATATGTTCACATATATCACGATTTCTGGCTTACTTATAATGAAGATATTATAGTATTGTATATATATATATATTAAAACAAATAAAACTATTACAATCGGCATCTGATCATGGCCTATATATAAGTGAGTGGAGAGAGAGTGTTGCTATGTATGACTCTGCGCACCATATGTAGTAAGCTTGGGTGACGATGAATGTCTTACCATCACCGTCTGTCGGTATCTTCTCGAGTTTCTTGAACGCCAGGTATCAAACCCAAAGGATAAAGTTTTTGTCAAAAGCACTGGCATATAGACATCTGTCTACTACATGCACTGTACAATTTGCTTAGGCTACTCAATTATCTTGTACTAATAATTATATTTAAAATAATTCCCGTTCGTTGATTCGTGTTATGAAGGATCACAAAACACGAATCAACGTCTAGCTCTAGTAGAACTGGACAGCTGTTGAAGATCCCAGCCCACTTGGAAATATGTGATAACTGTAAAGTGTGTTAAGTTATACTAAGTAGAGATAATTTCCCTATAACTGACAGTTGTCCAGTGGATAGTATTAGAATTCTAGAATCCCTATATACTGAGAAACCCCCCAGCACAGTGTGTTTCTATCCTTAATCGTTTAGCTCAAGCATGTACTGTATAACTGCCACCAGGATTCCACGTTTAAAGGTTCCCACAATTCTACAGGGTCCTCCAGGAAGCGAAGCACTTCACACTGGTTTGAGATGGTTACTTCATACTTCCTTGCACACTCTTCATCCTTGAACCTCTCAACAGCAAGCCTGAGGTTGGTAGCAAATAACTTTAGTACTCCTAAAGAGCCTGCAATATACGAGGATCAGCCAACGATTGTTTACGAGTATGTGATCAATCCCCTTGACTACATCACCAGCATTGGATTCCTAAATCCACTGGTGTGGATCTGGTCTCTGAAACCAGAAATCTGCAATTTTTAATTTCCTGGACCTTGCTAAGTTCGGAAGCGAGCACTGTTTACATTCCTGGTACCAGAGCCATGAAGACTGTCACATACATCGTAGCCAGCTCTGTCTGTGCAGTAACTGCATTAAAGTCCCCAAGGATAACGAGTGTGCTAATTACAATGAAGCAACTTGGTTGAGCCCGAGAACTTTCAGTCTTCTACTGTACTTCTCACTTCTCCGCTTGTTCTTCCTCTGTCCAATTGCTCTTCTTTCCTACTTTACTCCAGCCATCTGGATCTGTGCTAATTATGTGAACAAGAAATTCTTAGCTTGACTTTAATTGTAATCAAACAATCTCAACACTAATATATTAAAACGTTCTCTACTGGGAATTATATTTCAAGACTCATAACGTTATCGAATTGTTGCATGAAAAGGGCGCTGCTGCCAGTACTACAACCGGTTCTCACAGACTGACCTAAATGGCCGAATACAAGATATTTGAAGGAACGCGAATTGTTTCCAACATACCCTGCTGGGCCACGATGTTAAGTAATACAATATACTATCGAAGAGCCTAAATCCTTCCTTGTCCTCTACCGGCTGAAATTGTGACTCCCTAGGAACTGCCCTATGTCTGAAATTTATCTATATTTACAGTATGTAATTGTAAGAATGAGAGTGCAGTGTGACGCATGTCCACGTGTGAGCATGCTGTACAGAACGCCTAGTCATGCCCCACTCTCGCTAGGATCGTCAGGGCAGGAACTTTGGCTGTAGTCTATGTAGAGTTTCCTAACTTAGTTCATGTGAGCCGTTGTACTATAAGTATTATGAATATGTATTTTGTTTTCATCTGAGTCAACGAGTTCTATTTTATATCATTAGTTATAAGTATTGTGTGTAAAACATATTTGTAATGATGGGAAGAGAAACCGCCACAGTTAGGTGTCAGTGGGTACGCCAGGCAGGAGGTAGGCCTAACTCACTCGCATTCCTCCCTCCCTCAGTGCTAGGGGAGCCTTTGTGTATCCCAGAGGAGAGAGAGAAATTACGTCATGGTTGTCAGTGGGCGGTCCTTAGTCGTTCACGTTGGGCTCACTAGAGGGCCGGGTATAAAAGGGAAGTCTAGCCATTTTTTCATCAGAACTCATTAGGCAGAGCGACTTCTCATTTCCCTTGCTAACTAGGCCTATTTATATTCTTCTGACTGATGGGAACTTTCTCTACTACCTTACATTCTTATTTCCTCTTTTCCCTGCCCTGTTTAACTTCCATGGTCCCGTTGGTGCAGAGCTAGTCAGCCAACGTATTATCGCTTGAGTTCTCACGAGATACTTGCCTATTAGATAGCCTATTTTGGAAGGGTTGACTTATAATAGGATTGATTTATGTTTGTTGCACTTGTATATGCATTTCCCTGTGTGTTATTATTATTATTCCTGTTTTCTGCTAGACTGGGGTAAGGCTTTTCTGTGTTACGAGTTGTTGTTTGATGCAGTGGTTAAGCGATAAACCTGCATACTCGTTTCGGTTCAGTGAAGCCTAGGTTGTCTTCGCGGCTGACTGTGTTGAGTTAATAATTTACAGTGCGTGAGGGCAAGAGCCTAACCACCCTGTATTTTATTAACAGTTTGTTTTTACTTTGTCAAAGAGCCGGGAGAAAACCAGATACAAGGGATCTGGATTTCTCAAAGTGCACTTGTTAGTTTTAACGTAATACTTTAAACAGTCGTGAGGACTTCGCTAGGCTACGAGCCGTTTTTGCTCAGTCACTGCTACCTTTTTGCCTACAGTACCCCAGCTAGACTTTACTCGATTAGTAGATACAGAATAGTATTGAAGCTTTCCTTATGTATGATATTGTTTATGCACTATTGATTTCATGTGTTGCAAGCCTGGCTACTTTAGTGATTAGTGGCCACGAGCACAATCCGAGTAGGCTATTGCCGTTGCATTTGCGGAGTACTTCTTTTTAATGTTTGCCATTTACTATTGCATATTCTTTTAATTATTCTTATGCCAATTTAAGCCTTTAATAGTATTTAATTGCCAGTGTTTTTGCTTATTGAATTACCGTTCAAAATCCGATACGTACTTCTTACGATCATTCGAGAAGCATCTAACTTTTTTCAGAAGATTCCTTGCTCGATGCTTAAGGACTATTAATTAACGTAACGTAATAGTGCCGATCCGAAGTAGAGGGTGGTGGACTTCTTAAGTTCATAGTCAAGGGTGGATTACTTTGGCTTCGGCCAACACTATTCTTTTGTGTTGTTGTTTTTTACTTCATTGTTTGATTGTTGACCAGACTAGATAATTCCTGTCTCTTTATTAGTCTGTTGTTGAACACTAGTACCGAGTTCTTGTATACCCCGTTATAGCAGATTGAACTCTGGAGGGTATTGGTGTTTTTTGTTCGGCTGGCAGTACTCGGGTTGGGATCGTGTGTTTCCGTTGTGGCAGTGAGCCGTATTCGAGTCCTGATTGAGAGCCCTTGTGTGCCTGAGTGCCAGTTCGTAACAGCAGAAATAAAGTACATTTGGCGGTGAGGAAATGTATGAGAGAGAGAGAGAGAGATAGTGTGTGTGCGTGTGTTTTAGAATCTACGGGACTCTCGTTTTATTCCAGGGAGATATTCGAGAAAAACGGAATAGTCATTTCATGGTAAAGTAGTATTCTCACAGTAATTGTTTGCATAATTATACCTTACTAGTTATTCATAACTTCAAAGAAAAAATTACGTCAACATGTAGATTTCAAAGTTCCAGTTTTCACATAAATTACTAACTTTTCACTTTCTCAGTGAAACAAGATATTTGTAAAGGTTCAATATTGCCAAATTTATTTGAAGAACAAATAAGAGAGAGAGCGAGAGAGTGAGAGTGTATAATTATGTTGTGAGCTAGAGTAATGATGATGAAGTTCTTGGGGGGTTCCTTTGACCTGTTGACGCCGGAATATGATCAGCAAGAAAGGTGTGTGTGGTTTTTTTTCGCACGCTGTGCAGTATATATATATATATATATATATATATATATATATATATATATAATGGAGCTAGTGCAGATATTACGTATTATGAGAACCTTGTAAAATGTTTAGCTGATTGTTTTCAATTTCAAGACAAATCCTCATCCCACGCATGTCAGCTGGTTTTCTCACTGCAAGAACCATACGTAGTTTATCGTCCATGCAATTACTAATACAAAGCCAACTAAAGTATTTTGTTTGGTCAACTCATAGAGAGTCTAAAATATTTCGAATATTCGCAAACAATAAAGTAGACATATTTGTAATTAAATATGTCAATAATAATTAAAGTTTAAAACATTTTTGTTTTCATATTTCTAAATCCGCAAATAACAGACGGACAAATCGCTCCTTTAAACAATAAATTTGTCCGCCAATGTTCGAGCTTGACATAATGTCTCTTAATGGCCTATTACTGAAAATGGAGTGCTGTTCCTGTGCAAATGTCTTGCCGTATTTTGGAGACTTTATCGGAGGGGGGGGGGGGGGGGGGGGTATTGTTGGAGTTCAAGCTCTAATTGCAAAATGTTATATTTCGTTTCAAGCAACATCCAAGTTAAGATTTGCTGCTGAAACCCCTTGTCCATCATGCTTAGCCCCATTATTTTTGTTTAATTTTACGACGTTCATTCCATTAGACTGGCGCCCCAAAGCTTTGTCATTACGTTGACCTTTTTTTGCCATTCAGGTGTCGTGTTTTTCCTAGCGAGCGATAGCCGGGGCACTTTTCTACACAAAACTGCAACAATTTATCTCGAAGGGGGTTCTTGGGGGTATTTGTGTTCATAGCTTAATGGTCTTGGGAGGAAGCTAAAACAGATAAATTAATATATAGATAGATAAAGAATCTCCCCTTAACATCTTTAGTATATGAAGTCTCTGTATATTATATATTGGGGATACTATTATACGATGTTTTATAACACTAGGAAGAAGCACTAAGAATCTAGTGGAATATTATATATATATTTCGAATAACACTAGTTACTCTTCCTTCTTAGCCCTAATTGATCCGATGAAGGGCTTTTTATGTTTACCTTATTGGGATTCACTAGTTTGGATATTTAAACACTTTTTACACCATTAGTTTGACGATAATAAGACGCTTCATCCAATTCAGGTGTCGATTTTATTTTTCTGGGTGAAGGAAATAAATATTGGCCTTCGGCCGGTACAATACAAATTTAGCTTGAATGGCGTCTGAGTGGGTCCTTTTTAGTTTGAAGGATTTCTGGAAATGAGTTCTTGTGAGCCTAAGTGACAAACTAAAATGAATTGCTCGAAAATTGCAAAGGAAACATAATCATCAATGACTATAATTATACCTATGTATGTATATTCACAGGCACATACCCCATAGCTGGGGGTGGCCGACTAGAGACAGAGCCCGAACAGGAACAACATAACACATATCAAATACAAAATATACATTCACACACATCTAGGTCGCCCAGGAGAAGACCCAGAAACCAAGGATCAATAGGGGCCTCCAGCTTTTCCCCGGCCCCAGACCTGCCGGATAGGTTGAGGTCTCAGCAGGCAGACACGCAGCGGAGCACAGTACAATGCCTAACCCCCTCCCCCAACGACCGCATCATCACTTATTTACTCACAAACATTCTCCATTTATTCCTATTTATTACCACTTTTCTTGCCTGTGCTACAGTTATCTCTCTATCTTCTAACGCTTGTACTACACAATCTCTCCATCTCAATGGAGGCCTTCCTACCCCACTACCTACCCTTGTATCTGACTCATATACTCTAGTTGTAAGCCTTTCATCTCCCATTCTCTCAACATGTCCATACCAGCACAGCACCCTTCTGTCCACTTTGCCGACAAAGGTTCCTGCTGCCCCACTCTCCTACGTATCTCTTCATTCCTCAATCTGTCTCTACGAGTCACTCCTCATAATTATACTCCTCAAGCAGCTCATCTCCATCACATCTAGATTTCTTCTCTTTTGCCTTCAGAGCCCATGTTTCAACCCCATACATCACTGTTGGTACAACTATCCCTTGATATATTGCACTTTTAGCTTTCATTCCGTAAATTTCTCATCCTCCATTATAATAAAATAAAATATATGATAACTCACAAAACGTCAGACCAAAATAGTGTTAAGCCCAGTTCACTGGTATAAGGTGAGTTACAATAATATTAACAACGGCGTCATAATACTGAAAGAGTTAGTCGTTCATTTTGCTGAGACAGAAAAATAGAAAGTAATGAACGTATATTTACAAATAGCGAATGTATAATTATGTTGTGGATTACGAATTTTCAGTTCAAAGCTACGGTAGCCCGTTCACCTATTTCATTTGATGTTAGTAATGATTAAATCATGTTTTATCATGTATACAAAAGTCATATATTGGTCAATAGGTATAAAAATAATGAATAATCCTTTCAGTCCATTGATGCCTTGTCTTCTGATCAATGTGATACAATATTTATGAAGCCCAGGAAAGGCGTCACGTAGCCAAAACACTGATTAAGATATCACAACGTATTACATTTGATATGCAGTCCATATACCTATAAAAATCATATTTGCATAATCTAGGAACTGTATTGAATTGGAATTAGATGCAAACTATATTTTATAATTATGTAAATATTAAAGAATTATTTCTTTTTTGGAAAGGATGCTATTGATGTTTTCATGAGCTAAGGTATGATTTTAAGCAGTCGATCAAACCATTTTTTCTTTAAAAAAATAAGAGGGATTGTAACCGGTGCTGTGACAAGGATTACAGCAATGACCTCTTTCAAATTTCGTGGCTTGAAGTGTTGCTTGCAGAGCAAATGAAAAACAAAGCCATGGAAGCACGAAGTAAAAGGAAACTTGAAACTTAACATAATTCTTAGTTGTTCAATCATTAGTTTCTCTCTTTAGTATGTACTCTCAGCTAATTTTGGTTCCAATGTACAATTCCTTTCCATTGTTTCCCAAATACAATCAGATGACAATGATAAAAGCACCTCCGAAAAAGAATGAAGAACGTGCACGGTTTTAACATTGCCTCATACATCCTAAATAGTGATACCAAAGATGCAATACATTCACAAAAAAGCGTGAATATAACAAATTAACCAAGAAGGCTTAGTAAACCACGTATCTACCTCCTATTGTTGCAACGTTCTACAATGTGTTTAACAGCAACATACACATCTGACCTCAGAAGGGGTTTTATGTATATAGATACTAAGAATCACTTAAGTATCTTAATAATTAAGTCAACAAAGCACTATTTTGTTTGTTATTATTTTTTGTTTTGTTCATACACATCCGTGGGTTTCTAAGGGTTGGCCATGCAGTTTTATTCCAAAGTTGCACAGGATATTTGAAGGGTCGATCATACCTATCTTTGTGCAACATTATAGCTCGGTATCTCAAGTAGTGCGGCTAACAATCACAATTGCATCATCTACAGACCACCTTTCATCCCCAATAACACAAAGACGAGGAATAACAACAAAGATGATAATGCATAGCCCTTCGTCTTCGATAATGACCAAAACCACCGAATAAAATGAATGTTTGACGGTGTCTTGAAGATAAATACTAATGATTCATGACAATCATAATGATGATGGTATAATGCGAATATTAACGCCGGGCAGATATTATGTCAATAATAGATAAATCCCCAACAATGACGATGGTGATGATAATGATGGTAATGATAATGATAATTGGTTGGCGCGAGTATTGACGTATGACAATCATTATAGCAAGCACCGATAAACTTCGACCTCACGACACATAATGTTGGGCACTAAACGTATTTTTGACTCGCTTTCAGGCCAATTAACCCGCTAATGTCAGGTGATTATTATAGTGGCTCTGACATGCTCACCCACACAGGAGTGGATTATGTACAGGCCAGTTTTGACCATGTACACCTACGGGCAAAAGTGGTGTAACCACCTACATGGCTTCAAATGTATTGCCCTACATTACAAATAAATTCTAAACCACACATTGATTTTAAAGTCTTATTTGTTTTCTTTTATGTAAAGGATTGTAACGTTTAACTAGACTGACAACTAGAATTAACATTATGGAAGCAAGGAATGACTATGTAAAATGTTAGGCAACAAAAACGTGCAGCATACAGTTTTACTAGTGAAAAGAGATAATAGGCAACACAATCTGCTAATTGAGGAGTTGATACACAGAGTAATTTGTGATATTTCTTTAATGCCTCCTTTGTCTTCTCAGAATCTAAAGTTTGTCTCATTTATGTTAGCATTTTATCGATCGCTTGGACCTAGCAACTCATTGACTATCTATATATCTAATGCATCTCCCTTATACATTAACATAACTATGTCATATTTGGTGTTTTTGTAATTTATGAATAATTTCTAATGCGATGGAATTGAAAAATATAATATCCTTCCAGCACATAGATAAAAAAGAAATACTAAATGATTCAATTACAAATTGTCCCTTATATTCTCCAGATAGACGCTCAGATAATTGGTGTGAGCCTCCGACCTTCGGAAGATTAGCATTTTATTTATTTATTTATTTTGTTTATTGTGTATGGTATATTATCGCCTTTAAAGTGTGTCTAAACAAAATTATGGGGGAAATATTTTAACATGTTTTTAATTGACATTTGTGCCATTGTTGCTGATTATGAGTTGTTGGAATTTGTGTTCTTTAATTTCATCATATCGGAGATGATTCACATATTATATAGAGACCAAATATCATGACTGTAGGTGTGGCATGGGAGGGCATGGGACACCGCATATATATGCCAGGGGCACAATGGGAGGCATTCCCGGCAAACTCTCAACGCAATCGTTACAATTCTCAGTGACTCGTGTCGTACTCATAGTAACTCGTAGTGACTTGTATCGTACTCGTGGTGACTCGTACCTACTCGTGATCCGAAAATGACCGTTAAAATCCAAACTTTCAACCACTCGCAGTTCACTCGCGTCACACTCATGGTGACTCGTAGTGACTCTTAGTGGATTCCTGCTGACTCGTGTAAATTTGCTCACTCGGGTTAATTTTGGCCCAAGTTTAACTCGGCCTCACACTCTTGAATGTGTGTTACGACCGGGACTACGAATAAAACAAGGGCACTTAATGATTGGACTAGTAATTGGGCACTATGCAACCACGGTACGCTAGATTCAAACCCTCGAACTTATATGCCGGCGAACAAAACACCTATACCCTCCAGAGTTAATCTGCGATAGTGGGGTATCCTTAACTGGGCATAAATGTACTCTACTTCAGGCTAACCGGCACTGGTCTAGCCTGATAACAAACAAGATGCAAGTTACGTTAAAATGCATAACAAGGAATCTATGGAAAGATCAATTAAATCACTGCAAGATTTAATACAATAAAAAGATGCTTCAATACAGTTACTCTAAACAACAATAAACTCTTCACTCCTATCTGAAAGAAAGTGAAGTATAGTCCTACAGCATAGACCTGGAAACTTCTGAAGAATGTCTGATGCTCATAAGATGCTCGTACTAATCTTGAACTATATAAAGGCAGGAGGCAGGACACCACACGTGTAAATCGAATACACTAAAAGATAGGACATATAATGTTAACTGACACGAGAATACTATAAATGCGCAACAGTAGCAATGCTCGACACTAAAAGAAGTACTTCCTCATCAACGAAACAGTCTGCTATGGTTGTGCGGCTCAGCAACAACCTAGACTAATAAAATGCTGTGAATAATAATGCACACATATCAAAGAGCTTATATTAAATACTAACAAGTGTCTACTCGATTAATAATGTCTAGCTGGGATACTCTAGGTAAGGAACTGGGGTTGAGCAAGACAGGCTCGTAGCCTAGCGATGTCCTTAAGACTGCATCCTTTAAGTTACGTTTATTGACTAGGGTGCTCTCTTGATTAATCCAGATCACAAGTATTTGGTTCTATCCTGGCGACCCTCTAAAGACAAGCAAAGAGGCAGCAAAGTGTGGAACTGGTACAGGCCAAAACCCTCGGTCAACACAATGCTGCACTCGCAAAGGACGCAACCGAAAAGACAACCCAGACTACCACAGTACCGGTCGAAGT
This sequence comes from Paralithodes platypus, assembly GCA_032716605.1. Taxonomy (NCBI): domain Eukaryota; kingdom Metazoa; phylum Arthropoda; class Malacostraca; order Decapoda; family Lithodidae; genus Paralithodes; species Paralithodes platypus. Next base: position 41,591,484 of record CM064567.1, on the reverse strand, counting down.
CGTGTAGGTATAGGCAAACCGTACACACATCGGAGACAACGAATACAGTTACCTTATCCCAGTCTAGCATTAAATAAAAGAGCAGAAACACTAAATCAATAATGGAGACACACAAAGTTCTTAACCTATACTACCTAAGAACCCTCAAACCTATTCTAAGTACATGTAAATATCTCTGAGGACGGTGCATGCAATACAATGGGCCGGCTATGGAAACCGTATGCAGAACCCAAGGGGAGTGTTGTGCAGTTAATAAAGGTTAGAGTATGGAAAGAGAAAATAGAGTGAGAGAAACAGTGAAAAAGGTGGTGATCGGGGGAGAGTATGCAAAGGGATGTTAGAAGCACACGCGCCAAGCCTGTCCTGATGAGGACAGCTCTTGGGGACCCTCATAGAGGAGGCAAGTTACACAGGAGCCCGCAAAGGCGTGATGGTTGGTCAATCACGGGCCGAGACGTCACAAGACAGCAGGTGTCACGTGACATAGCAAGACACGCCGTCCAATAGCGAGCGAGAGGCAGGAATGCACCCGCACAAAGACACTTACTACCTCCTCGCTCTGAAAGTCTTTCTCATTCCCACACTGGTACTATTATCACTACTGTTGATATAAAATATAACTCGTTGTCACAGACGAAAACAAAGACCACCACTGGACTGTCTGTGACAATGTGATTACTAGGAAAGAAAGAACAACATTCTCGGATAACTGTAGCCCATTTCGATGTCCCTGGCGAACGCTAGTGGCTAACGAGAGGCGATTCTGCCAACGCTGGTAGACGTCACACCCCGCCCAAGATATGGGACGCTCAACATTAGGCGAGCACCATATCTGACAAGGCAGAATGCCGACAAGACCCGCCCACACCTAGCCACTCCACCAGAAATGAAATGCAAAGCTCAATTCTTACATAAAACAACATATTATAATAAAGAAAATCTTACAACCCCTCCCAAACACAATAGTATAATTTAGCCTGCTATGCTCCCTGAGCGAGCTTCACAGAGCCCAGCCTACTAAGTGAAAGACAGGTTCAACTTAGGACTTTAGCTATAACATTGGCAACTTACAATTAACTATAAAAAAGAAAGAGTTTTTATGTGGTTTTGTATTTAATTTTAATGTTGTTTTTGACGGCTGCTCTACAGGGGCAAGCCTGGTTTTTCTCCACTCTCAAACACACACTGACTGAACGGCGAGGGTTCTCCTGCAAACATATCCTCCCGTGACAAACAATCAGCCAAAACATTATCAGTGCCCTTAACATGCCACACATCCAACTTGTGTTCCGGCAGCAAAACAACACCTGGCACTGATAAAGTGCCCAGTTCATCACAAGACGGCACTGCTCTTCGCTCTCTCCGGCAACGGGACCTGCCAATAACCTTTCACTAGTTATACCTTCGTGATAAATGAGGCAGCCCCGATGCGGTCTATGGTGTCGTCAACTCTAGGTAAGGGATAGGCGTCTGTCAAGGATAATGCACCCACACTCTTGCAATCAACATACACACGGATCTTGCCACTCAACTCAGGTTGCAAACTCACTGGCAACGACCACTCACGATATCCCTTACCCTCAGACCCTTTTTCCATATGTAGTCTAGCTCTGCTTTCACAACAGGCTGTCGAGCAGGATTTAGACGATAGGGAGCCAACTTGAGCCTTGCACTGTCTCCAGCCTCCATGAAGGATTCTACCCGGTACATCAGGCCCGGAGAATCAACAAACATACGGACGTACTGCCACAGCCTAGTAAACAACTTCTCTTGACACTTAGGAACAAGAGTTTGAAACTTATCTCGAAAAACAACATGCTCATTGCCCTCCCACAACCCAGCCGAGACCGCAGTTTCTACACTATAGTCTCCCTCCTTCTCCACCTTTGTCCCTAGAACAGCCAGGTCATGAGAGGGACAATCTGTACCACCTGTGCAGTCACCCCCATAGTTCATAATTGCTAAGGCTTCCCCGCCGATACCGTACATGTGCACCCCCGCATTCCTTGCGACTACATCTGCCTGCGCAGCATCACCGCCTTCAGCGACATGGCCAGATACATTCGGTCTATGGTAGGGCTGTTGCATATACTGTAGAGCAGCATTGGGAGGCTATGTGACGACCGGGCGCATCCACTCCACAGCCAACCTCGCCAATCTGCTCAATGTCCTTAGTCTGACCACCACCCTTGGCAGCCATGGGTCGACCCTGACCTGACAACCATGCCAAAGCCTCGGCGCCCACCTTGAACCACTGAAACAACGAGGCCAACGGTCTACTCACACTCAAGTGACCTGCCAGCGGAACCTCGTGCACCGCATGAGTTGTGAGGCCTGGGTGCTCGGCACAAACAGTGGAGTATGAACGGAGCAGGGGCTGGAGCGCTGTACACTGCTGCTCAGGCAGGTGCTCTAGTGCTTCCACAGCCACCTGGCTCGTGTCCCCCGCCCACTGCTCCACCGAGACATAACAATCCCAACTCTCTTCCACCTGAGCCCCACTGCCCCCCTCTCCTTCTCCACCTTGGCCACTGCAGACCAACATAGGGACAGTAGGCTGCTCAGGTGGTTGCCTCACAAACTCCTTTAACAGGTTCAAAGGAGTACAAAGGAAATCAAGCAACAACAGATCTAGTGACCCTTCTAGGTTGCTTGTCCTCCAAAACTCTGAGGATCAAGTGTCCAAACAGTGGTTTAGAGTGGGTAAGGGAACATTGGAAAGGGAATTACTGCCCTGGAACTAATGTCCGTGGCAGGATTAGGAAGTTAGTAGGGGACAGATGGATTAGTAACTGAGGGGGGGATAAAATAAAGATATTCATTTACAAATGCAGTCAGTCGCGGGTTTGATGCGAGATACTTGTCTAGGCGGAGTTTAAATGAATCAACGGTGATGCAGTCTATAACGTTTCGGGGAAGCCCATTCCACAAGTTGACAACTCGATTGAAGAAGAAATTCTTAGATTCGTGTGAGTTAAAAGATTTACCAATAATTTTGCAACCGTTTCCCCGCGTGTAATTAGATTGGTCGATAGTGAAGTACTTACTACAGTTCATATTGTCGATGCCTTTGATGATTTTGAACACTTGAATTAAGTCACCTCTTAATCTGCGCTGGGTTAAAGGAAATAGATTTAATTCTCTAAGACGCTCTTCGTATGGTTTGTTCTTTAGGCTAGGTATAATTTTGGTAACTCTACGTTGAAGTCGTTCTAGCTTGTTAATATCTTTTTGGTAATAAGGGCACCAGGATTGAACGCAGTATTCCAGAAGAGGGCGGACTAATGAATTGTAAAGGGTTAGGATAACTTCTTTGGATTTATGCTCAAATGACCTGCCTATAAAGCCAATTATTTTGTTTGCCTTCTTAACAACTTCTGAACATTGTTGACTCGGTTTTAGGTTACTCGATATTGTTACTCCCAGATCGGTTTCTCTGTTTACATTCTTAAGCTGAGTGCCATTCATCGAATAGTTTGCTTTCTCATTTAGGTATCCGATATGTAGTACTTTACATTTATCCGCATTGAAACTCAAAAAAATTTGGGCCCAACATGACAATTTATCTAGATTGTGTTGCATATCGTCAACTTGTTCTTTTGAGAGTACGCTATTTGCAATTTTTGTATCGTCAGCAAATTTTGAGATTGTACAGGTGAGTCCCTCATCTATGTCGTTGATGTAAATTAGAAAGAGAATTGGTCCTAGTACCGATCCCTGGGGTACCCCGCTACTTACATTGGTCCATTTAGATGCCTTACCGTCTATGACTACTCTTTGCTTTCTGTCGCTGAGCCAATTTTCTATCCATTTCAACACACCGTCTTGTATTCCATGCACTTTTAGTTTTAGCAGTAAACGTTTGTGGGGAACTTTGTCAAAGGCCTTTTGAAAATCAAGGTATATAATATCTACAGCTTTACTCTCATCGTAGAGGTTGAGGATATCGTGGAAGAAGTCCAAGAGGTTTGTTAAACAGGAACGTGTTTTACGAAAGCCGTGTTGAGTATCTTTAAGTATGTTATTTTCCTCTAAGTGATTTAAGAGTCTGTCTCGTATGACCGTTTCTAGCATTTTACATACAACTGAGGTTAAGCAAATTGGACGATAGTTACTGGGTAGGGATTTGCTGCCTTTTTTTAATATCGGTGTTACGTTGGCTAGCTTCCACTGATCGGGCATAGTTCCAGACTGCAAGGATTTATTGAATAGTAATGTCAGTGGTTTGGAGAGCTCATCCTTAGCTTCCTTTAGAACTCTAGGTGAGATTGTATCAGGTCCAGGCGTTTTATTTACCTTGAGTTTATCTAAACAATTCAATACTTCTCTCTCTGTAACGGTGATATTGCTTAGAACATCTGAATTATCAATCTGAATCGGCGATGGTGTAGGGATATCACTGAGGTCTTCTGTTGTAAAAACTGATGCAAAGAAGGTATTGAGGGCATTACTCATTTGTACTTCGTCTTTGGTGTATTCTCCATTTTCATCGACTAACGGTCCAACAGTTGAAGTAATTACTTTTTTCTTTCTGATATAACTATAGAATTCTTTCGGGTTTGTTTTACTTTGATTCGCAATATGTAACTCTAAGGTCTTTTTACTTTGCTTAATTAACTTTTTGGCTTTGCGTCGTAGCTCTACAAATTTCAGCCGTTCTTCGTCATTTTGTGAGGATTTTAATCTATCATTAGCAAATTTTTTAGCAAGCAGGCAGTTTGAAATATCTTTATTCCACCATTTGGGCTTATTATTATGGCCTGGACGCCGTATTTTCGATGGTATGCAGTCATGCACTGCTTTTAGGTAAGTGGCTTCGAATAACTTCCAAGATGTATTTATGTCGTTATTGTGAATTAAAAAGCTCCAGTCAGTTTCTTTAAACATAGCTCTAAGTTTATGGAAGTTTGCTTTCTTGAAATTAGGGACTTTTTCGATGCTACTATATGGTTCGTTACTAGTAAATTTTAAAGTGAAAGTTATCGTACGATGGTCGCTGTTACTGAATTCATCACCAACATTCAAATTCTCTATTAATTCTTCTTTTGTTGCAAGTACAATGTCAAGAACGTTATTACCACGGGTTGGCGTTCGAACAAATTGATAAAGCGAACTCTCTTGCAAGTTCGTATACAAGTCATGTCCGGAGTGTGAAGTAAGAGTATTGCCCCACTTGGTCACAGGTAAATTAAAGTCGCCAAAAATTACGGTATCTTGTGAGTTACTTACATCTGCAATTTGTTCGTAAATTTCTCGGTCAGTTTGCACTGATTGAGCTGGAGGTCTGTATATTAATGCAAGTATTATTTTTGTACCTTTATTATTCTTTATTAGCACAAAAGATGCGTCGACGTTCACAATTTGAGGTTTTGACAAGAGGGTAGGGTTAAGACTTTCTTTGATATAAAGTAAAACGCCACCTCCATTTCGATTTATTCAGCTTTTCTCAAACATTACATAACCGGGAAGTGAATACTCTGCTAAAATGTCTCTATCTTCTGTATTGAGCCAAGATTCTGTTATGCCAATCACATCATAATTTTCTGTAAACACTAGCTCCTCTAAATCTGAAAATGTATTGCGTATGCTACGAGCGTTTGCATAGAAAACCTTTAAATTTGTTATTTTAGAACTCACGGAACTCTCTTTAATAATATTTTTGGTTTTTGTCGGATCTACATTTATGTTCATGGCTGTCCTCGGTCCTCGCTGTCTTCAGTCCTTATCGCTGGTGGTCCTCGGTTGCCTCTGTTTTTTTTCTTGGCGTTGGATGATTTATGTCACTGCTGCTTCTTCTCGGATGGCGTTTTTTGATCCATGGCTGCGGACTGCTTCGTGTAGGAGACGACCCATGCGTGCTGAACCCACAGGGTTTAGATGAGTGCCATCCTTGCGGAACAGAGTAGGCTGGTTGTAGAAGTTGTCCCAGAGGTTGATGAATTCAACTTCTTTCCTCAGACACAAATATTTTAGTCGGCTATTTGTGCTGAAGGCCTTGTCGTAGAATTTGTCAGGTGCGTCGATCTTGGGGAGAATGCCTGACATGATGATATTCCTTGACTTGTTTTTGTAGTGCTGGATCATCTTGCGATATTTCTCCATCAACTCTTCGGATCTGGTGCGCATGACGTCATTTGAACCAGCATGGATGACAAAAAGGGTATTTTCATTTGCATCCTTTGTGGTATCTTCAAAGCCTTCCACAATGTCGTCCAGCTCCTGGGATGCAAAATCTTTTTCGTTGATTTGGGACTCTGTCGCAGAACTCTTCGACCTGTCCTCGTAGGATGGAATCCCCAACGAGCCTGGTCTCCTCTGGTTCGTCTTCCATCTCTACCAATATCTCAAATCTGTTTGACATTGTGACTGGTAGATGAGACCTTTTCTGCGTTGGCTGTGCACCGTTCCTCACTGGTGTAAATCCGGAAACCTGTGGTGGCGGGACTCTACGTACAGGTCGGGGAGAGGAGTGGTTAGAACGGGGGCGAGGGGTTGGTACTGTTCGTGCTAGCAGGCTTCTTGCACAAGGAGTGGGGGAGAGACTAAGGTGAACAGGGCGGCTGTCCTGGTTTGATGTCGGCTCAGGTTCGTCAGAAGCATCTGCTGCAGTGTCTACTGCAGATGTTGGATTGTTGGCAGATGACGTTGGGGCGGTGGTGGATGCTGGAGTTGAAACAATTGGAGTTAGTGATACTCCAACGTTGAGTGTTACAAACTCTTGGAGTGATTCCAGCTTCCTGGTGAGGGCGTTGATCTTGTTGTGGGCTTCATCCAATTTTGCTGTCAAATCCTCTCGTTGCTGGCAGAGTCGGCAGACTTGTGGATCGACAGGAGCAAACATGGAAGCACGAAACCTACCGGCGCAGTTTGTACAGGCACGAGGCATGGTGACGATCACTTTCTTCAGCACTTCACTCACTTAAAAACACTTAACTCACTTTAACCCTTAAAAAGCGGCTCACCACTTAAGTCGAGTTAAATAAAGCTGGACTATGTGGCGGCGCTCGACATAACTCGAGTGGCAATTTCAGCACGTAATGTGGCTGAGAGAGAGAGACAAGTGGTGGCAGGAGACTAGCGAGCGTATGACTGCTCCAGACCACCGCGGCAAACCTACTGACACAAATCTCAGCTCCCTCCTCCCTCTCTCACTCGCTACATACTCAATTATGTACCGAAAGTACCGAATTACCTGCTTTTTGCACTCGCGTTGCACGGTTATTGCAAGAAAACTATCCATCATACAAGGATCGTTATGGTGTCATTCGAAAGCTCTGTTTATGCCCTTTCAGGGATAGGTACTTGTTTTACGTTCTGGGTCTTATTTAGGCATGAAAATGATCACGTAAACAGCCCTATTTTGGCTAAAAACACCACGCTGGGCGGTACACATAAATAAACCGCATAGGCCGCTCGTAAGGTGTTAAAAACACTAAACTCACTTTAAAAACACTTCACTCCCTTCAGGTCGCTTCACTTACTTAAATAGGCCTAACCGAAAACAAAAATGTTGAAATACACACAAATAGGTTATCAGCGGTGATAGCCTAACCGAAAATTAAAACAAAACTAAATTAAATTTGAATACGCAGTGATAGCCGAATGGTAAATGAGTTTGGAACAGTGTGCGAAAAACGGAATTTGAAGGTAAATATGGGGAAGAGCAAGGTTATGGTCTTCGAAAGGGGTGAAGTCACAGAGTGTGAGGTGAAGCTGAACGGTCAGGCTATGGAGATCGTCAACTCTTTTAAGTATCTGGGCAGTGTGTTGAGTAAAGATGGGACTATGGATGAAGAGGTGCGGGAGAGGGTACAACAGGGGAAGAGGGTTGTAGGAACGCTAAAAGCAGTAACAAGAAATAGGGTGGTCAGTATGGAAGTGAAGAAGTCCTTGCATGACAGTGTGGTAATCCCGACACTGACTTACGGAAGCGAAGCATGGACGTTGGTTGAGAGACTCAGACCAAGAGTGAGAGCAGTGGAAATGAATACTTAAGGAGTGCGTGCGGAGTTACATGGAGGGATAGACAGACTAATGAGGAAGTAAGAAGGAGGTGTGGTGTGGAGGTAGATGTGCTGGAATGTGTGAAAAGGAACAACTGAGATGGTTCGGCCATATGGAACGTATGGAAAGCGAGAGAAGACTAAGAGGGTGTACGAGAGCGAGGTGGAGGGACAGAGGGGGAGAGGTAGACCGAATATGAGGTGGAAGGATGGAGTGAGGAACTACATGAACGAAGGCGGTGCTGGTTGGGGGGAGGGGCGTCGACTGACTGGGGACAGAGGTGCATGGGGGCGGTTCGTTCGTGGCCACCCCTTCGGGGATCACGGCGTCAGGCAATAGATAGATAGATAGATAGTGATAGCCGAACCGAAAACAATTTTATGTTTATTTAATCAGAAATAGGCCACCAGGGGTTATAGCCTATCCTAACCGAAAACAAAAATTATGAAATACCGGTAAGCAGAAATAGGCCACCAGCGGTGATAGCCTAACTGAAAATTTAAAAATTGAAGTACGCAGAAATAGGCCACCAGGGATGATAGCCTAGACTAACCGAAAACAAAAATAACCAAAAACAAAAAATATGAAATACCGGTACGCAGAAATAGGCCACCAGCGGTGATAGCCTAGACTAACCGAAAACAAAAATAACCGAAAAAAACAATTATGAAATACCGGTACGCAGAAATAGGCCACCAGCGTTGATAGCCTAACTGAAAATTAAAAAATTGAAGTACGCAGAAGGCCACCAGGGATGAAAGCCTAGACTAACCGAAAACAAAAATAACCGAAAACAAAAATTATGAAATACCGGTATGCAGAAATAGGCCACCAGAGGTGATAGCCTAACTGAAAATTTAAAAATTGAAGTACCGTACGCAGAAATAGGCCACCAGGGATGATAGCCTAGACTAACCGAAAACAAAAATAACCAAAAACAAAAAAGTATGAAATATGCAGAAGTAGGCTACCAGGGGTGATAGCCTACAAATATATATATATATATATATATATATGTGTAATAGAATATGTGACTAAATATACAATTCACCAAATAGAGATTATATAAAAATAAAGTGTAACTGCACACAAGGGGTTAATATACTGTATCAACAGATGGCGCTGGTGTCACTGTACGCTAGTCAAGCAGGATTATATTTAGATAAACAAAGTTATCAGTCAAAGGTTACTACAAGATCATGCAAGCAACAACAAAAATTACAGATATATATAGCTACAGTAGGATACTGAATACGATACCTACTACAGTTAATAAGAAAATACAAAGCTAGGTCGATTAGAGGTACGCGTGCGTCGTCTGCTACAAGCTAGGATAACAAATGTAAACAATAATGTTTATCAGTCAGAAAAGCAATAAAATAACATGCACGGCAACTACAGAACTATGTGGAGGTTAAACAAGCACTTAACTACTGTTCATGCAATGAATAAAGGGAATTGGGATATGAAATACTCAAATTAGGATCGAGTTTTCTCAGTGGCGTTGCGGAGCTGTTGGCGGTGCTAAAGCCGGCGGGTTCACATGACAGGCCTACCCGTCCTCGAGATCAATGGCCCCGTTCCCACAACTCTCCTCCACCTGGGAACTAGTTTGTCGCGGAGTGCCATCACGCCCTACCATGGCACTAGGGGGGACAGGATCTGGGGTCACTCCGGAGCTCATCTTTGGTGCTAATACTGAGTCACCAAGAAGAGCCGCCTGATCAAAACTCACAAAACTTCTCCCAACTTTAGCTTTCTCCTTCCGACCGTTCCTCCGCTGGTCTCGAGACTGAGGAATAGGCTGTGACACCTTAGATGCACGAGATAGGGTGTCAACACACGCCATCTGCTGTAATTGACACCTCTCGACCAACTCCTGCCCCTCCCTACTCACGTCGGCCGCCCTCGGCAACGACTTATGGTGGAACCTCAGGAGTAGGCACCGCAAAGTCGTTGCCGAGAAGAAGGTCGACGCCCTCTACTGGCAGTTTCTCTACGATTCCAACATCTATCTCTCGTGTCACACGATCAACCTCCAGCTCCACTCGAACCAACGGGTATGACCGTGTAGCATTAATACCCTGCACCACAACTACCCGTTCCGCGTTTATAGGTTGGCCTGTAAAGTTTTTCATCAGAGTCTGGGATGCACCTGTATCACGCAACAACTCCAACCCATGCTTGCAACCAGCCCAACTCACGCAGCCACGCCCTCTATGGTCGCAAAAAGCATCGCGGACAGGTTTCGAGCCTTCCGGACACTCCTTCACTGGCTGTGCCCCCGCATCTGACATATCACCCCGGGTAAACGCAGAAAACCTCAGAGACACCCCAATGTTGCTAGCCAAAGACACGACTGCTGTAGATTGGTTACTAGGCTGGAACGTGCAAAATGCCCCTTGTTATGACACTTAAAACACTCTACTTCACCCTTGGACTTCCCCTGAGGTGGGGAAGGGCCCTGACCTTTCTTAAACGGGACGGTTTTTGGTTTGTGATCAAAATTAGTATCATTGCTCTCACTTTTGTTATTAAATGTTGCATCACTGACTCGGGGGGGTGGAGTGTTGCGCCCCTTGTTAACTGCATCGGTCCGTTGTGCTGACCCGCACCCACGAATCAGCGATAATCTCAGGTCAGCCAACTCAGCTGCCTTTTGTAGAGTTTTAGGTTGTTTCTCTTTGAGGTTCAAAGTCAGGTCGCCGCCTGTGCATTTAAAAAATTGCTCTAGAAGGAATAACTGCTCAAGCTCTTCGAATGTCGTCACCTTCTCTGACCTCAGCCAATTTCTCAAAGCATCAGACAGTTCCCGGGCATGTTCTAGAAAAGTGCACTCACGACCCTTCGTAACACCCCGAAACTTCAACCTATATGTCTCTGGTTGTAACTCGTACGCCCGCAGAACAGCTTCCTTCAATACCTCATAATCGATGCAAGACTCCAAGGGCAACGCATCATATGCCTTGAGTCCTTTGCCAACCAACCTATAGGAAACAAGGGCTGCCCACTTAACCTCGGGCCATTGGTGCTCCCGGCACTTCTTCTCAAAACGCAGGAAAAACTCGGTGACACCCGACTCATCAAATGCAGGGACTAACTTAAGAAGGTGCGATAAAGACTGATCAAGACCTCGATTCCCAGAACCGAGACGCTGCCCTGTCGACTCCACCCGAGACTTTTCAAGCTCTATGTCTGCACAGTACTTCGTAGCCTCAACCTGAAGCTCAGCTTCCCGCTGCTGCTGCTTCTGCCTGAGCTCAGCCTCACGTATAGCCTTTCTCTCTTCAGCCTGAATCCTAAGCTCAGCCTCATACTTTCGTTGCTAGAGCTCAGCCTTATGCTTTCGCTGCTCGATTTTGGCGAGTTCGAGCTGAAACAACATCTCGGAAGACAAACCCTGAGGAGGGGGTGCTACTATTGGGGACCCACCCCATGAATCAACTAGAGGCTTACCCAACCGCCAGCGGGCATCGGCCTGCGGGAACGTACCCGGCTCCGGAGCCCGAAGGGGCGCCATGGTAAGAGTCGAGTGGAATGGGGGCTGGGCAGAAGGTGCCCCAGCTCCTGCTCCACCTGAAGCCCCACGCACCCCACCCAGCACACAGGCAACCAGTTCACTTCTCGACAAACCGCTAGTACCGGGAAACCCTAAGACCGTGGCTACACACTGCAGTCCGTACCGGTCTAGCCCCGACACACGATCCGCTGACACAGGCTCCTCCAAAAATATCCGAGCATCCTCCTCATTGTTCACCACCCGAACGCCTCTTAACAACTCCACCTTCTCCACCTCCTCGCCTACTTCCCGTACTGTGTCCTCACTGTGCACTGGTCTGTCGTTCGACATAAGTGTCCACCGGAAATCCTCAACGTTTATAAAAAAAAAAAAGTACCTAAACTCTCATGTAGCACTATTCACTCAAAAAATGCTTGAAGACAACTCAAGTGCTATACTACGTTGCCAAAAAAACTCTGTGTCCAAAATATTCCTCAAAAACAAATGTCCAAAAAATCCTGCAATTATTTCTTAGTTCACTAAATCCTAGACTAAGGTCGCCATTTGGTATGACGACTAAGAAAAGATACTAGGCAAGGTCGCCATTTGTTATGACGACTAAGATAAGATACTAGGCAAGGTCGCCATTTGTTACGACCAGGACTACGAATAGAACAAGGGAACTTAATGATTGGACTAGTAATAGGGCATTATGCAACAACGGTACGCTAGATCCAAACCCTCAAACTTATATGCCGGCGAACAAAACACCTATACCCTCCAGAGTTAATCTGCGATAGCGGGGTATCCTTAATGGGGCATAAGTGTACTCTACTTCAGGCTAACCGGCACTGGTCTAGCCTGATAACAAACAAGATGCAAGTTACGTTAAAATGCAATCTATGGAAAGATCAATTAAATCACTGCAAGATTTAATACAATAAAAAGATGCTTCAATACAGTTACTCTAAACAACAATAAACTCTTCACTCCTACCTGAAAGAAAGTGAAGTATAGTCCTACAGCATAGACCTGAAACTTCTGAAGAAAGTCTGATGCTCATAAGATGCTCGTACTAATCTTGAACTATATAAAGGCAGGAGGCAGGACAGTACACGTGTAAATCGAATACACTAAAAGATAGGACATATAATGTTAACTGGCACGAGAATGCTATAAATGCGCAACGGTAGCAATGCTCGACACTAAAAGAAGTACTTCCTCATCAACGAAACAGTCTGCTATGGTTCTGCGGCTGAGCAACAACCTAGACTAATAAAATGCTGTGAATAATAATGCACACATATCAAAGAGCTTATATTAAATACTAACAAGTGTCTACTCGATTAATAATGTCTAGCTGGGATACTCTAGGTAAGGAACTGGGGTTGAGCAAGACAGGCTCGTAGCCTAGCGATGTCCTTAAGACTGCATCCTTTAAGTTACGTTAATTGACTAGGGTGCTCTCTTGATAAATCCAGATCACAAGTATCTGGTTCTATCCTGGCGACCCTCTAAAGACAAGCAAAGAGGCAGCAAAGTGTGGAACTGGTACAGGCCAAAACCCTCAGTCAACACAATGCTGCACTCGCAAAGGACGCAACCGAAAAGACAACCCAGACTACCACAGGACCGGTCGAAGTAGTGTAGGTATAGGCAAACCGTACACACATCGGAGACAACGACTACAGTTACTTTATCCCAGTCTAGCATTAAATAAAAGAGCAGAAACACTAAATCAATAATGGAGACACACAAAGTTCTTAACCTATACTAACTAAGAACCCTCAAACCTATTCTAAGTACATGTAAATATCTCTGAGGACGGCGTATGCAATACAATGGGCCGGCTATAGAAACCGTATGCAGAACCCAAGGGGAGTGTTGTGCAGTTAATAAAGGTTAGAGTATGGAAAGAGAGAATCGAGTGAGAGAGACAGTGAAAAAGGTGGTGATCGGGGGAGAGTATGCAAAGGGATGTTGGAAGCACGCACGCCAAGCCTGTCCTGACGAGGACAGCTCCTGGGGACCCTCATAGAGGAGGCAAGTTACACAGGAGCCCGCAAAGGCGCGATGGTCGGCCAATCACGGGCCGAGACGTCACAAGACAGCAGTTGTCACGTGACACAGCAAGACACGCCGTCCAATAGCGAGCGAGAGGCAGGAATGCACCCGCACAAAGACACTTACTACCTCCTCGCTCTGAAAGTCTTTCTCATTCCCACGCTGTTACTATTATCACTATTGTTGATATAAAATATAACCCGTTGTCACAGACGAAAACAAAGACCACCACTGGACTGTCTGTGACAATGCGATTACTAGGAAAGAAAGAACAACATTCTCGGATAAATGTAGCCCATTTCGATGTCCCTGGTGAACGCTAGTGGCTAACGAGAGGCGATTCTGCCAATGCTGGTAGACGTCACAGTATAAACCATTCTTTAGTAACGGTAGGCTATGCGATAGGTATACCAAAAGTACCAACTGAAATGAGTCTAGTTAAATTAATAATTATAATGTTGAAATATACATTTTGCTATTAAGTTGTGTTTGGTTGACCTAATTGCTATTTTATGTATATTTTTTATGTTTCATTTCTTTGTATTGATTTCGCGCAATAGTTAAACCACCGCGTAAGACCCCACCTCCCCACCCTCGTCAAAATAAGTACTTTTTCCCTTTGCTAAACTTTGAACCAGTGATTAGAACATGTTAATTTGACAAATACGTTCAAAAAATCTTCGATGCTCAATTTTCTGACTGGTTTACTTAACCCTAAGACCGAATATTAACACGAAGAGCGGCCAACTTCTGGCATTTTGGTGTCACTGGTGTCTTTAGCCTATAATGATTACACTGAAATGTCCTCATACACTAATGAACATTCGGCAATACTAGTGCAGGATTCTTAATTTAGATTTTGAATAATATTTCTATATTATAAAAATTTAAATTAAGGCATATGTTCACCACCAAATGGCAGTCAAAGTAAAAGACGGCCGATCTATCTTACTACATAATATTTACCTGGAACATTTGACCGGACCATTCGATCAGTAGATCATTTCAATCAGTAGGTCTCAGCCAGAGCAAACTGAACCAATAATTTTATTTTAGTTTAAGCTTAGCCAATTTAGAACTGCATTTTGTCACTAATTTAGTGACCCCAATTGAATTGTTACTAGTTGAAATGGTTTAGTGGTTATGATGCCCAACCGGGTTTTTTGAGCAAGTCACCGACAGTCGACGGGAGGCATACACAACCTAAACTAAACACCACTTAATATATAACTTTCATTTGTAATATATTAATCAACTGTATGTCTTGCAACCTTGTTTATATACACAGCTAAACAAAGCAAGGAAATATTGTATGTACCGATTTATTTATTTATTTTTTACGTGTTATAAGCAGTTAACTGATTCTATGTATGATATATGTTGCATAATCTAGCATAGTCAGGTTACAAGGGAGAATAGCGCACTGTATAATTGTTTTATTTTAATGTATTAATTAATTTATTTATTTACTTATTTGTTTATTTTGTGGTATCATGCCTTATCTCAACTGTATATTGTCAAAGTAAATATTGGTGTCGGTCACTCCGCGTGCAATACAGAATAAGGACAAATCATTTAATTGTATTTGCCTCTGATACTACCAAAGAGGAAGGCAATACATCTGATTCTAATCAAACGGTATATAAATATGAAATTCCACTCAGGTAAAAATACTTACTGGCAATGAACTGAGCTTGATTGAAGATGGAATTTTACATGTACACACTTTACCGGGATACTCGTTGCAGGCCCCTGGATTTTTATGTATACCTTACCTGCATAAAACAAGACTAAACATTGGAGGATAAGCACATATATGCACTAGTAATGACGCAGTATTGGCTGGTATAACTGAATGCATTCGATTGTGTTTCTTTTGTGTTCATTCTTGAATGTATTTAATCAGGCAATTAATCACTTATTGCTCTAAACGACAAATGGCAATAATCAGTCATGAAAACAGAAGAGAAGATAAAACAAGAACAGAGCAAAATACTACATGAGCAAATAGAGAAAATGAGAGATACATAAATAAGAGGAGAAGGTAAAAGGAGAGACACAAAACTGAGAGAAGTAGGTGAAATGGGAGATAATATAGAGTATAGCAACATGGAGGAGAGTATATTAAATTATATGGGAGGATAAGAGAGCAGATACAAAATATGAAAACATATAAGATAAGGAGAAAACTGGAGAGGGAAGTAGGTGAAACAAGAGGAAAATAAAAAATATTTTAACAGATGAGAGGAGAAAGAAAAGGAAATACGAGGAAAGAAGAGGAGAGGAAAGCAGAGGGGAAGAGAGGAAAAGATAATAGAGAAGCAAGAAGATACAGAATAGAAGATCGGAGGAGAAAGAAGAAGAAATATAATGAACTGAGAGTAGATGAGAGGAAACATAATGAGAAGAGGCGAATATACTAAAATATAACAATAACAGGACAGGTAATAAGACATGGACAGTAAAAAGAAGAGTAGTGATATACTGATATTAAGGTAAAATCGTTCGTACAGGTGTGTCAATATATATATAATTCTCTATTTCCCCAAACTAGTGAACACTTGCAAAATTGGTGATGGGCTGGTCTATCCGAGTGAGAACTGAGCGATCTCTGCCATACCCATAGCTTACTCTGACTGTTCCTTTTACTTATATATTTTCTAGATCTCAAGTGACGGCGTCTCTTCCGTGGATTGACCTGCCAATCTACCAAGATTGGAAGCCAAAGCGTCACATTTTTCCTTTGCCCCTCAACATTCTCTTCATAATTGATGAGGGGCACAGGGCCCTGGGTGGGACTTTGGTTTCCCGGGCGTTTCCGCACCCTCCTCAACTCCCCGCCATAGAGTGGCTTCGGTCACCCAGGCTTTATTGTGGTCGGCAGGGAGGGTTCTGTGGGGGCGCTCGGGTATGGCCTTGGCCTTGCTCGTGGCCTTGGGGCTGTTCGGCCAGGCAGCTTTGGGAACAACAACAACAACACTTGCAAAATGTGTAAAAGCGACAACAAAATTGCAGCAATATAATTATGAAATTGGTATCTCTATTAAAACTTGGTAAAATTGAATATTTAAAAACATAGTTGATATACCTGAATGCAGAATTGCAACAATTGCCACCAAACAACCCATCCCAGCCCACCACTACCAATATTGCCGGTGCTCTTGCCAGTTATCACACCTTTGATGGATACCCTGTCCCTAATATCTCCCCTGCCAAAGAAACCAAGGAAGAGGGGCTTATGTCACACCAAATATTTAACAGTCTCCCCCAACCACTCTCATCAATGAGAATAGAAAAAAGTATCTTCTCCACAGCCAGCCAACAGAAAACGAGTGTTGCCTATCTGCACGAGATCGTGCTAAGTCTACAAATAACAGATCCATGATAGAGGGACTCACCTTTGGCCTTATCATGCCTACCACTTCTTCTCTGAAAGCCAGCCTCTACTAACCAAAATAATAAAAGGGTAGTAGAGGTCATGATGCAGAAGCTCACCTCCAGGCTTACCCAGGTTGTGAGGAGAATGTTTACCCAGGTTCTTCATTGTCCATCACATTCCTAGGTGGAACAACCAGTGTCACTTACCCAGGACACTGGTGCAGTAACGCTTACCCAAGTTGCTGTGACTTTATAGTCTTCTAGACACACAACTCCTTCACCAAGCCGGCCACCAGCCTGACAGAAAGAAACTGAGGACCAAGTGCCATAACAACCAACCCTGACGACACCCGAGAACCAGCGAAATGGAAGAAGGCGAGAGGACCAAGGCCCATCTGAGAAACCTGGAAAGACTGTCCTTCTGAAATAGCGGAACATTGTGGCTTCATCTAGTATTGCTGTTCTTTAACTTTTAGATGTCGCCTTAAAACATACGTTTTCTGTGTGTGTGTTAAAGAGACAATGAAAGGAAGAAGGAAAAACACAGATAAAACAAAAAGGTCCATGTGCCTAAAGGCATCCTCCATTCATAAAATGTTTGTAACAACTGGATTTAAACATTTGTAGATTGTCAGTTTGTGGAAAGCAATTCGAGGGAAGTGAATTCCAAAGAGTAGTAGCTCTGGGGATAAATGAATTCTGATAAGCAGAAGTTCTGCATTGTGGAGGAGAAAGTGTAAATTCATGGGCGCTCTCAGCTGCCCTAGTTCTACGGGGAAAGATGTGGAGAGGCGGCACAATTGAAGCAAGTTCCTCGGAACAATTGCTGTGAAAATATCTGTAGAATAATGCAAGGGATGCAACGTTTCTTCGTATGGATAATATAGGAAGGTCCTGTGTGATTGCAGGGTTATTGATTAATCTAATAGCTTTATTTTGAATTTTGTCCAACTGCCTCAATGCAACCACTCCACTTCCACCCCACAGAGGTGAACAGTAATCCATCTGAGAACGCACATGACTTTTATATATCATGGCCAACTGCTCGTCAGTGAAGAATTCTCGAACTCTGTACAGGAGTCCCAGTTTTTTAGAGGCATTCTTAGCAATGCTTCTAACATAATGTGTCCAGCTCAAGTTAGTAGTTAATGTTACACCGAGAATCTCAATACTAGGGGAAGTGGGAAAATTTACATCATTAACAAATATATGGGAGTCAGTGAGATTCTGTCGGTTAGAAAAATGAATGTATTTGGTTTTCTGTGCATTAAAGGAAACTAGATTCTTTTGTCCCCATCCATTAATTCTAGAAAGGTCCTGGTTCAGAGAAATTGCAGTGTTTATTTTTGAATTTATAAGATCGGGTTGGGTGAAAGAATTGGTAAATGTGAAGGAACTGTGGAGTGATGAGTCATCTGCGTAGGAATGTATTGGATTATGAGTGGTAGATATGAGATCATTGATATGAATGAGGAACAGAATTGGTGCCAAAACTGATCCCTGGGGAACACCAGCATTTATTGAGTGAAATTGAGAATAAAGGCCATCTACCATTACACATATTTTTCTGTTATGAAGATAAGAAGAAATTAGTGGAACTAATGATGCAAGGCCGTAGTGTGACATCTTCGACAATAAGGATTGATGCCAGACTCTATCAATGCCTTTGATATATCCAGTACTATTGTATGTGTTTCACCATGTTGGTCTGTAGCTTGGTTGATTTGATTGTATCAGGATACTTCATATTATACGTTTTATGTTTTGTAACCTTCCATAAATTATACATAATATATACATATACCATGTATAATAGACGATTGTGTGAATTATTATATTATAAGATAGCAAGATATTTGCTTAGAATTAGGATACTGTACTAACAAAAATGCAATATATAGCAGTCTCTCATCAATTTTTTATTTTTATTTTTTTTTCTATGTGATTGAGGGAGGCAAAAGGCATAACTGCCTATAGCGAGTGCCTCCCCCATAGTTGAAAGAGTGACAGGGCCAAAATCAAGGGACGTTCGAGCCAAAATG
The DNA here is from genome assembly GCA_032716605.1 of Paralithodes platypus. Classification (NCBI taxonomy): domain Eukaryota; kingdom Metazoa; phylum Arthropoda; class Malacostraca; order Decapoda; family Lithodidae; genus Paralithodes; species Paralithodes platypus. The sequence goes on along the minus strand of CM064567.1, from coordinate 41,572,497 downwards.
CCTGGACACACGGAGTTTGAAGCAATTTAAGTCATTGGAAGAGGGAAAGACTGATTCTGGGAGAGAGTTCCAGAGCTCAGCTGTTGAGTAGAAGAAAGTTTGAGAGTAACGTTTCACTCTTGGGTTGCAGAGTTGCACAGAGTAGGGGTGGGATTGAGTTGCAAGACGGGTACCACGTGCCCTACGTAAAGGAGGTGATATTCACTGGGATAGCTCTGAGGAACACTGATTATTATAGTAGCGATAGAATAGCGAGAGAGATGCAACATTGCGGCGGAGAGAGAGAGATTGCAGAGAGTTGGTGAGTGGACATGAGTTAATGATACGAAGGGCCTTCCTTTCAACTTTGTCTAGGAGAGCGGTGTGAGAGGAACCTCCCCACACATGTGAACAATACTCAATACAAGGGCGCACTATGCCCCTGTACAGAGCAAGAAGCTGTGCAGGGAAAAACCCCCTAAGGCGGTTGAGCACACCCAGCTTCTGGGAGGCTGCCTTAGCAAGACTGGTAATATGGTCCTTCCAAATGAGAGCAGAAGAAAAAGAGACACCAAGAATATTGAGAGAAGATGAAGGGTTGATTTTTGTATTGTTGAAGAATAAGGGATAGTCCGCTGGGAGATCCTGACGGGTAGATAGATAGAGATATTGGGTTTTGGAAGCATTAAAGTTAACAAGGTTTTCTCTGCCCCAATTGGAAATAGTATTTAGATCAGAATTTAAGAGTTCTATGGCTTCATTACGTTTGTCGTTGAGGGATTGCTGGCTGGGGCGTTCTGAAAAACTAATGGAGTAGTGTAAGGTTGAGTCGTCTGCGTATGAATGGATGGGAATTAAGGTACAGTTAAGGAGATCATTTATAAAAATTAGAAAGAGAATAGGAGATAGGACAGAGCCCTGAGGAACACCGGAGTTTATAGGGTGAGGAAGTGAACAATGGCCGTCCACAACCGCGGCTATGGAACGGCCGGAAAGGAAATTAGAGACAAAGGCACAGATGGAGGGATAGAAATCGAAGGAGGGTAGTTTAGAAATTAAAGATTTATGCCAGACTCTATCGAAGGCTTTCGATATGTCTAGTGCAATAGAAAAAGTCTCACCGAAGTCCCGAAAGGAGGATGACCAAGAGTTAGTAAGATATGAAAGAAGATCACCAGTAGAGCGACCTTTAAGGAAGCCATACTGGCGATCTGAGAGCAGATTATGAGAAGAGAAATGCTTAAGAAATTTGGAAGCAAGAATAGTTTCAAAAACTTTAGAAAGACAAGAGATAAGAGCAATTGAACGATAGTTGGAGGGTTGAGAGCGGTCACCCTTCTTTGGGACAGGTTGAATGTGAGCAAACTTCCAGCATGAAGGGAAGACGTTAGAGGATAGACAGAGACGAAAGAGTTTGCCTAGGCAGGGAGTCAGCACGGAAGCACAGTTTTTGAGAACAACAGGAGGAACACCGTCCGGACCGTACGCCTTATTAGTGTTAAGCCCAGAGAGGGTAGAAAGTACATCTTTATAAGAGATTAGGATATTAGGCATAAGTAAGAGAGAGGAGGGCGGAGAGGGAGGAATAGCACCGGAAATATCCAAGGTGGAGTTTCTAGCAAAAGTTTGAGCGAAGAGTTTAGCTTTGTCAGAGGAAGAAGTGATGGTTGTGCCATCAGAGTGGGAAAGGGGAGGGAAAGACGAGGAAGAGAAATTGTTGGAGAGGTTTTTGGCTAGATGCCAGAAAGCTTGAGAAGAGCTAGAGTTGGATATATTAATATGTACAATTAATTCATTGTTTAAACAAAACACCCTGAATTGGTTAGTTATACTACATCTGGTCAACATATATCTATGCCATGCTATGACTGAAAAATACATAACTAATAACTAAGTTATGTTCCCGGATGTAAACAACTATGACTCATTATCTCACAATTCTTCACACGGGAATCACGTTCGTCAGTTCAATGAACTAGTTTATCTTCAATAATCACAGCCATCCAGCCTTCGCTTTCTTCTCTACTCTAACAAACAGCTAAGACTCTTATATAATATAATAACTGGGCCAATCTTATGTATTTAGAGAGTATAGATTATGAAATAAACATCAAATAAGAAGGAAATGTTCAAATATTATTTATGCTCTCTTGTATTTATATTTTCAATACTATTTGTTGCTACAGTCCCTACAGAGCTTTCGATCACATGATCACAATTTCGGTTCATGTTATCTCTAGTGTATGAATATTCTTATTATATTTGTATTAACTGCAACAATAGATACGTACTATGTATTGCAATAATTGCTGGAAATGTATATTGTGACGTTAACCACTCCGTTAGAACCGCATGGCTTGTCCTACAGTGACTCGCTAGGATCGCCAGGGCAGTGGATGGGGCTACAGTTTATGTATTAGAGTGTGCTTAATTTCATATGAAAGCTTGTGTCATGGGCAGTCCAGAAAGGCTCTTTGTTTTCACCCATGTCAAGGCTTTATATATTTAATTGTAAAGTATATGTTTTATCATTAACTAGTAATGATGGGATCTGGGAGAGAGAGAGAGAGAGTAGAACAGAGTGAGAGGGAGCGCGCAGTGTTTTTGTCCCGCTCGATGACGTCGCGGCTGGCTGCCTCGTGGGGGTTGGTGGAGAGAGGTCCTTACCATGCTGTTAGCTCCCTTGCTAGTGGCTAGAGGACTTGTAACCGCTTTTTTCCCACGCGCCTCGAGCTAGTGCGAGTATATATACAGTTCCTCGCCACTCTCTCCCTCAGATCTGGTTTCTAGAACGCATCTATCTCATCTCTTGCTACCTGTCCCCCGCTCGCACCTGAGAATCTTTTCCTCTGCCTACCTCTCTTTTTTCATATCTTTCACCACCTTTTATTAATATTATATCCCCTCTGGTTAACTCTGCAAAATCAGCTTCATGCTGGCCAGTTGTATTGTGCGTTAAGGTCTGATATAACCCATGTATGTTAGTTGTTAAGATAAGTGGATCACGAAGCATTGGTTGGCATTTATATTGTTTAAGTACCGCGTCCTATAATTATTAGTGTTCTGCTGGATTAGATAATGCTAGACTAGGAGTCTGATATTATAAGGTATTGTTTCCTATGGGTGCTGGCTTTAGTTAAAAGCTGCACGACATACCTGAGAACTGGAGTTGATTGAGTAAATTCTAGTCTGTGTGCCATTGAGAGTAGAGCATGCACGAATGAGGGCTTTTTGCCTATACCATTCTGCACTGTTCTAGTCTCGATTGTTTGTCTTTGAGGTGCGCCAGGAGAACGCTTAATACTTCGGTATTAAGGTTTCTCAAGAGAGCTACCCTTCCCTATAACGTAATATTTGACGCACAGACTTGAGATTTGCACTAGGCTATGCGGCATGCCATGCGCACCAGTATCTCGTATCATTGACTCTAGCTAGACTTTATCAATCATAGTAGACATTAAGTATATTAAACCAAGTACTCTTTTTATGCATACCCATTTATGATTGCACAAGCATTTCGCAGCCTAGTTTGATGTATTGAGACACAAATGACTGAGGCTCTTTTTGTTGATAGGAATACTGCATTGTCGTGGCGATTATTGTTGTAGTGTTTAGGATATTCTTGGCTCCGTCGGCATTATATATTCTGCCTTTTTGTGTGCATAGCCTGCACGAGCATTGTTCCGCTGCCTGCCTTTTTGGGTTCCATTTCCGATACGAGCATCTTTATAGCATCTAACATTTAAAGAAGATTCCTTGTTAGTGTTGAAGGACTTTAGTGCACTTTCTTTCATGCAGGAGTGCCTGACATTTATTGATTAAAGTAACGTAAGCTGTAACTTCTCTTACCACCTTACTTTGCATACCATAACCAAGCACCTTCGGTTATAGGTAGTAATAGGCTGTTTTCACATAACATTAAGCCTAGAGTAGACGCACATTTATTGAGAGTTTGATAGCCTATTATTGCATATAGAACTCTGTAGAGTATTTGTGTTCTTTGTTCACTGGGAATATACATCAGAGGTTGGAGCTAGCGCTTTCCGTTGTAGCATTTATGCCATTACTAGTCCAATGAATAAGAGCCCTGATATATTTGAACCCCAGTCGTAACAAATGGCGACCTTGCCAGGATTTGGTGAACCTACATTTATTAGCAGGGAACATTTGTTGTTTTGGAGAATATTTTGCGGGGATCAGCAAGAATAATTTTTTTTGGCAACATAGTATAGCCCTTGAGTATTTCCGAGAATGTTTGTGTGTATATTGAGGTATAAGAGTTTGGGGTACTTCTTTTCTGAATATTGTGGTGAGAAATTTTTGTGAGCATCATGTCTTATACCGGATCAGAGGAGAATGGAGACACAGTACGTAATGTCGAAACTGAGGAACAGCAGTATGATGATATGGTTAATCAGGTGAACTGTGAGGAGGATGCTAGGATATTTTTGCAATGGCCTGTTACTGCCGAGCGGTTGGAGGGTATGGATCGGTACGGTCTTCAATGCCTGGCCACAGCTATCGGTCATGCGGTTACTAGCAGCATGACCAAGGATAACTTGATAACGTGTGTACTGGGCAGGGGGACTGGTGAGCGAGATGGGTTGAGTGCTCAGAGCCCTTCGGCCATGCTTCCCCTACACTCGACTCCCAGCCATCCCAGTAGTTTGCCGACCCCGGGTACGCTTCCGCAGTTGGGTGGTGAATGGCAGGGTGGGTTGCCCCTGGGGGGACCACCGGTAATTTCAAACATTGTAGCACCTTCACCTCCTCAAGGGTTATCTCCAGAATTATTGTTTAAGCTCGAATTAGCTAAGCTTCAGCATCAGCAGCAAATATAATCAGCTAAGATCGAAGAGAGAAAATGTGAGCTTCAGCAGCAATTAGAATTAGCCAAGATAGAAGAGAGAGCCAAGATAGAAGAGACAAAAAGTCACCAGCACATAGAGCTAGCAAAAATCCAAGCTGATTTAGAGTCGACTAGGTACTGTGCCGACATGGATGTAGAGAAGTCGCGAGTAGAGACAACGGGACAGCGACTTGGGGCTGGTGACCGTGTTCATGAGCAGTCTCTCTCGCACTTATTGAAACTGGTTCCGGTGTTTGATGAGAGTGGTGTAACAGAATTTTTCACACGCTTTGAGAAGAAGTGCCAGGAACACCAGTGGCCAGAGAATAAATGGGCAGCACTTGTATCCTCTAGATTAATAGGCAAGGGTCTTAAAGCCTACGATGCGTTACCTTTGGAGTCATGTATTGTGTATGAGGATCTCAAGGAGGCTGTCCTGAGGGCTTACGAACTGCAACCATAAACGTACCGTTTGAAGTTCCGGGGTGTAACTAAGGGAAGAGATAGCACCTTTTTGGAACACGCCCGGGACTTGTCCGATGCTATGGGGAACTGGCTCCGATCTGAGAAGGTCACAACATTTGATGAAATTAAGCAGTTAATGATGTTGGAGCAGTTCTTTAAGAGCACGGGCGGTGATCTAACTTTGAACTTGAAGGAGAAAAACCCAAGAACTCTAGTCGAAGCAGCAGAAATGGCTGATCGACGGCTGTCGTTGATTTGGGGTTGCGGGTCCTCACAGAAGTACAATGTAAGTGCTAAGGACCGTTATCCTCCCCCTCCCCGGAACAATGACACATTTAAACAGAAGAGCCATGAAACTAAAACTGAATCCAAACCTTACACCACACCGTATGTGAAAAGTCAGGGGCCTTTTACATCACAGTATAAGCCGAAACCAAAATTTATGTGTTTTAGTTGCCACCAGGAGGGTCATAAGGCAAATGAGTGCCCTAGTCGACCTCCTCTGGCAGCCGTGTCTTTTGCTCACGGCATTGGAGTGTTCAAGAGGACATCGGAGTTTGTTAGAGGCATTTCTTCCGAGGTAAATACACTGCCAGTGCAGAAGGATCCGGAAGGCTTATTCCCTGTCCGTGATGCCTTTAGTGACCACAGGGGACTCGGTTGTGTGGAGTGGGGGGGTAGAAGACATGAGGTGAGAATTTTGCGTGACACTGGGGCATCGCAAACACTTTGAGAAATTTCACTGGTAAACCTGTCAATACGGCGCGGGTGGTTGTGGTTCAGGGAGTTAATGCGACAAGGTCATACCCGCTTGTAAAAGTGAGGGTGGAGGTTGATGGTGTGACTCGTGACCTGGATGTGGGAATTGTGGAGAAGTTGCCTGTTGGGGGCGTCGACCTCCTTCTCGGCAACGACTTTGCGGGACCTGCTTCTGAGGCTTCACCCTTGGTCGTTGCCGAGAAGCCGGCCGACGTGAGTGGGGAGGAGCAGGAGTGGATTGAGAGGTGTCCGGTGCAGCCTGTGGCGTGTGTTGTCGCCGGAGATTCTGCATCCAGGGAGTCACATTCTGGTCAACAGTCTTTAGATCAGCGGAGGAGGGGTACCGAGAAGGGGTTGAAAGTTGATGCGGTTGAGAGTTTAGTATCAGCGGACCATCTCGGGGACTCAGTATTGGGACCAAATATCGAGTCTGAAGAAGACCCAGTAACGGTTGTGGAAAAGGCAGAGGATGGGCTTAAAAAGACGAAAGAGTTGAAGGAGGACAGTGATGCACAGTCGGGAGATGTAGCAACAAGGTACCCTGACGCGTACCCTATGAGAAATGGGTCGGCGAAGATGGTGGTCCGAAGCTTGCTAGTGTATTTTTCCCGGTATGGTTACCCGCAGGGGATTCAGTCAGTCCGGGGACCCAACTTCACTTCTAGCCTCTTTGTCCAAGCAATGAGATTGTTGGGGTTGTGTCATCTGCGTATCATCCGGAGAGCCAGGGTGTGTTAGAACGATGGCACTCAGCCTTGAAATCTGTGCTTCGTTGTTGTTGCTTTGAGAGTGGGAAGGATTGGGATCTTGGCCTGCCATGTGTTTTGTATGCTGTGCGGGAGGTACCTGGGGAGAGTTTGGGATTCAGCCCTAATGAGCTCGTCTTTGGACACCGTGTCAGAGGGCCTCTCCATATGGTTGAAGAAGTATGGGAGGGCACAGAAAAACCTTGTTCTATGCTCAAGTGTGTCCTCAACAGTCGAGAATGGATGTTGCGCAGTCTGGAGTTGGCTGGCCGTAATTTGACTAGCTCTCAGGCCCTCAGAAAGGACAGGTGTCACCCCTTATCCGCGAAGTACGCTGGTCCTTATAGGGTGGTGGAGGAGCTATCAGACCTGGATTACTTGGTAGCCACTCCAGACAGACTGAAGCGCAATCAGTTATGTCATGTCATGTTAATCCCATGAAGGAGTATGGGAGGCACCCCCCTGAGCCTCTCACTGTGCCTGTGATGACGTTTAGCAGTCAAGGTGGAGAACGAGAATGGGACAGTCAAGCTCAGGTGGAGGATAACTGGAAGGATAAGAAGTTCAAATGGGCGCCTGAGTGTGAGAAGGTGTTTAGAGAAGTAAACCACCTGTTGTGCACTCACCCGATCCTCAGGGCCCCTGACTTTAGCCTACCTTTCCAACTAGCAACGGAGGCTAGTGGTGTGGGGGCTGGTGCCGTCCTTGTGGAAAAGGACGATGATGGGCTGGAGCATCCTGTTAGTTTCTGCTCGGAGAAGTACAATTCAGCCCAGGGGAGCTGCTCTGTTGTCGAGGAGCTACTGGCTGTTGTGCTTGGGCATTTTGAGGTCTATGTTCCAGCCTATGGTCCGGTCGTTGTAGTTTACCCAGATCATCACCCTCTCAAGTTCTTGGACCAGTTTCACAATCGGAATATAAGGCTGACCAGGTGGTCACTAAGGTTATTGGTATATAACCTGGACATACGCCATATTGCCGGTTGTGACAAAGTGGTTGCAGATGGTCGTTCAAGGGTATATGATCCTGGGTAGATTGACACACGGGTAGCCTCCTGCTTTAGTTTGGATAGTATTTTGCGCTTGGTGCTTGTTGGCTCGCGGTTGTAGCCCAGCGTATTGGGTCGTAAAGCAGGAGTTGAGCGTTTGGTATAGAAGAAAAAACTAGGCTTGCCCCTATAGTGCAGCCGAAATAAACAAATTATAAACATAAAAATCAAATAAAAACTCTTTCTTTGATAGTTGAATTTTTTTAGTATGTTATAGCAGTAATTCTGAGTTGCACTCCTCTCAGAATGCTGGGCTAGAGAAGCTCGCTCTTGAGGAGCATAACTACATATAATTTAACCTATGGTGTTGGGGAGGGTTATAATTTTGAAAAATGTTTTGTTGAAGAACTGTGCCAGATATTTTACTGCCGCTGGGTGATGGGAAGTGGAGATATAGCATGGGTTCTAACCATCAGATTTTTGTGAGGCTTGGGGCCTCTGAGAAAAATCTTGGGGGGCGTGTGACGTTAACCACTCCGTTAGAACTGCATGGCTTGTCCTACAGTGACTCGCTAGGATCGCCAGGGCAGTGGATGGGGCTACAGTTTATGTATTAGAGTGTGCTTTATTTCATATGAAAGCTCGTGTCATGGGCAGTCCAGAAAGGCTCTTTGTTTTCACCCATGTCAAGGCTTTATATATTTAATTGTAAAGTATACGTTTTATCATTAACTAGTAATGATGGGATCTGGGAGAGAGAGAGAGAGTAGAACAGAGTGAGAGGGAGCGCGCAGTGTTTTTGTCCCGCTCGATGACATCACGGCTGGCTGCCTCGTGGGGGTTGGTGGAGAGAGGTCCTTACCATGCTGTTAGCTAGAGGACTTGTAACCGCTTTTTTCCCACGCGCCTCGAGCTAGTGCGAGTATATATACAGTTCCTCGCCACTCTCTGTGCAACACTCCAACCCAAGAGTGAAACGTTATTCTCAGTCTTTCTTCTATCGCGGAGCTGAACTCTCTTCCTAGCCATTCCCTCTTCCTATGACTTTTCTTCTATTCAGCTGCGGAGCTCTGGAACTCTCTCCCAGAATCAGCCATTCCCTCTTCCTATGACTTAAATTGCTTCAAACTCGAGCGTCCCTTGATTTTGGCCCTGTTACTCTTACAATGCTGGAGGAGGCACTCGATACAGGCAGTTCTGCCTTTTGTCTCCCCCACTCACATAGACAAAACAAAAAAAAATATATGGGTTATCTGTATAACAACAACTCCTCGATTATTGGATTCCTGTCTTTTGTAATTATTTGTTTTTTGCTCTTACCTTATTCAAGGGACCTTAAATACGCGTGGATAAGTGCTATTTTTCTTATTTTGTCAATATGATTTTCACTCCCCTATAACATTTTCAGAGTTATTTTTGTACAGCCAGTCCAGGACACTTTGTTTACATTATAGCTTCCTTGGAGGCTCTGCCCCGATGTTCAGTAGCCAATCAGAGTGGCGCTTCACCTGCAATACGTCAGTCAATTTGTATTGGTACTTTCCTGTTATCGACAGCCAAAGCTGAAGATTGCTGAGTAAACACCGTAGACTTCAACGACTTTTCTTTCGGCAGCCGTCAATCTTTTATTGTTTTATTAATACCGAACCAGTGGGGGGCTGGGGGCAGCAGCCCCCACCCCTAATACTAGGATAGGTTAGGTAAGGTTGTTAGGTTAGGCTAATGTATTTTCAAAGTCCTTAGATTGTTGGGGTATCGGAATCACAATTAGAAATGCAAATGCTAATAATAAGTGCTTTCTGCAGAATGACCACATATATGTGTGTCTGTGTGTGGTGATTGCCCTACTGATGTTAAACCTGTATTTTATAGAAGCATAGACTTCAGTAGATCTGGACTTGGCACAAAAATGGAACTTTCCAATAAGGGACTCACAATCGGAAAACGAACTCCCAACTTCGAACCTCGAAAATATGATATTTTCGCGATTTCGATAATCGAATTTGGGGCTACATTCTATGAGTGTGGGTCCCTTACTGCAATGTTCCATCTTAATGTCAAGTCCAGATTTACTGTAGTCTATGATAGAAGGTATGTTGATGATACCTTTCTCATATTTAAATATCATGATCATGTGCCAATATTTCTTGACTTTTTAACACCTTACGAGCGGCCTAGGCGGTAATTTATATGTACCGCCCAGCGGGGTGTTTTTACCCTAAACAGGGTTGTTTACGTGACCATTTTCATGCCTAAATAAGACTCAGAGCATAAAACAAGTATCTATCCCTGAAAGGGCATAAATAGAGCTTTCCAATGACATCCCAACCATCCTTGTACGACCGCTAGTTTTCTTGCAACGATCGCGCAACACAAGTACAAAAACCATGTAATTAGGTAGTTTCCCTACATAATTCCCTGTGTAGCGAGTGCGTGAGGGTGGGGGAGGGTGGGATTCATGTCAGTAGGTCCGCCGCGGTGGTCTGGAGCAGTCATATGCTTGCTACTCTCCTCCCACCACTTATCTCTCTCTCTCAGCAACATTACGTGGTGAAAATGGCACACGACATAAGTTGTGAACCGCCACTTAGTCCAATTTGATTTCGCACGACATAAGTTGCGCGCCGCCAAAGAAGGGTTAAATTTTAAACATAATAATAATTAATTCACGTCCGAAATTGAGGTAAATGACACTATCCTTTTTAGACACACAAATCAAGCACTCAGAGACCTCTTTTGAAACCTCGGTATACCTTTCACCTGACTATACACTAAATTACTGTATGTAATCCTTATAAGTTTTAAACATAACCTTTACCGAACCTTGACTAACAGGGTGGGTTAATATATTTTGCTTTCATTATTCTAAGTAACATGAAGAATTAAACTTCCAAAATAACAACGGTTTTCCCTTAAAATTTAAGGAGACTCATAACGGAAAATCTGATACACATTTCTCTGCAAATTTCCACCTCAAATCTCAACTGTTCTTAAAACATTAATATACTGAATATACAAAACCATTAAATTGCTTCATTTTTTTTTAAAGAGACCATGAACGGAGGAAGGAAAACCACAGATAAAACAAAAAGGTCCATGTGCCTAAAGGCATCCTCCATTCATAAAATATTTGTAACAACTGGATTTAAACATTTGCAGATTGTAAGTTTGTGGAAAGCAATTCGAGGGAAGTGAATTCCAAAGAGTAGTAGCTCTGGGGATAAATGAATTCTGATAAGCAGAAGTTCTGCATTGTGGAGGAGAAAGTGTAAATTCATGGGGGCTCTCAGCTGCCCTAGTTCTACGCAGAAAGATGTGGAGAGGCGGCACAATTGAAGCAAGTTCCTCAGAACAATTGCTGTGAAAATATCTGTAGAATAATGCAAGGGATGCAACGTTTCTTCGTATGGATAATGTAGGAAGGTCCTGTGTGATTGCAGGGTTATTGATTAATCTAATAGCTTTATTTCGAATTTTGTCCAACTGCCTCAATGCAACCACTCCACTTCCACCCCACAGAGGTGAACAGTAATCCATCTGAGAACGCACATGACTTTTATATATCACGGCCAACTGCTCGCCAGTGAAGAATTCTCGAACTCTGTACAGGAGTCCCAGTTTTTTAGAGGCATTCTTAGCAATGCTTCTAACATAATGTGTCCAGCTCAAGTTAGTAGTTAATGTTACACCGAGAATGTCAATACTAGGGGAAGTGGGAATATTTACATCATTAAAAAATATATGGGAGTCAGTGAGATTCTGTCGGTTAGAAAATTGAATGTATTTGGTTTTCTGTGCATTAAAGGAAACTAGATTCTTTTGTCCCCATCCATTAATTCTAGAAAGGTCCTGGTTCAGAGAAATTGCTTGTTTATTTTTGAATTTATATGATCGGGTTGGGTGAAAGAATTGGTAAATGTGAAGGAACTGTGGAGTGTTGAGTCATCTGCGTAGGAATGTATTGGATTATGAGTGGTAGATATGAGATCATTGATATGAATGAGGAACAGAATTGGGCCAAAACTGATCCCTGGGGAACACCAGCATTTATTGAGTGAAATTGAGAATAAAGGCCATCTACCATTACACATATTTTTCTGTTATGAAGATAAGAAGAAATTAGTGGAACTAATGATGCAAGGCCGTAGTGTGACATCTTCGACAATAAGGATTGATGCCAGACTCTATCAAATGCCTTTGATATATCCAGTGCTATTGTATGTGTTTCACCATGTTGGTCTGTAGCTTGGTTGATTTGATGCGTAAGAAGGCAAAGCATGTCTGCAGTTGATCGACATCGTCTAAAACCATATTGCCTATCACTGATTAATTTATTATTCTCAAGATGCTTAATTATGTGATTATTTAATAATTTCAAAGACTTTACCAAGAGTGGAAGTTATAGCTATTGGTCTGTAGTTTGATGGATCTGAAGAGGCACCTTTTTTAGGAACTGGATGGATGTTTGCTTCTTTCCAGGGTACTGGGAAGCATGAGGTATGCGTACACAGACGGAAATTTTTTGCCAATACAGGAGCGAGCACCAAGGAGCAATTCTTAAGTACTATTGGAGGAATTTCATCTGGACCAGGAGCCTTATCTACTGAGAGATTCTGCAAAATAGTTTTGACATGTCTGGTGTGGATCTTAAGTGAGGGAATTTCAGGCGAATTAAAATTAAGTACAGGGACATCTTGATTTATTTCATGTAAGGTTGAGTTGGTGGAGAAAATATCCGCAAGAAGGTTAGCTTTACCTCGTGGGTCACTTACAAGATTGCCAGTCGGAGATTTTAATGGTGGAATGGATGAAGCAGTAGTGAAGTTGGATTTAAATGAGTTAAGAGTAGACCACAATATTTTGTTATCATTTGGATTATTTAGAAGTTTATTTGCCTGCTTGTGGAGAAAGTTTGATTTAGTTAGGTTTAATACAGTTTTGGCATGATTTTTGATGTTTCTAAAGTAATTAAAGGCTTCATGAGTTTTGATCTTGTGTATGCATTGTAGGCTATTGCTTTTTGTTCAGTTACTCTAGCACAATTATGGTCAAACCATTTAGGTGAATTAGATCTTTTACTGTACTTTTGATGAGGAATAAAAGTTTCCATTCCAATTTTTACAAAATCTTGTATGTGGCTCAAGGTGGAGTGTGCATCATTAGAAAAGAAAGAGGTCCAGGGAATATCAATAAAGAAACCCTGAAGACCCTCCCAGTCTGCCCTATCGTAATGCCATTTAGTCACCAAAACAGGTTCAGAGTGGGAAGGTGTGGTAGTGATAGACAGGTGGCCTGTATCAGACAGTGATCAGAAGATCCAAGCGGGGACCTCACTGTAACATCATAATTTTCTGAATTGGTTGTTAAAAATAAGTCCAATAGGTGGGAATTATGATTAGGATTATCTGGTACACGGGTGGGTTGGTTGACTAGTTGAGTGAGATTAAATGAGTCTGCAAATAGCTCACATTCAAGACCAGCATCATCAGTCCTGGCTGAATGAGTGAGCCATTCAACATTATGGACATTAAAATCACCCAACACAATGATTTCAGAAGAAGCATTTAAGTTGAGGACACTGAGTTGTGAGGACAGAGAATCAAAAGACTTTGCTCTGGAGGAGTATTTAGGGAACGGTAGATGCAACATATGTATTTAAATTTACCAGCAGAAATTAATTTATATAGAATAATCAAAATAGGGACAATTGAAACTAGTAACCTCCTCCAGGGCAATTTCAGATTTTGCGAAGCAACATACACCTCCTTTAGGTCTGATTTTGGAGCAGTGATAACCTGGAAAATTAAATCTAGACGTGTCAGATGTGGATGTTACTTGAGTCTCTGTCAAAAAAGGAGAGTAGGGATTCTGCTTGAAGAAATTGGTGTACAGAATTGATGTTAGGTGAAGTCCCCTTATATTGCTAAAGAAAAAGCTGCACCGACGAGAGCTTTGGGACATTGCAATGCTCTCGACACAGTCGCATGATGACGACCGGGAGGGCCCTGTGTCAATGACCCAACCCTGCCGGGGGTGGATATCCGAGGGACCACCAGGTTTGCTCTTAACAATTGTACTGCCATATTTATTGGGTAGGGTGTATGGTGTTACATGTATGATATGTAGTGGGAAGAGTAGTGTTTTATGGATAGAGGATAGCAATGTATTTATGTAGGGCAATGTCGTGAAGTTGGATGTGTATGTTATATAAAGAGGGTTTTCCTGATACCCCTGATGTGTGAGGCAGAAAGATATGTATCCAGCTACCAAGGCCTGGGAGAGAAAATGGAATTCAGGCTATTCCCTGAGTCTCCCGAAACCTTGGCGGTAGTACTTCCCTGGGCGGGGCTGCCTTCCCCTACTACCTACAATTGTATCCGAACTCTCAATACGTGTTATTTTTAAAAGTAAAGACACTATTTGAAACTTATTTATAAGTTAAAAACAAAATTCCCCTTGATCTTCAGTCGTCTTTTCTTATATGAGTTCATGTGTTATAGCTGTAATGCGTCGTACTGTACGTAGGCAACACTAAGAGACACCTGAACTATTGTTTTGCAGAACATAGGGGTCGATCTGCCCGAACTGGATCCCGTTTGGTCGTATCACCAAACCTCCTTTCTCGGCCATTATGAATCATTGTTTGGATAACTGTCACTCTCTTTCATCAACAATGTTCTCAGACATTCGCAGTAGTTCGTCAGTGTATGCCCTCACAATCATGGAGTGCCTTTATACTCACTTGGTGAAACCCACAATCGATAACCAGGATTGCTTTAGCCAACTATTGTGTTTTTAGGGAATAAGGTTAGTAGTTACTTTACGTGTATATATATATTTTTTTTTAGGATGGAATATAGTTTCATTTTAGATTCCCCACTCCCCCTTTATATTATTCATAGTAAAGGTTATTAATAATTTAGTCATAATATGTATGTATTCAATAGTATTTAAGTTCAATGTTACTAATGTGTCATATTACTATATAATATGTTCTTTATGTATGTTTTCGCTCTATCATGTCACTTTGATCGGTTTTGGAAAATGATGTTCACTTTCTCGTAATAGTGTATAATGTATAGAAATGTATGTGGTTTATTCAATTCAATAGTCATAAAGTGTACTGTTTCTGTGTCAATTCTTTAGCGTCGATGCTTACTTATATTTCGCTAAAGTAATGCTGTTATCTGATTGCGTTCGAACAATTTAATTTATCTTCACTCAATCTAATACATTGAAAGGAACATGGATTCGTGTTTCATGGTTCAAAAACATAATTCTTCGTTTTAGAATGTTTTGGGGCTGAATTTGTGATTCCCTCGAATATTTAAATTTTAATATACCTACTTGCTCTATAATAAATTTTAAACTTATAACTCCTAATTAATCGTAACGATAGTAATCAATAATTTAATGATATATATATATATATATATATATATATATATACAGGGTGTTTCATAAATACTTTTCATAAATTTCCGAATGAATAGACCTAGCAATATTAAATATACTTTACTATGTGACGGTTTTGGAAGTTTCTCATATTTACCGGGATATTACACATTTTAGTTTAAATACGAAAGTCTAGGGGATGAAAACGATCAGTAGATTACCATCACCTCAATTACTTTATCTTGTCATAAATGTTTGAACATCAATGTATTTTACAGTATTTACAATAGTTGCTCGAAGTTTCTCCCACCCTCGTTGATACAGGCTTGGGCTCGGCGCATAAGAGACTGTCGCACTCTTTCAAATATCCCTGGTGTGTTTCTTACTTCTCTGCATGCCTCTTGAACTCGTTGCCACAGTTGCTGACGGGTGTTGATTTGTGTAGCATACACCCTGCTCTTCAAGTGTCCCCAAAGATAAAAGTCAAGTGGAGTTAGGTCCGGTGATCTAGGTGGCCAGGCGATGGGACCACCACGGCCTATCCACTTATCAGGGTACATAACATTAAGGAAATCCCTCGTACCTCGTGCAAAGTGAGCTGGAGCCCCATCCTGCATGAACCACATTTGTCTACGTGTTCTGAGAGGCACATCTTCAAGTAGTATGGGTAAGTCATCCTGAAGAAATCTGGTGTACACATTGCCTGTAAGTCGTTGTGGTAACATAAAAGGTCCGATTACATGGTCACCAAGAATACCTCTTCTAAATACTGTAAAATACATTGATGTTCAAACATTTTTGACAAAATAAAGTAATTGAGGTGATGGTAATCTACTGATTGTGTTCATCCCCTAGACTTTCCTATTTAAAGTAAAATATGTAATATCCCGGTAAATATGAGAAATTTCCCAAACCGTCACATAGTAAAGTATATTTATTATTGCTGTCTATTCATTCTGAAATTTATGAAAGGTATTTATGAAACACCCTGTATATATATATATTTTATGTGTGTTCCCATTAGGCTCTGATGATGAAACCAGATGGTTTTAAACGTTAGCTAAGTATAGAAGTCAAAATGAGATTACTATTGAATGTAAAGCAATGAGCATCATGATATATTAGTATCAAAGTTTGTTAAATGAGATATAATCTAATGTGACGCCGCCCGGCGTGGGCAGAATGGTTGCGTGGGGCATTGCAGCTCGCTAGCGCTCGCCAGGATGGGGGGATGGGCTACAGTTGTCCTAGAATGATCTGCTTTGTGTGATTGGTGTCGTGTGGCCACAGACAGTCTAGAAATGGTCTTTGTTTTGGTCTGTGACCGCGCCTTGTATTTTATATTCGCTATAATATAAATGTTGCTTGTGTGAGAGGCGAGCGAGAGAGGGTGAGGGGGTACACCTGGCAGCGGGGTGAGCTATCACGCGGCTCGCTTGGGCGCTGACGGCGTTGGCGGCCGGGTGGTCAACTAGTCCCTGCCCATCGCGGCCGCGTGTTCTTTACCAGCTCAGAGCTTGCCTGACACGCGTATCGTCTACATCCTTTGCAATTCTGTCCCCCATACTCGCCACTTTGCATACTATTTCTCTCTCTCGACTTCTCCTTTCTCATTCTCTAATCTTTATTTAACTCAACATCCCTTCTGGTTTCAGCATAGACGTTCACCGTCGGCCAGTCGTATTGTACGCGAAGCTCTCAGATATTTCCATGTATTAGATTAAGGAGGTATTAGGCTTTATTGAGGTTTGGAGAGACGGACTTTTCCGTATGTGTCCTCTCTCGGGAAGGTTGTAGACCGGTATATGTCTCCCTGGCAAGGTGTTGAGTGATTCTGCTTGGTTATTTAAAGCTAGACTAGGGGTAAGGTTACTGTGTCGTTGTCTCCGATGTGTGCAGTGTTAGCTAAGCCCTGCACAACATCGACAGGTACTGTGGGAGCCTAAGTTGTCTTCGGGTGGGTTTACTTTGCGAGCACAGCGCTGTGGTGTGAGAGGGCCATAGCCTATCCCTCACAACATAGTGCTGCCTCTTTGTGTTGACTTCTGAGGGATCGCCAGGATAGAACTAGGTACTAGAGACCTAGATTTATCAAGAGAGCATCCCCGTCATATAACGTAATCGTCATTATACCACCTTCGGACAACGTTAGGCTACGAGCCGCATGCTCGCCCATTGTTGCCCTGCCTTGATACCCCAGCTAGACTTTATTAACTGAGCAGACACTGGTTAGAGATAAGCCCCCATTATTATATGTATGCAACATTATTATTCACTGCACTTTTGAGCCGAGGTTGTTGTTGAGTTGCACAACCCTAGTAGGCTGTTGCGTTGTGTCACGAAGCATTTCTTTAGTTGTCGAGCATTACTACCTTTGCGCAGTCTTTATTATTCGCCTGCCTATTATTACTATATGTCATAGTATTTATTGTGACCCGTATTCTGCATTATAATTGTTCAAGATTCTTTACGAACATCTTCCCAGCATCAGACTTATTTCAGAAGTTTCCAGTTGATGTTGCAGGACTAGCATTGCACTTTCTTTAATACAGGAGTGCCAGTTATTTGAGTATCTACCGTAACGTTAATTAATCACGTTACTTATCTTTTCTTTGTGTAACCTAACGAGTAATCTTTTACTGTTTGAGAATAGGCTGTTTCATCGAGCGTCAGCCTAGTGTGTGTGCACCAGTTACCGAGTCATAGGATACCTCGTTGTCCAGGCACGACTCAGGGCGGTAATGGTGTTTTGTTTTCCAGTGTTTAATCCTTAATTAGCGGCGAGCAACATAAGTCGAGTTAAATAAAGCTGGACTATGTGGCGGCGCTCGACATAACTCGAGTGGCAATTTCAGCACGTAATGTGGCTGAGAGAGAGAGACAAGTGGTGGCAGGAGACTAGCGAGCGTATGACTGCTCCAGACCACCGCGGCGAACCTACTGACACAAATCTCAGCTCCCTCCTCCCTCTCTCACTCGCTACATACTCAATTATGTACCGAAAGTACCGAATTACCTGCTTTTTGCACTCGCGTTGCACGGTTATTGCAAGAAAACTATCCATCATACAAGGATCGTTATGGTGTCATTCGAAAGCTCTGTTTATGCCCTTTCAGGGATAGATACTTGTTTTACGTTCTGGGTCTTATTTAGGCATGAAAATGATCACGTAAACAGCCCTATTTTGGCTAAAAACACCCCGCTGGGCGGTACACATAAATAAACCGCATAGGCCGCTCGTAAGGTGTTAAGGCAGGGGTTGAATCTAGTGTTACCGTTGTTGCATTTTGCCATTATCTAGTCCAATGTTGAAGAGCCCTGTGTCTTTGAGAACCTGGATCGTAACAAATGGCGACCTAGCTCAGGATCTTGTGAACTAAGAGATAATTGCAGGATTGTTGTGGTCATTTGTTTTATTGAGGAATATAGTGGGCACGTTAATTTTTTTTTGGCAAAGTAGTATAGCACTTGAGTCTTCAGACATTTTTGGCAAGTGAATAGTGCTACATAAGAGTTTGGGGTACTTCTTTTCTGAATATTGTGGTGAGAAATTTTTGTGAGCATCATGTCTTATACCGGGTCAGAGGAGAATGGAGACACAGTACGTAATGTCGAAACTGAGGAACAGCAGCATGATGAAAGGGTTAATCGGGTGAACTGTGAGGAGGATGCTAGGATATTTTTGCAATGGCCTGTTACTGCCGAGCGGTTGGAGGGTATGGATCGGTACGGTCTTCAATGCCTGGCCACAGCTATCGGTCATGCGGTTACTAGCAGCATGACCAAGGATAACTTGATAACGTGTGTACTAGGCAGGGTGACTGGTGAGCGAGATGGGTTGAGTGCTCAGAGCCCTTCGGCCATGCTTCCCCTACACTCGACTCCCAGCCATCCCAGTAGTTTGCCGACCCCGGGTACGCTTCCGCAGTTGGGTGGTGACTGGCAGGGTGGGTTGCCCCTGGGGGGACCACCGGTAATTTCAAACATTGTAGCACCTTCACCTCCTTCAGGGTTAACTCCAGAATTTTTGTATCAGCTCGAATTAGCTAAGATCGAAGAGAGAAAGGCTATCAGGGTATCTGAGCTTCAGCTTCACCAGCAACAAAGGGCAGGTGAGCTCCAGCAGCAAATAGAATTAGCCAAGATAGAAGAGAGAAAAACTATCAGTCATGAGCACATAGAGCTAGCAAAAATTCAAGCTGAGTCGACTAGGTACTGTGCCGACATGGACGTAGAGAAGTCGCGAGTAGAAGCAACGGGACAGCGACTTGGGGCTGGTAACCGTGTTCATGAGCAGTCTCTCTCGCACTTATTGAAACTGGTTCCGGTGTTTGATGAGAGTGGTGTAACAGAATTTTTCACACGCTTTGAGAAGAAGTGCCAGGAACACCAGTGGCCAGAGAATAAATGGGCAGCACTTGTATCCTCTAGATTAATAGGCAAGGGTCTTAAAGCCTACAATGCGTTGCCTATAGAGTCTTGTATTATCTATGAGGAACTCAAGGAGGCTGTCCTGAGAGCATACGAACTACAACCAGAGACGTACAGGTTGAAGTTCCGGGGTGTTACCAAGGGTCGGGAGAGCACCTTTTTGGAGCATGCCCGGGAGCTGTCCGATGCTTTTGGGAATTGGCTGAGGTCGGAGAAAGCTACTACGTTTGACGACATTAAACAGTTGGTGCTTTTAGAGCAGTTTTTCAAATGCACGGGCGGCGACCTGACGTTAAACCTTAAAGAAAAGCAACCAAAAACTCTACAGGAGGCAGCTGAGATGGCTGACCTCCGGCTATCACTAATTCGTGGGTGCGGGTCTGCCCAGCGTAGTGAGGCAGGTAACAAGGGGCGTGACGCCCCACCCCCCCGAGTTAGTGATATACATTATGCAAACAAGTACAAGAGCCATGATACCAAGACTGACCACAAGACTAGCACCGTCCCATTTAAGAAGGGGCCGGGCCCTTCCCAGTACCAAGGGAAGCCCAAAGGGGAGTTGGAGTGTTATCATTGTCATAAAAAGGGGCACTTTGCAAGAGTCTGTCCTAGCAAACCACCTACAGCAGCTGTGTCTTTGGCCTGCAACATTGGTGTGTCTCCGAAGTCATCTGAGTTTGCCCGGGGCAGTTCGTCAGAGGCTGAGGCACAGCCAATGCAGAAGCACCTGGGAGGCTCGAACCCTGCTCAGGATGTTTTTTGCGACCATAGAGGGCGGGGTTGCGTGATGTGGGCGGGGCGCAAGCATGGATTAGAGGTCTTGCATGATACAGGTGCTTCCCAGACTCTGATGAAAAACTTGACTGGCTACCCTATAAACGCGGCTCAGGTGGTGGTGGTGCAGGGTATTAATGCAACTCGGTCATACCCGCTGGTGCGTTTGGAGTTGGATGGTGTGGCACGTGAATTGGATGTCGGGATTGTGGAGAAACTGCTAGTGGAGGGCGTCGACCTTCTTCTCGGCAACGACTTTGCAATGTCCGCTTCTGAGGTTCTACCCTTAGTCGTTGCCGAGAGGCCGGCCGACGTGAGTAGGGAAGAGCAAGAGTGGGTCGAGCGGTGCCAGACACAACCCATGGCGTGTGTTGTCACCCGAGCTCGGGCAGCTAAAGTGTCACAGCCTAGTCCTCCGTCTTCAGACCAGCGGAGGAACGATCAACAGGAGGAGGCTAAAGCTGGAGTTGGTTTTAAGAGTTTTGACTCGGCGGCTCTCCTGGGTGATTCAGTATTAGCACCATTACTTAATTCTGGAGTAGCCCCTGGGCCTGTCATCGAGAGTGACGAGGCTGGGCATGACGAGTCTCCACGACAGCAACGTTATGTACATCGAGAGAAACAGAGGGAGCAGCCCAGTATCGGGGAAGGTCATGCATTGCTCCGGGAGCAGTTAGATCGCTTGGCACCCTCAGATATACGTCGGTTGCAACTAGAGGACCCTGAGCTCCAAACGTGTGCTAATGGAGCTGTAGAGCTCGACGAGGACGGTGATGCACAGCCAGGAGATTTTTTTTATTTAGAAGGCATCCTCTATAGGCGTTTTCAAGACCCTAAACATAGTTGGCAAGAGGGGTCCGGAGTAGTGGACCAGTTGGTGGTGCCACGGGAGTGCAGGGATAGCCTACTGAGGTTGGCGCATGACATACCACTGGCAGGACATCTAGGGGTGAGAAAAACGGTGGCGGCTTTAGAAAAATTGTTTTGGTGGCCGGGGTTGAAGGGGCAGGTGGTAACCTGGATAGCAAGGTGTCATACGTGCCAGAGGGTTGGAAAACCTAACCAAACAAATCCGAGAGCCCCGTTGCACCCCATTCCTGTCAGTGGACCGCCCTTCAGTAAGGTCATCATTGATATGGTCGGACCCCTACCCCTACTAGTGCCGGTAATAAATTTCTATTAACTATCATGGATGTGGCCACTCGTTATCCTGATGCATATCCAATGAGAAATGGCACGGCGAAAACTGTTGTCCGGAACCTGCTCTTGTATTGCTCGCGGTATGGTTACCCCCAAGAGGTTTTTGTTCGCGGCAAGAGAAGTACCTGGAGAGAGTCTCGGTTTGAGCGGGCTAAAGAGGTGTGCGGGTTTGTGGTGGATGGCAGTACTTACCGTTGCAACGTGATGCCATATGGTCTGAAAAATGCACCGGCCACTTTCCAGAGCTTAATGAACGACATCGTAGCAGACATCCCAAACTGTACTGTCTACCTTGATGACGTGATCATTTATGACAACGATTTCCAAAGTCATTGTGAGCACATAGAAGCCTTATTTAGTCAACTTAGTAAAGCAGGCTTGGTGGTTAATCTGGGCAAGTGTGACTTTGTGCAAGCCACGGTGCAGTATCTGGGGTTTGTGGTTGGGTTAGGGCAGGTGAGCCCGCCCCAACAGAAGATACAGGCTATCGACTTGTTCCCCAGGCCGACCACCAAGCGGCAGATCATGAGATTTTTGGGCATGATTGGGTATTACCGCCGCTTTATAAGAGGTTATTCTACTGTGTTAGCTCCTTTGACAGATCTACTAGCCAAAGATAAAAAGTTCCGCTGGGCACCTGAGTGTGAGCAGGCGTTTCGAGTAGTTAAACACCTTTTATGCACTCACCCTATCCTCAGGGCCCTGGACTTTGAACGACCATTTCAGTTGGCGACTGATGCCAGCGGAGTTGTTGTTGTTGTTGTTTTTCCCCAAGCTGCCTGGCCGAACAGCCCCAAGGCCCCGAGCAAGGCCAAGGCCATAACCGACCGCCCCCACAGAACCCCCCCCCCCGCCGACCACAATAAAGCCTGGGTGACTGAAGCCACTCCATGGCGGGGAGCAGCGGAGTAGGGGCTGGTGCCGTACTTTTGCAGACAGACGAGGAAGGTCTTGAGCATCCAGTCAGTTTCTTTTCAAAGAAATTTAATTCAGCACAGAAAAACTATTCGGTTGTTGAAAAGGAACTGCTGGCAATCGTGTTAGCGCTCAGACACTTTGAGGTCTATGTTCCTGCCTATGGGCCAGTCGTGGTAGTGTATACCGACCACCACCCGCTTAAATTCCTCAATCAATTCCACAACCGGAATATGAGGCTGACCAGATGGTCGCTCATGTTGCAAGAGTACAACTTAGACATTCGCCATATTGCCGGTTGTGAGAATGTGATTGCGGACTGTTTGTCGCGGGTGGAGGATCCGGGGTAGGCTACCACAGTATGTTAGTATAGCCTCCTGTCTTGGCTCGCGGTGTATTTTTGCGCTGGTGCTTGTTGGCTCGCGTGTGTAGCATCAGCGTAGGGTCGCAGGGCAGGAGTTGTTGGCTTTGATTAGAAAAAAAAAAATTAGGCTACATCTATAGTAGCCACCAAAAAACAACATTAAAATAAAATATGAAAAATTAAATAAAAACTCTTTCTTTTTGATAATTAATTTTAAGATAATATTGTAGCTGAGTACTGAGGGCAGATGATTTTCCCTCAGTAGGCTGTGCTTCTTAAAGCTCGCTCTGGGAGCACAATGTTATGAATTAATGTATTATATTTGGGAAGGGTGATAAGATTTTTTTTTATATATAAATGTTGTATTTTTTTTGAGGAGACTGAGCTTGTATTCCATGAGTGGCAGAGTGGTTAGGAGTGGCAGATTCTAGCGCCATTCTGCCTGTTCAGATATGGGCTCATGGTTGAGTGTCCCATATCTTGGGGGGGGTGTGACGCCGCCCGGCGTGGGCAGAATGGTTGCGTGGGGCATTGCAGCTCGCTAGCGCTCGCCAGGATGGGGGGATGGGCTACAGTTGTCCTAGAATGATCTGCTTTGTGTGATTGGTGTCGTGTGGCCACAGGCAGTCTAGAAATGGTCTTTGTTTTGGTCTGTGACCGCGCCTTGTATTTTATATTCGCTATAATATAAATGTTACTTGTGTGAGAGGCGAGCGAGAGAGGGTGAGGGGGTACACCTGGCAGCGGGGTGAGCTGTCCCGCGGCGCGCTTGGGCGCTGTCGGCGTTGGCGGCCGGGTGGTCAACTTGTCCCTGCCCATCGCGGCCGCGTGGTTTTTTACCAAGCTCAGAGCTGGCCTGACACGCGTATCGTCTACATCCTTTGCAATTCTGTCCCCCATACTCGCCACTTTGCATACTATTTCTCTCTCTTGACTTCTCCTTTCTCATTCTCTAATCTTTATTAAACTCAACATCCCTTCTGGTTTCAGCATAGACGTTCACCGTCGGCCAATCGTATTGTACGCGAAGCTCTCAGATATTTCCATGTATTAGATTAAGGAGGTATTAGGCTTTATTGAGGTTTGGAGAGACGGACTTTTCCGTATGTGTCCTCTCTCGGGAAGGTTGTAGACCGGTATATGTCTCCCTGGCAAGGTGTTGAGTGATTCTGCTTGGTTATTTAAAGCTAGACTAGGGGTAAGGTTACTGTGTCGTTGTCTCCGATGTGTGCAGTGTTAGCTAAGCCCTGCACGACATCGACAGGTACTGTGGGAGCCTAAGTTGTCTTCGGGTGGGTTTACTTTGCGAGCACAGCGCTGTGGTGTGAGAGGGCCATAGCCTATCCCTCACAACATAGTGTTGCCTCTTTGTGTTGACTTCTGAGGGATCGCCAGGATAGAACTAGGTACTAGAGACCTAGATTTATCAAGAGAGCATCCACGTCATATAACGTAATCGTCATTATACCACCTTCGGACAACGTTAGGCTACGAGCCGCATGCTCGCCCATTGTTGCCCTGCCTTGATACCCCAGCTAGACTTTATTAACTGAGCAGACACTGGTTAGAGATAAGCCCCCATTATTATATGTATGCAACATTATTATTCACTGCACTTTTGAGCCGAGGTTGTTGTTGAGTTGCACAACCCTAGTAGGCTGTTGCGTTGTGTCACGAAGCATTTCTTTAGTTGTCGAGCATTACTACCTTTGCGCAGTCTTTATTATTCGCCTGCCTATTATTACTATATGTCCTAGTATTTTTTGTGACCCGTATTCTGCATTATAATTTTTCAAGATTCTTTACGAACATCTTCCCAGCATCAGACTTATTTCAGAAGTTTCCAGTTGATGTTGCAGGACTAGCATTGCACTTTCTTTAATACAGGAGTGCCAGTTATTTGAGTATCTACCGTAACGTTAATTAATCACGTTACTTATCTTTTCTTTGTGTAACCTAACGAGTAATCTTTTACTGTTTGAGAATAGGCTGTTTCATCGAGCGTCAGCCTAGTGTGTGTGCACCAGTTACCGAGTCATAGGATACCTCGTTGTCCAGGCACGACTCAGGGCGGTAATGGTGTTTTGTTTTCCAGTGTTTAAGGCAGGGGTTGGATCTAGTGTTACCGTTGTTGCATTTTGCCATTATCTAGTCCAATGTTGAAGAGCCCTGTTTCTTTGAGAACCTGGATCGTAACACTAAGTATATGCGAAAATATCAATAACTTGCAGTGAATCT
This sequence comes from Paralithodes platypus, assembly GCA_032716605.1. Lineage (NCBI taxonomy): Eukaryota > Metazoa > Arthropoda > Malacostraca > Decapoda > Lithodidae > Paralithodes > Paralithodes platypus. Next base: position 41,547,394 of record CM064567.1, on the reverse strand, counting down.
ATCAATAACAACCAAAATCAAATGACAAATAACGCCACTCATACATAAATGGTTTAAGTAGGAGTAGCTTTGTTTTATTTTTAGAAATACTGAAACGACTAAATATTTACGTGACATCCGAATTAATGTTGTTTTATCTAACTATACAGTAACAACAAATCGCACAGACACAACTTTAACACACCGATCATCAGTTTGGGTAAATCAGTCTTTCACCTCAAAAATAAGAGTTCCACAATAAAGCCTATTCATATATATATATATATCAATGACAAATGCCCCCCACAAACTCAGACTTGCTAGTGTGAATATTGGTAGTTTGAATCTGCGTGCGAATGAAGTGGCTGAGATGTGTGAGAGGAGGCGAGTGGACGTCTGCTGTACCCAGGAAACACTCTGGAAGAGGCATGGGGTACAGTGGATTGTCGGAAGGAGGAAAAGATATAGGATATACTGGATGGGTGTGGAGACTGATAAAGCGAAAGGAGGAGTGGGTGCTCTGGTGGCTGAAGAGCTGGCGGAAAGTGTGCTTCAGATTACGAGAGTTAGTGAAAGGCTGATTGTTTTGAAGTTGAAAGTTGGTGAAAGAATTCTGAATGTGATATCTGCATATGCCCCACAGGCTGGTTTACAGAAAGAGATAAAAGAGGACTTCTGGAATGACACCGTCAGTGTCATTTCAGGCCTATCGGAGAACGAAATAACAATCGTGGGGGGACCTCAATGGTCACGTGGGAGCATCTTCAGATGGATACGAGGGGGGTACATGGAGGAAATGGTTACGGAAGGAGAAATCTAGAAGGCAAATACATATTGGAGTCCGGCGTTGCACTCAACATGGTTGTGTGTAACACAAAGTTCAAGAAAAGACAGAGCCACCTGATCACATATAACTCTGGGGTCTCCAGTAGCCAGATAGATTACTTCTTGGTTAACAGGAAAGACTGGAAACTAGTTCAAGATGTAAAGGTCATCCCGAGCGAAGAATGTATCCCCCAGCATAAGCTACTTGTGTGCGACATGAGCTTATACAGAGATCCTAAGCGCAAGAAGGTTTACATACCCAAAAGGAAAGTGTGGCTGCTGAAGGACAAGGAAGTTAGGGATAGGTTTCATAGTGAACTGGAGGAAATGAATAGAAATAAGGAAGCTAGGCCTAACGATGTAAATAGCCAATGGAACTTTCTTAAGCATAGCCTTATCGCTGCCACTGACAAAGTCTGTGGGAAAACAAAGGGTCACCCAAGGAATAAGACCTCTTGGTGGTGGAACGATGAGGTAGAACATGCTGTGAAAGAGACAAAGAGATGCTTCAAAGCATGGAAGAAAGGAGGCAGCAGAGAGGAATACCAGGCAGCAAAACGAACTGCCAAAAGAGTTATTTACAATGCTAAAAATCGCATTAAGGACCTGGTCCTCGAACAAGTGTGTAACACTGATTATCCCAATGGGATCTTCAACCTAGCTAGGCGAGTTAAAAATGACAGTAGGGGTATTATAGGTGAACAGTGTGTTAGAAATTATAATGGGAAGATTGTGTATGCAGAAAATGAAATCAGAGAAGCATAGAAGGTACACTATGAACGATTGCTAAATGTAGAGTTTGAATGGGATAAGGAACAGCTTAGTATCGAAAAAACAATATTTGGGCCCCCTCCTTTGATAGCACCAGCTGTAGTGAGCGACGCAATCAATAAAATGAAGGACGGTAAAGCTCCAGGTTGCTCCGACATTGTCACTGAGATGATAAAAGCCTCAGGGGAGATTGGTGTAAACTTAGTCACTGAGTTGATAAACACCATTATTAAAGATGAGAAAATCCCAGAGGATTGGCTCAAAAGTGTAATAGTAAATATATACAAAGGAAAAGGGGATGCGCTAGATAGAGGAAATTTTAGGGTCCTGAAAATGCTTGACCAAATCATGAAGGTCTGTGAGAGAGTCCTTGAGGGTTTGATCAGGCAAAGCATCTCTATTGATGATATGCAGTTTGGTTTTATGCCAGGACGTGGTACAACCGATGCTATCTTCATAGATACAGGAAAGATACTTACTAAAAGGCAGGGATCTTTACTTTGTGTTTGTAGACCTGGAGAAGGCCTTTGATAGGGTGCCTAGAGATGTTGTGCAGTGGGCTATGAGGAAACTTGGTGTGGAAGAGTGGCTGGTGCGTGCGATAATGAAGATGTATGAGGATTCGCGAAGTGCGGTGAGGGTGAAGGGTGTACTGAGTGATGAGTTCGCAGTCCGTGTTGGAGTCCATCAGGGTTCAGTGTTAAGCCCCCTCCTCTTTATTATGGTCTTGGAGGCGCTGTCTAGAGTTTTTAGAGGCGGACTCCCGTTGGAACTGTTTTATGCAGACGATTTAGTCCTAATAGCTGACAGTATGCAGGATGCTGAGGCCAATTTCAGAGAGTGGAGAGAGGGCATAGCGAGCAAGGGTTTAAGAGTCAATATTAACAAAACCAAGGTTATGCATTGTAGATTGAGACGAGGCAATGTGGAAAAGAGCGGTGCATACCCATGTGCAGTGTGTGGAAAGGGAGTGGGCGTTAACTCAATTCAATGTAGCATCTGTCGATGTTGGGTACACCATGGGAGTAAGCGCTGTAGTAGAATAAAGGGGCCCCTGCCGAGGGATAAGTCAGAAATAGAGAAATTTGAGTGCGTAGCATGCAAAGGCGAGCTTGTGTTAAGTGATGATCCTGTGGCTGTGAATTTTGGAAATGAGTCTTTGGAGCTGGTGAACAAGTTTTGTTACCTAGGAGATACCATCTCTGCCGGTGGTGGGGCCGAGGCTGCCACTGTTGCTAGAATTAGGTGTGGCTGGGGGAAGTTCAGAGAATTGATGCCAATCCTGACAATGAAAAGAATGCCTCTCCCCCTGAAGGGAAAGGTGTATGCCTCATGTGTTAGAAGTGCAATGACGTATGCCTCAGAAACATGGGCCGTTAAAGTAGAGGATGTCAACAGAATGGAGCGTAATGAGATGAGAATAGTGAGATGGATGTGTGGGGCCAGGCTACAGTATAGAATAACAAATGTTGAGCTGAGGAGACGTTTAGGTATAAAGAGTATTAGCGAGGTGATGTGTACAAGTAGACTGGGATGTTATGGACATGTGGAGAGAATGGATGAACAAAATTGGGTGAAAAAATGCAGGTCTGTGATTGTGGAGGGAGCTGCACCAAGGGGTGGACCGAGGAAGACCTGGGATCGGACTATACGTGCAGATCTCAAATCCAAGAACTTGACAAGTGAAGCAGCCCTTAACAGGGTTGCCTGGAACGCCGCCATTAGGACAAGAGACTGAAACTGCACTTATGTGTGGAACACTCAGTCTTAAAATTTTATGTATGTGTAATTGTGTATGTATTTCGTGAACTGAAAATCATTTACAGGTGTCAATGTTAAAAGTGAATGTAGTATTGTTGATATTGTTCTGTATTTATATTTACTTATAATGCCGCACTTATGATATGCAAGGAATGTAATTATACACCGCTTTCAAGGTTTAACATTAATTGTATTATGCGCTTGTATTGACTATTTTGTTCTTTACATGGTTTTTACTAACCAATGCATTATCATTATTATCTTACCATACATAATTCAATACAATGATTTAAATAATGTGTTAAAACTGTAATTAAAGGGGTGGCTGACGGGTTCCTGGGTGGACATCAGTGTATCGTCATCGTGGTGGGAGGGACCATCACCTACCACAGGCATATTTTGTGTGGCAATGATCTCGTGCCTGGGAACACCTTGCCGTTTCTTCACCAGTTTTAACACCTCTTCAGCATCATCGGAGGTGTTGCCCACATTACTAAGGTCGTTAGGTCGGAGTTCAGCTGTTGCCCTGAGCTGCTGGTTTCGTCCACGATCAGCAGGCCCTCATGTTCTCGTGGTGGCAGGGGTTCCTGTGTTTGAATTATATTCAGCCGGGCTCGGCTGGGTTCGATGTCTGTATGATGCGGCCTTTACCGTATATTTGTATAGTTATGGACTTCATAATTTTATGTTTTCATTATGCAAATGTAAATATATATTCTTATTACATTCGTTTTTTAATTAAATTTGTGAACACAAAATCTGTTTTGCATTTAATTATGCCCTCATTCAGTATAATTATCAACACAGGTATGTTTCCACAATGAAACAAACAAATTTGGGTGTTTGCATATTAGGAATTACCGATAGTTTAAACTTAGCCAAACCCATCCAAAGCTGGCGTACCCTACCTTAAATTATGCTCACGTAATTAATGTCCATGTATTTGTAATAAATCCATGCAAACAAACAACATCGGAATGGTAAAGTGTGTGTGTGTGTGTGTGTGTGTGTTGCCATATATTCCAACTGTAGTCAGTTCAAATTAACTCGTAACTTATTGCATCATTGTCCTTACAGTTGGTCAGGTTAAGTTAGTTATTAAAATGTAATGGGTGTGCTGTCCCTCTCAGTACGGGTGTCGTCTTGTCATAATTATGTATCTAGTAAAAAGGAGTACAAAGGAAATCAAGCAACAACAGGTATAGTGACCCCTCTAGGCTGCTTGTCCTCCAAAACACTGAGGATCAAGTGTCCAAACAGTAGTTTACAGTGGGTAAGGGAAAACTGGAAAGGGAACTACTGCCCTGGAACTAATGTCCGTGGCAGGATTAGGAAGTTAGTAGGGGACAGATGGCTTAGTAACATGACACAGTTACAAGTAATCTTTCGTATATCTGGGAAAAAGAGAGTAACGTCTTAGTAATATATATACGCAATAATCCTTGATGAATCTGAGGAAGGAATCAAATAAAGTTATTAATTTACAAATGCAGTCAGTTGCAGGCTTGATGTAAGATTTTTTTCTAACCGATGTTTAAAAGAATCAATGGTGATGCAGTCTATAACGTCTCAGGGCAACCCATTCCACAAGTTGACAACTCGATTGAAGAAGATCGTGAGAGTTAAAAGATTTACCAATAATTTTGCAACCGTTTCCCTGCATGTAATTAGATTGGTCGATTGTGAAGTACTTACTACAGTTCATATTGTTGATGCCTTTGATGATTTTGAACACATTTTTTTTTGTTTTTTGTTTTTTTCTATATTCCAACTAGTCCCTCTCGGGCATAGGCTGATAGCCATTACACTCTACCGCTGAACACGGTGAGGCCCGTGAGGTCCTGCTCCAGACTAGGGAGTGAGACATGTGAAGCTTCACGGCTCGAAGCAACTCCATCTCTGAAACTGCTCCGCCTCTAGGCATTGCCCCCCTGTAGCATATTTTTTGAATATGGGAATATTCATACAATGCTATTTAATCAAGGAACAATGAGGGTATTTATTTGGCATTTCGGTGTGCTGTGGTAATGCACTGAAACTAGGTACAGCACAAATTCCATCCCAATAATATCTTCCCATTGACATATTGGGATTCGAACCCGGGTCCATTGGATTACCAGTCCAGTGGCAAGACAACTCCGTCACACCTCCCCTGCTGGATTCAGTCGCCTCTTAATCTACGCTGGTTTAAAAGAAATATATTTCATTCTCTAAGACGCTCCTCGTATGGTTTGTTTTTTAGGCTAGGTATCATTTTGGTAACTCTACGTTGAACTCGTTCTAGCTTGTCTATATCTCTTTGGTAATAGGGCACCAGGATTGAACGCAGTATTCCAGAAGAGGGCGGACAAACGAATTGTAAAGAGTTACAATAACTGCTTTGGATTTATGCACAAATGACCTGCCTATAAAGCCAATTATTTGGTTTGCCTTCTTAACAAATTCTGAACTTTGTTGACTCGGTTTTAGGTTACTTGATACTGTTACTTCCAGATCGGTTTCTCTATTTACACTCTTAAGCTGAGTGCCGTTCATCGAATAGTTTGCTTTCTCATTTCGGTATCCAATATGTAGTACTTTTCATTTATCTGCATTGAAACTCATTTGCCAAATTTGGGCCCAACATGACAACTTATCTAGATTGTGTTGCATATCGTCATCTTGTTCTTTTGAAGAGTACCCTATTTGCAATTTTTGTATCGTCAGCAAACTTTGAGATTTTACAGGTGAGACCCTCATTTTTGTCGTTGATGTAAATTAGAAAGAGAAGTGGTCCTAGTACCGATCTCAGGGGTATCCCGCTACTTACATTGGTCCATTTAGATGCCTTACCGTTTATGACTACTCTTTGCTTTCTGTCGCTGAGCCAATTTTCCATCCATTTCAATACACCGTCTTGTATTCCATGCACTTTTAGTTTTAGCAGTAAACGTTTGTGAGGGACTTTGTGAAAGGTATTTTGAAAATCAAGGTATATAATATCTACAGCTTTACTTTCATCATAGAGGTTGAGGATATCGTGGAAGAAGGCTAAGAGGTTTGTTAAGCAGGAACGTTTGTTACGAAAGCCGTGTTGAGTATCTACATGTATGTTATTTTCCTCTAAGTGATTTACGAGTCTGTCTCTTTTGAGAGTTTCTAGCATTTTACATACAACTGAGGTTAAGCTAATTGGACGATAGTTAGTGGGTAGGGATTTGCTGCCTGTTTTTTATTATCGGTGTTACGTTGGCTAGCTTCCACTGATCAGGCATAGTTCCAGACTGCAAGGATTTATTAAATAGCAATGTCAGTGGTTTGGAGAGCTTATCCTTAGCTTCCTTTACAACTCTAGGTGAGATTGTATCAGGTCCAGGCGATTTATTTACCTTGAGTTTATCTAAACATTTCAATACTTCTCTCTCTGTAATGGTGAAATTGCTTAGAACATCATAATTATCAATCTTAACCGGCGATGCTGTAGGGATATCACTGAGGTCTTCTGTTGTAAAAACTGATGCAAAGAAGGTATTGAGGGCGTTACTCATTTGTACTTCGTCTTTAGTGTATTCTCCATTTTAATTGACTAACGGTCCAACAGTTGAAGTAACTACTTTCTTCTTTCTGATATAACTATAGAATTCTTTAAGGTTTGTTTTACTTTGATTCACAACATGTAACTCAAGGGTCTTTTTACTTTGCTTAATTAACGTTTTGTCTTTTGTCGTAGTTCTACAAAATTCAGCCGTTCATTGTCATATTGAGAGGATTTTAATCTATCATTAGCAAGCTTTGTAGCAAGAAGACAGTCTGAAATCTCTGTATTCCTCCATTTGGGCTTATCAGTATGGCTTGTACGCCGTATTTTTGATGGTATGCAGTCTTGCACTGCTTTTAGGTAAGTAATTACCAATAATTCCCAAGATGTATTTATGTTGTTATTATTAATTAGAAATCTCCAGTTAGTTTCTTTAAACATTGCTCTAATTTACGTAGGTTAGCTTCCTTGAAATTAGGGACTTTGTCGATGCTGCTATTTGGTTAGTTACTATAGTCTATTTTTGTCCAGCTGATGGTAAATTGGCATGTCTTTATCTTGATTTCTCGGCTACTACGAAGGTTTTGTACCGAAATTTGTTGTCAATTATGAAAACTTGCCATAAATATGACGTAGAGATATAATAGTTTCATATTATTCCAATAAGTATTGGGACATTTGCTACTAAGAGATTAAGTTTACCATCAGCTGGACAAAAATAGACTATAGTAAACTTCAAGCTGAAAGTTATCGTACGATAGTCGCTGTTACTGAAGTCATCACCGACATTAACATTCTCTATCAATTCTTCTTTTGTTGAAAGTAGAAGGTCATGAACGTTATTTCCACGGGTTGGATATCTAACAAATTGATATAGCGAAATCTCTTGCAAGTTTGCATACAGGTCTTGTCCAGAGTGTGAAGTAAACTATCTCCCACTTGGTCACAGGTAAATTGAAGTCGTCAAAAATTACGGTATCATGCGAGTTACTTACGTCTGCAATGTGCTCATAAATTTATCGGTCAGTTTGCACTGATTGAACTGGAGGTCTGTATATTGATGCAAGTATTATTTTTGTACCTTTAAAATATTATAAGACATTATTCATCTTTATTGACTCCGACATAATTTGTTGCACATAAGATCATTAAAATACAGCTAGAATACAATGAATAAATCATGTTACATACTCAAAGGGTTATAGACTAATTGTTATTCAGTCAAAGGCTATGCCACAGATTACCTCCAGCCACTCTAATACATTCATTATACTACCTATGCCGTATACATTGTATGTATGTGCATGACAGAAACATACGGCAAAGCTGCCTGTAACAATTACCCCCCCCCCCTCCCCCCAACACCAGGTTGAAAGAGTTATATATAATAAAACTCAAGGTACGTTAGAGGCAATGATGGTGTGTTGGAAAGAAGTGTGGTGTGTAGGTGTAGTGACATTTATGGGAGGCACAAATAGTGACAGTGTGGGAAGCCAGTCAAATGAAACAAGAATTCCAGCAACTCTCTTATCATATGCCATAGACTACAATAGATCTGGACTTGACAGGAAAATGGAACTTTGCAGTAAGGGACCTAACATCGGAGAACGAACCCCCAAGTGCCAGCATCGAAACCGCGAACATGACACATTTTCGCGGTTTCTAGGTTCGAACTTGGAGGTTCGTTTTCCGATTTTAGGACCCTTACTGGAAAGTTACAGTTTGGTGTCAACTCCAGATCTACTATAGATTATGCATATGCCAATGTGGCCTCCCTGGGTACTTCTCTGCTCGATTGGTGCCTACAATCTTCTCAGTTTCATGCTTTGTTGCTAAGTGATATTGAACGACCTATATGAACTGCACATAATTTTGGTGTACATAGGGAACAAGGTAAGTATTATAGAGTCAATAATTATTTACCCTTCACATGTAGATGGATAGTAAATAATCCATATAATATTAATATTCAATGACACCGGTATATCAAACTATGTAAAGTACATCACTATCAATATAGTCAATTTGATATTATTATTTGTATATTTATTAGTATTTTGTTCTCAGTAGCCTATACCCCAACTCGGTTGAATTAAAGAATACCCTTTTCCTCCTCTCTTTCAAATCCCTGTATTAATAACAGGAATGAAAATTGTTCCTGGCTTGCCTTGCTAAACAAATATACATTAGGCTCCATAGCATTAATAATTTGACTGAGTCACACGTCAATGTTCGCTGTCATCACATTAATACCAGAGAGAGATAGTGAGTGAGTGAGTGAGAGTGAAAGTTTCGTTGTTTTCACTTTTCTTTTATTATGCTTTAATCCACCATTGTTATCCTTGCCAACATATAACTCCATTCTTCTTTGTTGCAGCTGAATAACATAAATCTTGGCTTGACGGGATGCGGATACTCATTGGAAACCTGTCCGGAAAGAAGTCGGGCCAGGAAGCGGACTTGGACCACTTCTCTGAACGGGATTTATGGATCCTGAACACTTTCCATTACCTGCAGAAGAACATCGTACGAGTACCCAGCCGCCAAACTACTGCAGTAAGTACCACATGAAATGTCCAGTTCTTGTTTCGTAAGGAAACTTTAACTCGTAAAATGTGGTGTGTGTACCTATGAGGAGCATGACATAATTCTTGGTCCAACATTTGTTAAATTATGTATTTAAATCGCCGCACTATATGTTTGTCTTCCAAATTCAATGAACGTAAATACTTCTTTGCTACACTATTTTCCTTGCTTATTAACTATAATGTTACTGTATAAGGTATATATATAGATAATAAATCACAATGTCTCCTACATATAATTCCTGGTAACAACTCCATATGAGATTATGTCTGAATATCTACCTTATTCTACTTCTCCATCTTACTACTGACAATTCAATTATACTGATGACAAATCGTTTATTTTATTATTTGTATTATTATTATTATTATTTTAATTTGTATTAATTTATTTTGTTTTGTTTATGAGAGAGACAAGTCAATGTTGCCTGCAAACAAAATGCCCCCCCCCCCCCCCCTCCCTCTCTCTCTCTCTCTCTCTCTCTCTCTCTCTGAGAAAGCTGTGAAGAATACTGATCATAGTATTAGTGGTAGAAGAGTGGGCGAGATGTAACATTGTGATGAGTGATTGTGCAGAATTAGTAAGTGGAGGCAAATTGATGAGACGAAAATATGTGTTTGACTGTATGTACCCTTTCGAGAAGTGCGGTATGGGTGGAATTTCCCCACACATGCGAACAGTACTCAATACATAGGCGTACTGTGTCCCTGTACACTTACTTATGCAGAACATGTAATAGGATTAAAAACCACTTCTTTTGTAGTAATTGTTAATACAGACAATAGCTTACAGACAAGGTCAAAGTACGTTACGTGTTCACATATTATAAGGTAGTTATAAGTAATTTTATACTTTTTGTTTGACGTTCAATCAAGTTTCACATTTTACACGAATATGCATGTACAAACAACTCTACATAGTAGGTTACCAAATAGATGCAGCTGTGAATAATAACATTGATGGAGGGAGGGTGAGAGTATATTGGTTTGGGAAGGGGGAGGGGTTGTGGTTGGTAGCACAGATGGAGGAATGAAGAGAGGAAGGAAGTGCAAGAGGCAAAAAGAAAGGGGGGGGGGATGAAAAAGGGAAGGAAAGAAGAGAGCAAGTCATACAATATAGTGAAGGAAGGAAGAATGTGTAAGAAAAGAAGGTGGGAAAGAGGAATTATTAATTCAAAGGATGAAGTCAAATAATATAAGGATGGAAGAGGCTACTGAAGAAAATAATTCAGAAGAAAAGGGATAGAGAATATAAGATTATGTCTCCTACTTTGTCCCCTTCACACTGGTACTCCCTTGTTTCAGGGCGTTATTAACATCGCTCCCTAGAAACAATGAGAGTGGGAGTGTGTGCGTGCGTGTGTGTAGGCATTTAATTTAGCGGACATAAACAGATTATGCTATTATAATGAAACATGTTTGTGAAAGGGAGGATGTTTTTTCTGTTATAGTGAAAATGTACGTTACTCACGCAACAAACGACTAGAGTAATCAAGCACATATTTCTACCATTTGGGAAGGGTCAACCGGGGAATAAATAGGTGTGGTAATTTACAACCCATTTGATCTAGCCGTTTTTCAATTACAGTGGTTAGGGGTCACGATAACTGAAGTACCTAATACGAACTGGATATAGTAGCACACATAAATACATGCAACACGGTCTTTCTGCTGAACTGGAAACACGGGGTTACCGGGTTCAAATCCAGAAGATTAAACCGAAGGTATTATTGGGTGTACTGTCTTTAGTTTTAATACATTATCACAAACCCCACCAACACGCTACAGAAACATCCTTGCTGGGTCTTGAACATTAGCATACAATATTACCTATATAAATGTTCCCATATATCAAATATGTAGGGAGCAGTATCTACCGAATTAGAAACTCAAAATGGGGCGTGGCTTAAAGAGTGTTTTAACTCCAAGACGGCGATACATTGGACCCTCTTTGTTTTTCGTTATGCAATTATAACTATCTGGATTGATTTTGGGATAGAACTTGCTTTTCAATTAATAGTATATATTGGTTTGTAGCTGATGAGCAGAAAATTGTATTAACAAATTCGTGGCCAGTGATATGCGTCCATATCTATACAAACAAAGTTAAGTCCATGAATATTCATAAGTGGGCTAGAGACTACGTCGTGGGATGCGATGCGTCTATTGCAAAACACATAATCTGGAATAAGAACTTCAGACATAATTGTGTCCAGTGTTTTAATGTACAGGCTGTTTAAACCCCATGTCTACAGAGAGATGTTGCAACTCAAAAGCACATATACAAAATATGAGGCAATGAGGCTAAACTAAATACTCAACCGCCCTGTTAGCAATATTAAAATATCTATCTATCTGTCTCTATCTGTTTATCTATCTATCTATCTATCTATCTATATATCAATATCTATATATATATATATATATATATATATATATATATATATATATATATACTGTATATATATATATATATATATATATATCTATATATATATATATATATATATATATATATATATATATATATGTATATGTTTGTACTCTTAGCCGGGCTCAAACCACCTACGAGAGTCACAAACACACACACACACACACACACACACACACACACACACACACTGTACTGGTAATCCAATGGACCCGGGTTCGAATCCCAATATGTCAATGGGAAAATATTATTGGGATGGAATTTGTGCTGTACCTAGTTTCAGTGCATTACCACACCACACCGAAATGCCAAAACAAAATACCCTCATTGTTCCCTGATTAAATAGCACTGTATGAATATTCCCATATTCAAAATATGCTACAGGGGGGGCAATGGCTAGTGAGTTAATTGCTCAATAGGTGGCGTTCTGAGAGTGAGGGTCCGAGCCTGGGGAGTGAGACTGTGGGGCGCAGAGGCGAAGCAGCTTCAGAGATGGAGTTGGGTTCGAGCCGTGAATGGGTGCATCGCATGTCTCGCTCCCTAGACTGGACTTCACGGGCCTCACCGTGTTCAGCGGTAGAGTGTAACGGCTATCAGCCTATGCCCGAAAGGGAGTAGTTGGAATAAAAAAAAAAATATATATATATATAATATATATATATACCGGTATATAGGCCTAATTATATATTTGTTTTATTTTTTATTTTTTATATATTTTTTTTTTTTCTATATTCCAACTTACTTCCTCTCGGGCATAGGCTGAGAGCCTTAACATTCACCGCTTTACAATGAACAGTGAAGCCTGTGAGGTCTTGTTCCAGTCTAGGGAGTGAGACATGTGAAGCACGTAGAGTACAACGAGCACCTGCCATCTTGCCTTCACATGAGGCACGGTGCTCACTCATGGCCCGAAACGACCCCATCTCTGAAGCCACCTCGTTCCCGTGCTTCACTGTCTCACCCCTTACACTCGGACTCTCACACTGTATGTATGTATGCGTTATTTATGTATATATATATGTGTATAGTGTATACTGTTTGTGGTTCGAGCCCGGCTGAGAGTATCAGGTAGGATAAGAGAAGAGCAAATATGCATGTAATGTGCATATATTTATGTATATGTATGTCTGTGTGTATGTGCTATCAATGGTTCGAGCCCGGTTGAGAATATAAGGTATATAATATATATATGTACTGTACGTGTATTTATATTTATATGGTCATATGCACATATGTATGTAAATATATGTACATATGAGCGAGAACATATTGCTCACTAGCGCAACTTCTGATTATAAATCTATGCATAAGCATTATCTATTATTAAGTGTTCGCGTATCTTCATCCATGTATTTCCACCCTTAACAATAGAACGCCCAGCTCTTCCATATTTCGCCTTCTGTCACACACACACACACACACACACACACACACACACACACCTACACTACCGAGGATTAACCTCCCATTGTAGTACCTGCACCCTCTTTACCTGACCTTACCAAAACAGTTTCTGTATGTATGTATGTTTGTGTGCATACGTGAGCGTTTGTGTATACGGACATGTGCACACTTACTGCATGTTCTTATGTTCCTATATATGTATGTATATGTATGTGCGCACGTACGTGTATATACGTATGTTCTGTATATGAGTAAGTAAATAAATGTGTATATGTACTGTATATCACTTACTCTCATGGTTATTTTATGATAATTTGTATTCTGCACATGCATCATTATTGTATTTATTTATTTTGTTTGTAAACTAAGCTTACCATCCTCATATCTGTACATCTCATGTTCATCCACTAAATTGTAAAATGTGTATTTTCAGCTCATGAGGCTGCCATTCTTTAATAAACCGTTTATTATTATTATTACTTACACACACACACAACGCCACCTGTTGAGCAGATAACTCACCAGGCATTGCGCCCCTATAGCATATTTTGAATATGGGAATATTCATACAGTGCTATTTAATCAGGGAACAATGAGGGTATTTTATTGACGTTTCGGTGGGCTTGTGGTAATGCACTGATACTAGGTACAGCACAAATTCCATCCCAATAATATCTTCCCAATGATACATCGGGATTTGAACCCGGGACCTTTGGATTACCAGGTCACTGGCAAGACCACTCCACCACACCTTCCCTATATATATATATATATATATATATATATATATATCCCCAACCGGGAATCGAATATATAATCATAAGAGTAAGGTCTAAGCATCTTTCCAGTTGCCAGCCATGCTATGCCTCGTTCTTACTCTTAAGTTCGTGAAGTTCGTGATCACTTTGATCGATTGTTAAAATATGAGTTAGATAAGTAATTGAAAGTAAACATTTTCATTAAGCCTCCACAGAAAATGCACATTGGTTAGCATTATTTTGTCAGACCCCTTGTTTACATTGTTTGGTTACTTGTTGTGAGGGCTATACTGTATATAATATAGCTATATAAACATGCAGCCAACAATAAATACAAGGAAGTTAACATGGCAGTCATTTTGAGGTAACAAGTGATGTAATAAGTGATTTGTATAGTAAATTAAGTTGATGAAAGGACATGATGACCCATTTGTACAATACCAGGTTTAATTAACTATATTACAAGTACTCACTACAACACTATACACTCCATTACACGCACATCACCCAAATAGACGCACTCTTTAAAAACAAACGAGCACATGCTGTAAGCACTTCATATTGAATATTTATGTATTGTATGTAAACAACCAATTATATCAATATAAAACATAACGGTACCCCAATTGTTTATATTTGAAACACACAAACACATGGACATGTGATGCGTTGATCAAATGGAGACATACACTTGTCACACAGCAATAACCCACTCTACACACATATAAACAATACAAAACAATGACACCAGCCGTTCAACTCATAAACACATACACATATAAATGCCCTTCCAGTACTTACTTACACACACACACACACACATACACACAGTCATGCTTTTGACCTCGGGATAAAAACAAAATCGCTCATTATCAGTAATATGGTCACAATCCCTAGGAATGTTCACAGAGCTGATGACGTATGTAGCTAATCATTATCTCTTTCTCTCTCTCTATCTCTATCTCTATCTCTCTCTCTCTCTCTCTCTTTCAAACACACTGTCCTCACATCTCTCATGTTAAGAGCTCGGTATTTGCAAAACTGAAAGTAACATAACCCGTATATATATTATCTGCATACGTATTATTTCCGGAGGGTGATAATTATATGCATTAACATAAAACCGTGTTTAGCGGTTTGCTCGTCAGGACTTAACACCTTAAGAGCGGCCTAGGCGGTATATAATATGTAGCCACCAGCGGGGTGTTTTTACCCAAAATAGGGCTGTTTACGTGATCATTTTAATGCCTAAATAAGACCCAGAGCGTAAAACAAGTATCTATCCCTGAAAGGGCATAAACAGAGCTTTCCAATGACACCACAACGATCCTTGTATGACCGCTAGTTTTCTTGCAACAACCGCGCAACACGAGTGCAAAAACCATGTAATTCGGTACTTTCCCCATACATTTCACTATGTAGCGAGTGTGAGAGGGTGGAGGAGGGTGGGATTCATGTCAGTTTGTCCGCCGCGGTGGTCTGGAGCAGTCATACGCTCGCTACTCTCCTGCCACCACTTGTGTCTCTCTCTCAGCAACATTACGTGCTGAAATTGCCGCACGACCTATGTCGCGCGCTGCCACATAGTCCAAATTTATTTAACTCGACTTATGTTGCGGGCCGCCAATAGAGGGTTAATGGGAATTTTTGGGAAGGCAGAAGAGAGGCAGATGGAGAGAAGAGAAAGTAGGGGGAGGCAGGGAGGGGAAGGGTAAATGAGAGGGTTATATAAGGTAGGCGAAAGCATGGGGAGGCAGGAGAAGTTTAGAGAGGCAGTAGGAGGAAGGATGGGCAGGAGTAGAGGTAGGCATGGTAAGGGCAATGAGAGGAATTATAGAGAGAAAGGGTAAAGATAGGCAAAGAAACCCAGGGAGACCCAGCAATAAGAGGAAGAGCTCCGGAGGAAATGGAATATTATTTACCTACTTTAAATATTTAATATGAAGTATATCTGAATACTCATTTATCTCCTTTTAAAGATGTCAGGTTTACCTAGACTGTAATTAATCTGTTGCATAATAACCGATGTTCAAATAATGTAAACTGTATTTTACTTTGATGCAATTATACTAATACATAGAAGTACAAATTACTTATCCGTATATAATCTAGCGTATTTCAACACTATATATTTCCTCGTCATTCCATTAAATAACAAGGTCAACAGAGTTACGAGAAGTAGACATAATGAGAGCGACGCATATTTTTTTCAGGATACTTCACCTGAAAAAGTTATGAGCAAAAGGTTGTACAAATAGTGTACCATATCACTTTACACCTACCATAATACCACAACTACGACAACTACACCCCATTTACTGTATTATTCCTCATCACCACACCAACCATCATCACCACACTACAGCTACCACTATACCACACAATAACACCATCACAAAACTACATTAACCCCACACCAAACCAATCACCACACCATATCAAACACTACCACCATCACAACCTAACACATCTACAATCACACCACATCTACCACCATAGTTTGTAATAACACCATCAACACAAAACCAAACCGCACCATCCATGACACAACATTTAACACTAATACCACCACACCACACCCACCAGCACTACACTACCATGCCATAGCTACCACTACACTACCATACCAGACCTACCACCCCACTATATACAGCATTACCACCACCACACCACACCTACCACCTCAACTATCACTACTACACTACCATACCATACCAACCACCCCACTATATACAGCATTACCACCACCATACCACCTCAACTATCAATACTACACTACCATACTATACCTACCACCACACTATACAGTATACAGCATTACCACCACCACACCACACCTACCACCTCAACTATCACTACTACACTACCATACCATAGCAACCACCCCACTATATACAGCATTACCACCACCATACCACCCCAACTATCAATACTACACTACCATACCATACCTACCACCACACTATACAGTATACAGCATTACCACCACCACACCACACCTACCACCTCAACTATCACTACTACACTACCATACCATACCTACCACCACACTATACAGTATACAACATTACCACCACCACACCACACCTACCACCTCAACTATCACTACACTACCATACCATACCTACCACCACACTATACAGTATACAGCATTACCACCACCACACCACACCTACCACCTCAACTATCAATACTACACTACCATACCATACCTACCACCACACTATACAGCATTACCACCACCACACCACACCTACCACCTCAACTATCACTACTACACTACCATACCATACCTACCACCACACTATACAGTATACAGCATTATCACCACCACACCACACCTACCACCTCAACTATCACTACTACACTACCATACCATACCTACCACCACACTATACAGTATACAGCATTACCACCACCACACCACACCACACCTACCACCTCAACTATCACTACTACACTACCATACCATACCTACCACCACACTATACAGTATACAGCATTACCACCACACCACACCTACCACCTCAACTATCACTACTACACTACCATACCATACCTACCACCACACTATACAGTATACAGCATTACCACCACCACACCACACCACACCTACCACCTCAACTATCACTACTACACTACCATACCATACCTACCACCACACTATACAGTATACAGCATTACCACCACCACACCACACCTACCACCTCAACTATCACTACTACACTACCATACCATACCTACCACCACACTATACAGTATACAGCATTACCACCACCACACCACACCACACCTACCACCTCAACTATCACTACTACACTTCCATACCATACCTACCACCCAACTATACAGTATACAGCATTACCATCACCTCACCACACCTACCACCTCAACTATCACTAGTACACTACCATACCTACCTCTAATTTTCACTCTGTCGAACACCATCTCTCCTCCTCCAAACCTTATCTTCTTTTCCTCACCGAAACCCAGGTATCTGAGACAACTTCCAGCAGCCCCTTCTCTGTATCCTCCTACTTTCTCTATCCTAGTTTCAAAGCCAAATGCGGATTTTGTGCATACATGCACAACAAACTCACTTGCTCTCGTGTTCCCGATTTCGACTCCTCTGAATTCTCAACTTTATGGCTCAAACTATCCTGTCATTCTCATACCAAATATTTCTGTGGTCTTTCTTTCTCATAACTCTACCGACTTTCCCAACGTCTTCGACTATCTAAACTCTAAAGTGGAACACATTCTATCTATCTCTCCCGTCTCTGAAATCTCCATCTTGGGAGATTTCAACGTTCACCACCGCCAATGGCTCTCCTCTCACTCTACTGACCAACCTGGTGAACAAGCCTACGTCTTTTCTATCATAAATTACCTAGATCAGCTGGTCCAGCAACCCACCCGTATCCCGGATCGCTTCGGAGATCGGCCCAACATTCTTGACTTATTTCTGACTTCTAACCCTTCTTCTTATACTGTCAATCTTTTCTCTCCTTTGGGCTCCTCCGACCATAAACTTATCTCAGTCACCTGTCCTATCTCTTCAGTACGGCCATCCGATCCTCCCAGCCGGCGGCGCTTGTGTCACTTTGGCGCTGCCGACTGGGAGGCTCTCTGGCAGTACTTCTTTGATTTCCCATGGAATAACTTCTGCTTCCGTGGCCGGGGACCCTCGGAGAGTGCTGAACGCATTACTGAGGTAATCCTCTCGAGCATGGAAGCATATATTCCATTCTCTTTCTCTCAGTCTAATGCAAAAAAAATCTTGGTTTACTCCCGCTTCTACTGCTGTCCGCAACAAGGAAAAAGCATTCAAACGGTACTGACACTTTAAAACACAAGAATCTCATTCTTCCTATGTTTCTGGCCGGAATCAAGTCAAATCTGTTCTTCGACTTGCCAAGCACTCTTTCATCAATAATAAATGCACTGAACTATCCAACTCTAGCTCTTCCCAAGCTTTCTGGCATCTAGCCAAAAACCTCTCCAACAATTTTTCCTCCTTCTTTCCCTCCCCTTTTCCACTCTGAGGGCACAACCATCACTTCTTCCTCCGACAGAGCTGAACATTTCGCGTAAACTTTGCTAGAAACTCCACTTTGGATGCTATTCCTCCCTCTCCACCCCCCTCTCTCCTACTTATGACTAATATCCTAATCTCTTCTAAAGATGTATTCTCTACCCTCTCTGGGCTTAATACTAAGAAGGCGTTCAGTCCGGACGGCATTCCTCCTGTTGTACTACAAAATTTGCTTCCGTGCTGACTCCTTGCCTAGGCAAGCTCTTTCGTCTCTGCCTCTCCTCTAACGTCATCCCTTCTTGCTGGAAGCTTGCTCTCATTCAACCTGTCCCAAAGAAGGGTGACCGCTCTCAACCCTCCAACTATCGTCCAATTGCTGTAATCTCTTGTATCTCTTATGTTTTGAAACTATTCCTGCTTCCAAATTTCTTAAGCATTTCTCTTCTCATTATCTATGCTCAGATCGCCAGTATGGCTTCCTTAAGGGTCGCTCTACTGGTGATCTTCTTTCATATCTTACTAACTCTAGGTCATCCTCCTTTTGGGACTTCGGGGAGACCTTTTCTATTGCACTAGACATATTGAAAACCTTCGATAAGAGTCCGGCACAAATCTTTAATGTCTAAACTACCCTCCTTCGGTTTCTATCCCTCCATCTGTGCCTTTGTTTCTAATTTCCTTTTCGGCCGTTCCATAGCTGCAGTTGTAGACGGCCATCGCTCGCTTCCTCATCCTATCAACCCCTTTAATGCTTCCAAAACCCAATTTCTTCATCTTACTACCATTTTGGAAATTCCAGAGGACTATCCCTTACAATTCAATAATACAAAAATTAATTCTTTACCTTCTCTCAATATTTTTGGTGTCTCCTTTTCTTCTGCTCTCACTTGGAAGGACCATATTACCAGTCTTGCAAAGGTAGCCTCTCAGAAGCTGGGATTGCTCAACCGCCTCAAGGTTTGTTTTACCCCTGCACAGTTTCTGGCTCTGTACAGGGGCACAGAGCATCCTTATATTGAGTATTGTTCACATGTGTGGGGAGGATCCTCTCACACCGCACAACTAAACAAAGTAGAAAGGAAAGCCTTTAGTATCATTAACTCCCATCCATTCACCAATTCTCTGCAATCTCTCTCTCTTCGCCGCAATGTTGCATGTCTCTCGCTATTCTATCGCTACTACAATAATCAGTGTTCCTCAGAGCTTTCTCAGTGTATACCACCTCCTCTACATAGGGTACGTACTACCCGTCTTGCAACACAATCCCATCCCTATTCTGTGCAACTCTTCAACCCAGGAGTGAAACGCTATTCTCAGTCTTTCTTCTATTCAACTGCTGAGCTCTGGAACTTTCTCCCAGAATCAGTCTTTCTCTCTTCCTATGACTTAAATTGCTTCAAACTCTGTGCATCCAGGCATTTTGGCTCGAGCATTCATTGATTTTGGCCGTCACACTTTCAACTCTAGGGGAGGCACTCACTACAGGCAATTCTGCCTGTTGTCTCCCTCATTCACATTGAAAAAAAAAAAAAGTGAACGTACTTTAGCTGATAATTTTGTTTAGTATTGATGGCTGCAGTTCCAACTTCCTAATAGACCAAAACTCGCAAGTGGTCAATTAACCTTTCTTCTAATGTATTTATCTGAGTAACCTTACGTATAAGATTTATACGTGTAGTTGTTCGTCTGGTTATTAACTCAGGAGCGGGGAGAACACTCTTAAGAGGTTTTGGTGGGCAAGGGGGAGGACCCTCTTAACCCTCTCCGACATATGACGCAATTTTGAGCCTATTAGGGATACTTTAAAGCCTTTATTACCATCAGGGGTATTTACAAACCTTTAGTTTAGTTACTTCAACCTCTGCAGTTGTCTTTGAGTTAGCTGTGGGCAGAAAACTAATTTTGGAGAGTTAATTATAAGAGTGAGAGAACTCTATTTCTTATTGCTAATCTGGCAACCTCTGCGTCATATGAGTCTGAAGGGGTTAAGAGGTAAGGGCTATAAACAAACTTTTGAAAGGTCCCAGTAGCACTTAAAACAAGTGAAATGGTTATTAAGTGATATAATTCCCCTCCATACCTCCTATCACTACTCCACATCTGTCAAAATCCCCTCCTTCCCTCCTTTCAATTATCAGCTATTTTCCCTGTTATTCCCTTATTCATTGGTATATTTTTGTGTAAACATCTCCAAACTGATCCTAGGCTGTTGTCTTGTTTGTGTCTATGCGTGCGAAAGAGAGAGACAGCGAGAGACAGGCCTCAGTCACTCTCCAGGCTTCGAGAGAGGAGGGTGTGGGCCTCCCCTGTCTCTCACCTCATGAATGAACGCTCGACAATAAATCGCGATTTTCACCATCCAAACAATATTCCCACTTGTTTTATTGTTGTTACATTTTACTATCTTCATATTAAACGAAAAATAGGCGCATATGAATAAGTAATAACGATATTTATCGTAAAATGACGATTATAGGCGGGAATGGGGCTTAATATTGCCACCCAGAAGTGTGGTGTTCACTACACCCTGCGCGCGCTCGCCGGGTTAAAGGAGCTGAGTTGCTTCATGGTATGATTGTATTTATCTGTTTATATATTTATATATATATATATATATATATATATATATATATATATATATATATATTTATTTACTATGTTGTGTATTAATGAATGCCTCTCCACACAGTATACGGACATTCTTGTGGCCTGCCATTATGAATGTCCTTACTAACAGCCAATTGTAGGGAGATCTTAGACTTAAACCAAATACAAGCTCAATATACATTGCCTAGAGTCGTATGTTATGTATCTGATGATGTAATCATGTAGGGGATATAATTAAGACTTAACAAAATAACGTTAAACAGTTAAATCTAATAACAATTCAAAAAGTAGAAACTAAAATTCAAGAGTGTAGCACACCTTGGAATATAGTGTATGGTAATATTAAACCGCGAGAAATGCGTGAATATGTGTTTAGTAATAAAGTAATACAAACATCATTGTTAACGAGAACATGAAATACATCATCAGAAATGTTCGTCCAATCAGCTTTACCTCAGTAGTATGCAAAATACTAAAAACAATAATAAGAAACAGACTCGTTAATCACTTGGAGGAAAATAATATACTGAAAGACACACAACATGGTTTTCGAAACAAAAAAGTTCCTGCTTAACAAACCTTTTACACTTCTACCATGACATCCTAAATCTATATGACGAAAGTAAAGCCGTAGATATTATATACTTAGATTTCCAGAAAGCCTTTTCATAAAATTCCACACAGACGGTTAGTGATAAAATTAAAAGCATATGGAATTCAAGGCGGCGTTGTACAGTTGATAGAAAATTGGCTTAGTGAAAGAAAACTAGGAGCAGTTATTAATGGGGAAGCATCAACATGGACCAATGTAATTAGTGGTGTACCTCAAGGATCAGTGGGGAGGCCAGTCCTTTTCCTAATTTACATTAACGACATAAATGAGGGTCTCACCTGTACAATTATTATGTTCTCTCCACTAACCAACTTGACTCCTAAACTCGATTAATGATATTAACAAACACATGTGGCAGTCCGGGGATTCGAACCCAGGACGCCCACACCGAAAATCAACACACTTATGCATTGCACCACGAAGACAGTTAAAGAATGTTGCACAAGCCTACGATTTAGTATGCAGTTTCGAATCCTGCATACCAATCTTAGCATTTACAATATCCCAACTGCACTATCGGAGGCTATGAATATGTGTGAAAGTTTGCAAATGACACAAAATCGCAAAAACCGTACTGACAAATGAACATGTTGAAGATATGCAATACAATCTAAACAAGCTTTCACAATGGGCTAAAATCAGGCAAATGTGCTTCAATGAAGATAAGTGTAAAATACTTCATATCGGATACTGCAATGAAAAAGCAGACTACTCGATGAATGGCACCCAGCTAAAGACTGTATACAGAAAAATCGATTTAGGAGTATCAATATCCAGTAACTTAAAAACAAGTCATCATTGTGCTGACGTTGTTAAGAAGGCAAACACAATTATAGATTTCATAGGTAGATCATTTGAAGATAAATCAAAATACATTATCCTCACCCTCTACAATTCATTAGTCCGCTCACTTTTGGAATATTGCGTTCAGTCCTGGTGCCCTTACTATCAAAAAGACAGACAAATTGTACCAGTTCAACGTAAAGTTACCAAGATGATACCCTGTCTTCGGAACAAACCATACGAGGAACATCTTGAAGACCTAAACTTATATCCATTAACCAAGCGCAGACTGAGAGGTGAAGTTATTCAAGTTTTCAAGATCATTAAAGGTATCGACAAGATGAACTGTAATAAATATTTTACAATTGACCGATCAAACTACACGCGGGGAAATGCTACAAAATCATTGGTAAATCATTCAACTCTAACGAATCCAAGAATTCCTTCTTCAATCGAGTCGTCAACTTGTGGAATGGGCTTCCCCATATGTCATAGACTGCAACACCTTCAAAGTTCGCCTAGACAAGCACCATGCCCTGAACCCCAGGTTGACTGCATTTGTAATTGAATAAATATTGTAATTAGTAGTGTTTGTTCAATAACCTAATATATTTTAATATAATTTCCCCTGCCATGAACTAAGCCCCAGGGCAGCAGTTCCTTCTCACATCATTCCCTCATTCTATCCGAAATACTGTTGCATATGCAAAATTCCCATATATTAATATTACATAATGTGTCTATATTAACTGAATTCATTTATGCATGCAGCATAAATTTTACCGTGTTCATACTTATATATTTGTAATTTCCCTTGTACGTACAGTTGGTCAAAGTTCCAGCTGACCCACCCTCGCTCTGGGGCTCACATAATTATCTGGCAATACTGCTGTAGGAAGGAGGTGTGTCTTACAAAGATTGGGATTGGTAGATCTGATTTCGGCTATATCATTGTTAGAACATAATAACTAAACAAGGGAAAGTAAGGGGAGGTGTGGTGGAGTGGTCTTGCCACTGGCCTGGTAATCCAAAGGTCCCGGGTTCAAATCCCGATGTATCAATGGGAAGATATTATTGGGATGGAATTTGTGCTGTACCTAGTATCAGTGCATTACCACAAGCCCACCGAAACGTCAATAAAATACCCTCATTGTTCCCTGATAAAATAGCACTGTATGAATATTCCCATATTCAAAATATGCTATAGGGGTGCAATGCCTGGTGAGTTATCTGCTCAACAGGTGGCGTTGTGTGTGTGTAAGTGTGAGAGTCCGAGTGTAGGTGGTGAGACAGTGAAGCACGGGAACGAGGTGGCTTCAGAGATGGGGTCGTTTCGGGCCATGAGTGAGCACCGTGCCTCATGTGAAGGCAAGATGGCAGGTGCTCGTTGTACTCTACATGCTTCACATGTCTCACTCCCTAGACTGGAACAAGACCTCACGGGCTTCACTGTTCATTGTAAAGCGGTGAATGTTAAGGCTCTCAGCCTATGCCCGAGAGGAAGTAAGTTGGAATATAGAAGAAAAAAAAAAAAAAAAAAAAAAGCCTATCTCAAATACAAATGCATACATCGCTATGTATGATCCCGAACATTCACACAAAGTTCGTATATTTGCTTAAATATTAAAGTTATTATATCCACTGATTGGCAACCCATATAAAACCTGCTGGCTGCCACAACATACTTTACACGATGTTATAAGAAAACTTATTTCTGTTTTATTGGTGGCTGCTTAATGAAGGAGCATTTAGTCTTCACAACGTTAACATTACATAGTCTAATTTGCAGTAATTTACAGGACAGACACAGGTAACACATTAATGGCAAGTGGCCTCATTGCACCACTACACCAGTATTGCCAGCCAATTCTGCGAGCCCCAGAGCAAGGTGGGTCAGCTGGAACTTTGACCAACTGTACATTCGAATGAAAATATACACATTACGATTTGCATTAATTTATCCTATTGCATTTATTCAGTCGTATACATGCAAATGAAACACTAGAAGTTATATATTCATGATATCATATTGCATTAATTAAATTAAAATAAATACATTTAAAATTTATATAGTCTGTGTTGGTGACTATGGTACAGTACGTAACAAATAACAGAGTCCCGGCCTGAGCCCCACCATGCAGAAGTTATTTGGAGAGTTGGGGCACGAACATTGGCTTGTTCTATGTGTGTGTGTGATACTAACATAGAGTACTATTAATAATAAACGATTTATTGATAATTACAGCCGTTGGCTGAACATTTACAGAGGAACAGTTTGTAGCTTAACTCTAACTTGAATTAACTTATAATGTGGACCAAAGCCGGAGATTGCGTAAGAGCTATTTGACCAGTTCACTATTATGTACTAGGTTTGCGGATGATTTTCGAGTTGATATAATAGTTGCACATGTTAAAAGGGATTCCTGAATGTTTTTGAGTTGATTTACTGACTATATATATATATATATATACTGTATATATATATATAATTTACTTTGTATATTTGCCAGATGTCTCTGACATCCCTTGATCTGTGAAAATCAGACTTTGAATCAAAGGTAATGATGTAATTCCTGAACACTATTTTGTCCAGAGTTACCAAGTGAGTCTAGGGCTGTGTCAACACAACATTAAAGTTAAAGTTTGGGAGGAGGCGGAATGTGAATGTTTAAATTCGTCCTATTCGAATATAGGTCATTCTACCGTTCATCTATGTTAACGTGTCTTATTCTAACAATGGTTAAGTGGATGTTTCGATATTACAAATTATCTTCTTAAATCTTTGAAGTTGCGAAAATAAGATAATGTCAGTACATTTTCTATTGAAGACATATTTTGGACTCAATGGCTGCAAATTGTAATATAGCTAAACCAAACACTCCATTAACCAGTTAGAAGACGGTCTGCGATTATTATTTGTATCTTATATATTATATTTCTTTAATTGTAGTATATGTTTTATCAACGCATTTTCAACTAAAATAAGAGGCAATATATATTAATATGTTATTATCAAATTAATATCTGGCATAGTTCAGACCAAACAGTGCCATGTAAAATGCACCAAGTTTCCCATTAAGTCTTACAAAACACTTCGAGTTAACTTACTGATAATTGTATAGACTGATAGGGAGACGATCATATATCAACCATTATCAGCAACTCACCATCATCACCAACAGATACGTTGTACTACTACAGTGTATCCTTCACATTGTGCTATAAACAGCCTGGTAAGAAACATTAACATTGATGCGGTGTCCATCCCTGTGTACTCCTTTGCACCTGGCTTTGAATTAAAATTGATACCACCACTGGGGGCAGGGGGCCAGGAATTATCCTCCCCTTGTATGATTCTCCTACTAGACGAGACAGTGAAACGGGCGAAGGAACGTGAAAGTGGTCCCTAACCCTTAGAAAAGGAACTTTAAATGTTGTTTCTGTTCGGGCTTTGTCTCGTGTCGGCCACCCCCAGCAATGGGGTATGTGCCTGAGTATAATTATACATACAGTACATACATCCCGCCAATATCACTACCACTACACTCAAGACTACCACTGCCATCCCTACTTTCAACATTATTATCATCATCACCAGTACACTACCACTGCCAACAACTGCACCACCACCATCATCATCATCCTTATCATCACCAGCACCAACACTATCAGTGACCACCACCTTCACCACCACCGCGACCCTCACCATCATCACCATCACCAGGATCAACAACAAAGGGAGGAAAAACTTTGCTCTCATGGTTTAATTTCCTCACTCGGCCTCAGTCGGACTAGCAAAGAAATCCATTCATTCAACACGCTTACATACACACACATACACAAACACTCATATTAACTCTCTCAAAACACTCCTGTATTCTTGACCTTACCATTACTTCCAATTTCAAGCCATTTTAGTCTGCCACAATACCCCTCTTTCCACCTCGATCTTCCCACCATTCTCAATAGTCAAATGGCTTAAATCATGCATTGTTAATTCTGGGGGGGGGGGGAGAATGAAAACAAAAATAAAAATAAAGTTTGATTCAAGCTACTGATTTTGTTGCGGGGTCGGTGTCTCCCCTCTGTCACTGTTCATTTGGCCGTTTTCTGAATATACCCGTATATGTTGTCGCTTTACTGCGAACGACAGGGAACAAAGATGTGTTGCTTTTATTGGTTGTCGCTCTATCTCTAAATACTGCAATACAATTCAGCTTTACAGCTCGCTTATACTGTATATATGTTGTATAGGTAGTACTCTAGGAAACACATGTTGGCCTTGGCTTATACTGTATATATATTGTATAGGTAGTACTCTAGGAAACACATGTTGGCCTTGGCTTATACTGTATATATGTTGTATAGGTAGTACTCTAGGAAACACATGTTGGCCTTGGCTTATACTGTATATATGTTGTATAGGTAGTACTCTAGGAAACACATGTTGGCCTTGGCTTATACTGTATATATGTTGTATAGGTAGTACTCTAGGAAACACATGTTGGCCTTGGCTTATACTGTATATGTTGTATAGGTAGTACTCTAGGAAACACATGTTGGCCTTGGCTTATACTGTATATATGTTGTATAGGTAGTACTCTAGGAAACACATGTTGGCCTTGGCTTTTCGGTATTAACTCAGATTGAAAAGCGTATTTCTGTTCCTTATCTATCTAGCAGAAACCGCCAGCTTACAGTGGGCTCCTTACATTTAAGACATCGCTTATTCTACCAACAAATAGTGCATCAATGAGGTTGAAACGATAATATGTATAATTGCAAATGTCATAAGCAACATTGGTGATGTACAGAGGCTGTCACCGTCCAATAAGTGATGGGCTGATCCGGCAGTGAATCATATGGGGCTGGCAAAAACTGTATATGCATTTCAGAAGTTCACCAAAGCAGCTTGATGAGTGACAGGGACTCAAAGTTGTGTCCATAACTGTACAATCATATCTATAACAAGTACATTGTAATTGATATCGAAGCCAGGCAAGACGATACAAACATTTATCCCAGATGCTTCCGAATGTGTTGTACACTTTCCAAATGTTCAAATTGGTGTACGTTTATTATGGTTCAATAATGTGCATATTATAGCATAACCACTATAACAAAACTGGACCATATTTTATGAGAGGATGAATATAAACACTTTTGTTTTAGAAAACTTCAGTAATATTGTATTCGTTATCAAAAATACGTATATTACGTAGTGACGGTCCGTACATGTACGTACATGTACGTATATGATTTAAGACTTGGCTCTTTTCTTGTTATATTACTAATTACTACATTACTCGACTTCAATTCAGTCACCCACGTCTGTTAATTATTATATCATCATTATTCGGCATGCAAGGTATTTTGTGTGCAAGATAACTTGTGTAATTCGTACTGTACAAATTGTAAAACTGCATATTCTGTGATTCTGTAGGAGTTTAAAGTCCACATGAACGGAAACTTAGCCCAATATACCCCTAACTTTAATCATGGGCTACCTCATTAAATATAATACGGTTCTCTTGTTTAAATATATAAAGATTTGTATAATGTTATTGAAGTGGAATTAATTGGATTGTTAGGTTAGGGGATGGTAGATGGACTATTATCGGTATTGCCAACATATAGGATACATACTGCCGCATCTCGGTTAGAGAAAATGAACTCGCGTCTGAAATAAATGGGAATAGTGGGACTTTACTTTGCATTTCTACCGATAGATATCAGGCTTTCGATGTGTTATAGAAATATGGCGAGAGTATCGCGTTTACCTTTCCTTTTGTTTTTGTTTGTCAACCATACTCTGAAGCATGTCGGAATGGTAATATTAGCCAATACCCTGTTCATTGAAACCAGACATATGAGATCAAAGATAAGACGCCCGTGATTGGGCAATAATACTATCTACACATGTTCGAAGCTATCTACTGTAGACCTGTATTTATCAATTTTTTTTTTTGTATCGGACATTTACATTTCGAGGGCTCGTTTAATCAGTTTAAGGGCTCAAAATTTAACACCATTTGTGATCACGATTGTACGGTACAACGGTAATTATTCTAACCTACGTATTTCGTCAAATTTTTTAGTATAAATACAGCTTTACTATTTAACTTCTACCTAAAACGTAAATAATAATAATAGTAATAAATCAAAATGACCTTTTTATTCTTGTTTTGTTGCTTAGAGTTATACTTGCGTCATATGTAAGTATTGTATATATTGTATAAGTATAATTACTTCTTTCTCTCTTGCATTTTTATATATATATTGAATTATAAATAATGTAAAAGGTTTTTTACCCATATTAACCCATTGCTTGCGGGAGACGTTCCGGAACGCAATGGCAATTTACAGCAATTTACAGGCTTGTAAATCCTCTTAAAGCCTATAGAATTGAGTGCGAGGGAACGGAAGCACGACACGCCACACGTCCTTCCACCAGTCAGCCGGCTGCGGCACTGAGGACTCTGAGGCATACTCTCGCGAGATATACAGCGCTGCCAAAGGCAAATGTAGCGCGACATTAGCGATAATTGCTCATTTTAGAGAATGTCTATGGTAGCGCTGCGGGTGAAGCCCGCGAACTACGAAGTTCGGTTTGGTGTCATTTTGAAGCGATTTTTTCTAGTTTTTGGCTGAATACATTTCATCATTTCATTAATTCACTCGTCTAATCAATCAAGAGTGCCTGAATGAGTCTTAATATGGCGGAAATGGGCGGAAATACGCCCGCAACTAAAGTGTTAATTCACTCTCAAAGACGTTACCACTTTAATTTAAAACCCCTCATTATGAGGAAGTATCTCCAACTATGGTAACACTGCAGACAAGCCAGGCTCGCAGATATCAAGGAGTATCTAATAAGGAGTAATTACTGAGGTCTTATGGTTGTATGCCCCATTAATGTGGTGCCACCAAATCCCTAGGACGAGTGCGGAAATGACAGTGTGTTCACGCTTTGAGGTTTTTTCTTATATCCTCTTTGGATAAAACACTACCTTATGAAAGGTGACAGTATCCAACAAAACCCTCAACTCACAGAATGTTTCCGCACCGTATGTTTATGGTCAGTAGTTGACTCTGAACGAAACGTTTGATTAAATTAGACTGCATTACCTTTTCACAAAGTAATAACATTGACTGTGAAAACCTTTGGTCTCTCTTTCCATAATACATGTTGGTCATCTATTCAAAATTCAGTATATTAGATTGCAACTTTATAAGACACCTAGCTTATTATATAAATACATTAATAACATAAATAAAACAAATAAAAAACATAGGTTATGGTCTTCGAAAGGGGTGAAGCCACAGAGTTTGAGGTGAAGTTGAACGGTCAGGCTATGGAGATTGTCAGCTCGTTTAACCCTTTCACTCATTCATGACGCAGAGGTTGCCAGATTAGCAATAAGAAATAGAGTTCTCTCACTCTTATAACTACCTCTCCAAAATTAGTTTTCTGCCCACAGCTAACTCAAAGACAACTGCAGAAGTTGAAGTAACTAAACTAAAGGATTCTAAATACCCCTGATGGTAACAAAGGCTTAAAGTATCCCCAATAGTCTCAAAATTGCATCATATTTCGGAGAGGGCAGTGTGTTGAGTAAAGATGGGACTATGGATGAAGAAGTGCGGGAGAGGGTGCAACAGGGGAAGAGGGTTGTAGGAACTTTGAAAGCAGTAACAAGAAATAGAGTGGTCAGTATGGAAGTGAAGAAGTCCTTGCATGGCAGTGTGGTAATCCCGACACTAACTTACGGAAGCGAAGCATGGACGTTCGGGATGAGACTCAGACCAAAAGTGAGAGCGGTGGAAATTAGTTACTTGAGAAGTGCATGCGGAGTTACATGGAGGGATAGACAGACGAATGAGGAAGTAAGAAGGAGGTGTGGTGTGGAGGTAGATGTGCTGGAAAGTGTTAAAAGGAACAACTTGATATGGTTCGGCCATATGGAACGTATGGAAAGCGAGATAATAACTAAGAGGGTGTACGAGAGCGAGGTGGAAGGACAGAGAGGGAGAGGTGCACCAAAGGAGAGGTGGAAGGATGGAGTGTGGAAGTATATGGATGAAGGCGGTGCTGGTTGGTAGGAGGGGAGTCGATTGACTGGGGACAGAGGTGCATGGGGGCGGTTCGTTCGTGGCCACCCCTTCGGGGATCACGGCGTCAGGCAATAGATAGATAGATAATTACCTTCAGAATGATATCCTGATTAACAAAAGTTGGTAATGCAATAAACAAGTTTTGAATGTTCAGATTGTTAAGTGAAATCCCGAAAGTATGATTGTGTATTTATCTATTTCCAGGGTGTTGTATCACAGTATTCATATTTGTTTTCACCAATTCACCAATTCATTTACAAATAAACCCAACTACTGAAATCGATGAAAGTAATGAATACATGTGGTACTCCAAGGACTCGAACCTAGGATACTCACACCGAAAATCCGTACACTAAGTATTAGGCCACACTTAGGTCTCTGATTTCTGGGTTAGGGCCGTAGTCTCGGTCGACACAAATCCTGACCGATGGGAAACACCGGTATAGACCTTAATTATATTGAACCTTGCCTACCCTATCTACTACCAGACAGCCTAAAATATAACATGGCATCAGACATATTACACAGATTCCCTGTAACATATATAACCACCGACCCATCAGTATAACTCCCATCCTTGATGTTACCAATCTTAGGCCTTGTAAATACGCATTAGGAAGAATGTATTGTGGTAACTGAAAATACCGCCCTAAGTGAACAGACTATATTTTGTCGAACAGATGTATAAGGAAACATGTATTGATATGTGAATGAAAACTTGATATTACCTATTTCCTGTATTTTGGCAAAAGATATCTGCATATTTCGAAGGTCTTAACTGTGTTAGCCTTACGGAATATAGCCACACTTTGATAAATCAAGGGAATAAACAACATGAATACAATGAAATTGGGTATAATGAAAGTTATTTACCTTTGATCATTAGGTAGCTTACACCTTTATATTTATATATCATATGGATACATCACTACCAATGTTTGTTTACAGGACATATTATAGGACACTTTATCCCTTTATATATCAGATGGATACATCACTACCAATGTTTGTTTACAGGACATATTATAGGACACTTTATCCCTTTATATATCATATGGATACATCACTACCAATGTTTGTTTACAGGACATATTATAGGACACTTTATCCCTTATATATCATATGGATACATCACTACCAATGTTTGTTTACAGGACATATTATAGGACACTTTATCCCTTTATATATCATATGGATACATCACTACCAATGTTTGTTTACAGGACATATTATAGGACACTTTATCCCTTTATATATCATATGGATACATCACTACCAATGTTTGTTTACAGGACATATTATAGGACACTTTATCCCTTTATATATCATATGGATACATCACTACCAATGTTTGTTTACAGGACATATTATAGGACACTTTATCCCTTTATATATCATATGGATACATCACTACCAATGTTTGTTTACAGGACATATTATAGGACACTTTATCCCTTTATATATCATATGGATACATCACTACCAATGTTTGTTTACAGGACATATTATAGGACACTTTATCCCTTTTCGTATATACTGTACTTTAACCCAATAGCATTTTACTGAGAACGTAGATGATATAGGCCTGGGACTAGGAGGATCAGCTGTGTTTGTATGTTTGTGTGTGTTTGCTTTTTTGTGTTCTATGTGTATGAAGGAGACAAAAGGCAGGTTGATTGTAACGAGTGTCTCCTCTAAAGCCAAGAGAGTGACAGAGAGTCAAATTCAAGGGACGTTGGTGTCAAAATGCCTAGACACACGAAGTTTAAAGCAGTCTAAGTCATAGGATGAAGAAAAAGATTGATGAGGGAGAGAGTTCCAGAGTTCACTTGATGAGTAAAAGAAAGTCTAAGAGAATTTGCCAATTCGTGGGTTGAAGAGCTGGACACAATATGAGTGGGACTGTGTTGAAATGCGGGTGCCTCACACTTGCCGCAAGAGATGGGGTATGCACTGAGAGAGCTCTGAAGAACATTGATTGTTGTAATAGCTACAAAGGAGTGAAAGAGATGCAACATTGCAGCGTGTAAAAAGAGATTGTAAGGAACTAGTAAAAGGAAGTGAGTTGATGAGGCGAAAAACTTTACACTCTACCCTTCGATACGTGCGGTATGGGTGGAACGTCCCCACACATGCTAACAATACTCGATACATGGGCACACTGTTCAAATATACAGAGCAAGAAGCTATGCGAGGGTGAAGAACTCACGTAGACGATTGAGCATACCTAACTTCTGGGAAGCTGTCTTAGCAAGAGTGGTAATATGATCTTTCCATGAAAGGTCGGATGAAAAAGATACCCCAAGAATATTGAGAGAAAATGGAGGATTGATTAGTGTATTCTTGAAGAATAATTGATAGTCTAGTGGAAAATTGCGACGGTTAGTTAAATGGAGAAATTGGGTCTTGAAGGCATTGAAAATAACAAGATTGTATTTGTGCCATTCAGAAATAATTGATAGATCAGAACACAGGCGTTCTATGGCCTCGTTACGTGATTTTTGGAGTGATTGCATGTAGGGTTGATGTGAACAATTAGTTGAATAGTGTAGGGTAGAGTTATCAGCATACGAGTGGATAGACTAGAGGTACAGTTGAGGAAATAGTGTAGGGTAGAGTGATCAGCATACGAGTGGATAGACTAGAGGTACAGTTGAGGAAATAGTGTAGGGTAGAGTGATCAGCATACGAGTGGATAGACTAGAGGTACAGTTGAGGAAATAGTGTAGGGTAGAGTGATCAGCATACGAGTGGATAGACTAGAGGTACAGTTGAGGAAATAGTGTAGGGTAGAGTGATCAGCATACGAGTGGATAGACTACAGGTACAGTTGAGGAAATCCGTAATGAATATTAGAAAGAGAACTGGGGACAAGGCCGGCTTGTCTCTCCATAAAGTTTAATGGTGATTGTGCCAATTTTCAGGGGGACTATAAGCCATTAAATTAAAATGGAATACACAATTGAGGGATACCCTCTGCCTCGAGTACAACTATCTCCTACTGTCAATCAGCACTACAGGCTTGCGTTAGAACCATTCAATGCCTTTAACATACATTTCGATCCAGGTTCTTGTAGTTACGGCCAAAACGATTGATGTTAATTTACTTGTTTTATCCAAACCTGTTGGCAGTTACTAGTAATTATCGATTATTGTTTAAAAAAAATTTTTTTTTATTAAGCTGAACACCAAAAGTTCTATTAAAACTCAAATATGTCTACATTTCTGCGGCTACGTTAGAAATGTAAACAATAATGTAGAGAACAGTCCTGACCCTTTAGCAGTATTTGTCCGTAAATAATGAGTCTGTCAAGAGAGTCTTCGAGTAATAATGGAGTGGTAAATAAATGTTTCAATGAATAGATATGTAAATATCTTTATACTAATTCATGAGTGAGAATAAAGAAGGATAGAGAACAAACGAACAATAATATCATGCTCTTTATATGAATATTAAAACACATTAGGTTATATAAATATTCCAATATATAATATGTATTTATTTAATTAAGTAACCATGTATTATGATGTTCCTTCCAACAACCAACTATACTCCTAAAATCGATTAATGAAATTTACAAACACATGGGGCAGTCCGTGGATTCGAACCCAGGATGCTCACACCGAAAATCAACACCTTATGCATCGCACCACGAAGACAGTTAAAGGATGGTGGACACTGCCTACGATTTATTATGCAACTTCGAATCCTGCATATCAATCTAAGCATGTACACACATCCCAACTGCAACTCACGTAGGCTATGCATATGTGAATGGAAAGAGCAATTAATGGGGCCTTAACCACTAGGGAAGTCCTCTCGATAAATTACCCCTGGACCAATATCAATGATTATGTTCCTTCCAACAATCAATTTTTCCATTTACTGATACAGATAGTTACAGATAGTTGCCAGTAGGCAAATTGCAGACAAGGGCTTTAAATTGCCTACAGTCAGAATTATCCAAAATACAAAATATCTGGGAGGCGAGAAAAGTGAAACAGCACTTTATTAAGAGCAAGAAAGCTCACATCATCAAGTAGACAACTTCCCTGCCAACACGGTCCCCAGGTAAAGCACACACTCTCTCTATCTCTCTCACTCTCTCTCTCTCTCTTGTGCATACATATGTATCTTGTATTCTTGCCTCACGAACTGTAATATCAGGACTTCATTTTACAGTGATTGCAAAATTCAGTTATGGACATGGTCAATTATCTGTACTTTCGTGTCTAATTGTAAATTATGTGCGGTATTATTAATACATATTTAATGATAAAGCTAGGTTTTTCCGGGTTCACTCTGGGGGCGCTCAATAATGATCGTTATGTTTCACAGACCCACAATCAAACAAGTTATATAGGCTACCTTTACATTTCCTTCGCAGCACTCCCTCCCCCCTGTTACACACACACACTCACACACACACCTCAGCTAATTTGCGAGGGTGTGGCTGCTAGTTGGGCTAGTTTCCCTATGGAGGTACAGTGTTGCCGAAGTAGTTACGGTGCTTATCTCCCTCTGCATTGTTGTAATGTCTGGCACTTGGTGATTATGATTAGGATAGTTTACGTATATGTAATATCTGCAAGACACACGCAATTATCTAATCAGACATGGCAAGTATTGGAAGGCATATTCCCATGTACAGCCTTTTTTTGTATTCATAATGGAGTTAAACGTCTTAAAAACGCCAGGCTAACGGGGTGAAACAGGGACAGTTAATCCATGACGACCATTATGAATATGATAGGGCAAAGTGGTGATTGGCACTTTATTATTGGTAACTGTAAAATCGTTTGCACAATTAGCTGATACACTGTTATATTTTAATATAAGACTTTGACCAATGAATGAGGGAAAACACCAACATAAAGAAAATGTTTCAAGAAGGTCATCGGCCTATGAGACTGATTCAGTAAAATGTGTACAACCTTTTACTGCAGGTGATTGCAGTGGGGAGAATGGGGGTAGGCATTATCTGTGTCATATTCGGAGCTTCTCAGCATCAATATGAGTTTACGTTTAGGACCTGCAGAGGGCTACTCTTGGGCAGCATAATGTGCGATGGTTTTGTGGTGGATTACGGCTGGAGACTGGATCAAGAAGAGGATGAGGAAAATAATGTTTGGTGATCCAAATGTTTTATGTATCAACTACAGCACATGATATTTGGGGAACGATATCACTCTTGGATGCTGCGGAGAAAAATGTGCCTAGATAAGTCGGTACATAAATAGAGAGCCTGATTTTTTTCATTTTAGTGGGAATGAGGACGAAACTCTGTGCAAAGGGATGGGACTAATAAGTGGGGACCAGGGAAAGAGGGAAAGAGTCTGGTAAACAAATATATTATGAGTGGATATAGGAGTTAGGAATGGGAGTAAGGCTAATAGTTAGGAGTGAGTGTAATGAAAGAGGAGTATTTGTAAAAATAGGAGTTAAGAGTGGATTATAAGAGAGGAAGAGATAAATGACATTGAGGACAGGAGTGTATTATAAGAGAGGAAGAGATAAATGACAGTGAGGACAGGAGTCAATTTAGAAGATTTGAATAGGACGGCATCATCTCACTTCATCACCCTTTCACTCTACCGGTTTGTCTTATCTTCGTCTTTCGTCTACTATTCTGTCTTTCATCTCTTTCGTTCAACCTTTTATCGTTACCATCCCATTTCCCTTTACTTCTCCTGGCTTCCCTTCCCTTCTGTTCGCTCTGTGTCCACTTCAATCTCTTCATTTTACATTTATACACCCCCTTCCTTTCCATTTTACTTCCTACCACTGCTTGCCTAATTGCGACATTATTAAACACTTTGCACCATTTGTTTGTATGTGTGGCAACTCAGGGTGCCAAACCTCACTCTGGATAGGACCAGCCTTCACAATTTCTATAGCATTCCAAATACAATATAATTATAGTACAATTGTACAGTTATCTTGCTGGTGTGATGCCGGTTTTAGCCTCCATTGGTTTTCTGTAGTTCTTAATTAATGTTACATTAAATCGGTATGGGTTAGTATTTATCAAATATTTGGTATATCTATTACGGTGAACAGTTACTGCCAGATGTGGTTAGCCCCTGTGTTTCGCTGTGCACATTAGTATATGGAAAGTAATAATTATAGTAATTCATTCTGCAAAATACATACATATATAATTAATAATTCATTAATATATGTAATGTATGCTATTAATGTATATACTGTAAGTCCTGGTCATTATAAATAAACACTAATTACACTGGGTGCATTAATATATTATAATGTTACATTAACTGCCCATGTATACTACAGTGTCGTTGACTGTTCTGGGTTCCTGTATTTATGTAATTTTTCCATTTAATTTTAGGAGTTATGCATAACCTAGCCTCCAAAAAAAGGTGCTACATTTCCTCTTCTGCCCTCCATTTATTGGTTTTGTCCCGCCTAACCATCCTGTAGTTTAAAAAAACTCTTCATTCCTCCCTTACCGCTTATCTTCCTCCTCTACTCTTCCCCTCCTTTACTTTCTTCTCTCCTTGTTTTTCCTGTATATCCCTACTAATTTCCTTCATCCCTCTTACCCTTATTTTCTCCATCCTTTCCAATTTTGTTTTCTTTACTCCATCTCCCCCTCCTTATTTCCTTCACCCTTTTACCCCCTATTCCTCCTACTCCCTCATTCTCTCCTTATGTACTCCACCCTTTTCCCTTCTATTCCTCCTTACCCAACCTACGTCTCCATAATTATTTCCTCCATCCTGTTCCCATATATTCCTCCTTAGACCCCTTCCCCCTACTTATTTCCTGCACCCTTTACCTCTCCATTCCTCCTTATTCCCCCTCTCCCTCTTTATTTCCTCCACCTTATCCCCCTTTATTGCTGCTCCATATTCCTCCTCCCCCTCCTTATTTCCTACACCCTGTACCTCTCTATTCCTCCTTACTCCACCTGTCCCTTCTTATTTCATCCACTTTCTTCCGCTGTATTCCTCCTTACTCCACCTTTCCCTCCTTATTTTATCATCTTCTACTCATTCACTTCTTATAGCCTACCTAGCCCTATTCTGCTCACCTCTTTTCCCATTCTCTCCTTCAATCTATTTCTGTCTTTAACCCATTGGCTGCGGCTATGTTTGGGCTATTTAGGGCATATTCAGGAACTCTTGAATGATAAATCAATCATCTGCATTAAATGAACTGTATTCTGCCGAAAACTAGGCGAAAATAGCTTCAAAATGAGACCAGAACGGGCCCCGTACATGGTCTGGTTCACCCGCAGCGGTGCCAGTGAAACGCAGGAAACCCGCTATTTGGTAGCACTCGCTCGCTTGGCTACACTGTTGTGAAAGAGAGACCCGCGCGAGACACAGTCTACCTCAGTGAGCCGCTCGCTGCTCTGAGGGACGGAGGTGGGCACCTCACGCTCCCGCCCACTGACACTCGATTTTTATGGTTTTTACAGGCTTCTAAAGCCTGGAAATTACTGTAACTTGCCAGGACGTTCCAGAATGTCACCCGGAGCGAAAGGGTATTATGCAGGATTCGAAACTGCATAATAAATTGTAGGCTTGTGCAAATTTCTTTAACTGTCTTGATAGTGTAATGCATAGTGCGCGGAATGTCGATGTGAGTATCCTAGGTTCGAGTCCTCGGAGTGCCACATGTATTTGTTGATTTCATTAATTGAGTTTAGATGTGAAGTTGGTTGGTGTAAAAAACATAATAATTCCACATGCCTCTTCCCTACTTCCTGTGCCAGTTCCTCTGTGTTCATGCTATTGTCATTTACCCATCCCTCTCTTCCTCACCATCAATCTAATATGTAATTAAAGTTAAGTTGATTAATTATCACATCATTTACAGATATATTATTTAATTTTGTCCCATTTAAGTGACGGTTTGGGACTTACAAAATGTGTAGTATAATATATATTGTATATATATAATATATATTGGAGTACATAATCATAATGTTCCTTACACTGCCTTTCAGTTATGACATTCACCCAATTTGGATCCTTGTTATAGAAGCTCTAAATAAACTAACCTCGAACCATGGCTATTTCAATTTAACTTTCCTTTCACAACCACGCCTCATTCCTCCCCCAACTTAGCAAGGTAGCAGAGTAGCCCCGCACCTCTCGCCTCCCTCAATCTAAAACTTTCCTAAACTTATTTAAACTCCCACTTTCCCTTCATTTCTTCTTTCCCTCCCTACATTCTTGTTATCCCGTCTCCCACCCAATCCCTACAGATCCCACCTTCTTTATGTAATGTTGTTTATTAAATGAACTGATTAACTAGTTGCCATGTTTATTAACTGCACAACCCCCCAAATAATCCTACCTTAGTTCATTACCAAGGCATGAGATTACAGCAACACCATTCAGGTGCAGAACAATCATGTTTGGTTATTTCTGTGTATGTTTATACAAGAAGAAAACAAAGCTAAACATAGTAAGCTCAAACATGTACACTGGGTGTGACTAAAATGAAGGGTGGGAAGGCCCCTGGTATTAGTGTGCCTGGAGAACTATTGAAAGCTGGGGATGAGTCCATGGTCCACGGGTTACATGCAATCCTGAGTGCTGTATGGCAGACAGGTACCATTCCTCTTGTGTCACTATCACTATCATCAGATAATTTCCAAATCTCTTAGAGTTCTTTCAATGCCTCCCGGTCTTGGAATATCTCGGCCATATCATAGCCATCGTTGTTTACGTGTGTGCGGCATATACGGTGGCGCCGATTCAGATGCGGCAGAAACATTGGAATCTTGCGCTTCCATTATGGTGACAGTGTAGAGACTGACTGTGTGGTGTAGTTCGTACGTGGTGGTGCTGTATATGCGTACGTACAAATTATTTTTGGCACGCGCACTTTATACGCCAGGGCTGCCACTCATCTTCCACAGTGCAAATTTGATTTGGAGCCCGGGAGTCCATTCGGCCTCCGAGGGCTATCTGTTTTTGCTTAAGAAACAGAGAATAAGGGGGCAACTGATACTTTTTTCAGATTCTAAAAGGATTTACTAACTTAAATGCCATTAATCTATTTAAGATAGCCAAAGAGAGGACCACACGAGGAAACACATAAATACCAATAGGCAGGAAAGCAAACAGACACAACTAAAACTGTCTTCACCCACAGTCTAATTTGTGATTGGTATAAGCTCCCTAATGTAGCTATAAGCAGTGGCTCAATAGAGACATTCAATAAAAGGTTAGACTCATAGCATAGACAAGTTGGTCTAGAGTAGATACTGATTTCTGATAAGAGAACCTGTCAGAAATTAACACTGTTTCCAGTTGAAGATAGTAGAAGGGGGAAACAAAGGTGAAGGTATGCATACGGTTTCCTTTCCATTTCTAAGTATTGTGTAAACATCTTCAAGCGATTTCCAATCCCTGCAAGGTTACCACTTCTAACTGTTTTCATGTACGAAGCATTGCCGGAAGGAGCTGAGAGTAGAGAGCGAGCTTTCATATTTGCTATAATTTCTTTCCACTTTCCCTTAATCTTAGGATTGCTATCTATTCTAGGATTAAGTCATGGCTACATCACAGGGATCATTAGATCTGTGTGGCCAGTGTACCTATGTTAATCTATGTATGTATATCTATATTTTGTAAATTTCCACAACATACTTTTCTATTTTCATTCCTTGTATCTGTTCGTAATTATTTATCATCTTTGTTCGTATTTGTATCTGTCATTGTCTCTCGTTCTTCCTAATCTTCCCTCCCATATTCCACATGTCTATCCTTCTCTCCCATAACGACTTTACCTTTTTACCCCCCCCCCCAACATTTTTCCCTTCTAACCCTTTCTACTCAAGTTTTATAATCCTTTGTTGCTCCCTCTACCTCAGTCAGTCCCTCCTTCCTCCTTACCATATTGTGGAGCTACCCATTGCTCCAGGTTTGCCCCCCCTCCCCCCTCCACCTCTCTCTCTCCCCTGTGGCTCATTTGTTCTCATATTTTCCAGCACTCCACTATTAATGTATACATTTGTTAGACTTCACCTCCCATCCCTCACCTTACTTTACTTTTCCTCTGTCCCTGCTCAATTTTACTGTAGCATAATAGTATCATTTCGCATATATTTATTCTCTCTTTCAATTCTTCTTTCCTCGCCCCATGTATTCTCTCTTTGTCTCTTTTGTTCTCCATGTTCTTTTCTGTTCTCTTCCGTTACCTTTTCCATTTGTTTTCTTTCAGTGTTTTGTTTTTCTTATCGTGTTAAAAACTAAGTTAGTCAAGGGACTAAAAAGTCTTTTTCCAGGCCCATGTAATATTATCTAATAGTAATTAATCAAGTAACTATTTAATAAATGAGATTTAATACACAAACAAAACAAATGTCCATTCCGATGTAGGTTATCCGTATTGACAATGAATTCTACTAAAACTGCAGTGAATAAATGAATCTGTCAATAAATACACGATTACACTCACTGGTGTTAGACTGGATGTGGCTACCCAAATTAGATATACTATAAACAAAAAATTTGTACTTGCTTAATCATTAACTTTTGTTTTCAGTGGCTCATACCTTCTTCCGTTACTTTACTTTTGTGCCACCTATTGGTGGTTCATTGCTTCCTTTTCCATCATTGCTCCTGTGTGTGTGTGTGTGTGTGTGTGTGGGTGTTACATGTTGTGTTGGCCATCACATAGTGTAGGTTAAATACAGTGTTTCACTTGCCAGGTGGTCATCACATAGTGTAGGTTAAATACAGTGTTTGACCTTCCAGGTGGCCACCACATAGTGTAGTTAAATACAGCGTTTGACTTGCCAGGTGGCCACCACATAGTGTACGTTATATACAGCGTTTGACCTGCCAAGTGGCCACCACACAGTGTAGTTAAATACATCGTTTGACTTGCCAGGTGGCCACCACATAGTGTAGTTAAATACAGCGTTTGACTTGCCAGGTGGCTACCACACAGTGTAGTTTAATACAGCGTTTGACTTGCCAGGTGGCCACCACATAGTGTAGTTAAATACAGCGTTTGACTTGCCAGGAGGCCACCACACAGTGTAGTTAAATACAGCGTTTGACTTGCCAGGTGGCCACCACATAGTGTAGTTAAATACAGTGTTTGACTTGCCAGGTGGCCACCACACAGTGTAGTTAAATACAGCGTTTGACTTGCCAGGTGGCCACCACATAGTGTACGTTATATACAGTGTTTGGACCTGCCAGGTGGCCACCACATAGTGTAAGTTATATTCAGTGTTTGGACCTGCCAGGTGGCCACCACATAGTGTAAGTTATATATAGTGTTTGACTTGCCAGGTGGCCACCACATAGTGTAAGTTATATATAGTGTTTGAATTGCCAGGTGGCCACCACATAGTGTACGTTATATTCAGTGTTTGGACCTGCCAGGTGGCCACCACATAGTGTAAGTTATATATAGTGTTTGACTTGCCAGGTGGCCACCACATAGTGTACGTTATATACAGTGTTTGGACCTGCCAGGTGGCCACCACATAGTGTACGTTATATACAGTGTTTGGACCTGTCAGGTGGCCACCACATAGTGTAAGTTATATATAGTGTTTGACTTGCCAGGTGGCCACCACATAGTGTACGTTATATACAGTGTTTGGACCTGCCAGGTGGCCACCACATAGTGTACGTTATATACAGTGTTTGGACCTGCCAGGTGGCCACTGTGACGTTAACCACTCCGTTAGAACCGCATGGCTTGTCCTACAGTGACCCGCTAGGATCGCCAGGGCAGTGGATGGGGCTACAGTTTATGTATTAGAGTGTGCTTTATTTCATATGAAAGCTTGTGTCATGGGCAGTCCAGAAAGGCTTTTTGTTTTCACCCATGTCAAGG
Source organism: Paralithodes platypus (assembly GCA_032716605.1). Lineage (NCBI taxonomy): Eukaryota > Metazoa > Arthropoda > Malacostraca > Decapoda > Lithodidae > Paralithodes > Paralithodes platypus. The sequence continues at coordinate 41,504,368 of CM064567.1, read as the reverse complement.
CTTTATATATTTAATTGTAAAGTATATGTTTTATCCTTAACTAGTAATGATAAGATCAGAGAGAGAGAGAGAGAGTAGAACAGAGTGGGAGGGGCCGCGTAGTGTTTTTGCCCCGCTCGATGACGTCACAGCTGGCTGGCCTCGTGGGGATTGGTTGAGGGAGTTTCTTTACCATGCTTGGTGACGTAATGTTTTGCTAGCTACTTTGGAAGTGGCTAAAGGATTTGTAACCGCTTTTTTCCCACGCGGCTCGAGCTGGTGCGAGTATATATGCAGTTCCTCGCCACTCTCTCCCTCAGATCTGGTTTCTAGAACGCACCCATCTTTTGCCCTTGCTATCTGTCCCCGCTTCGCACCTGAGAATCTTTTCCTCTGCCTATCTCTCTCATTTTCCATATCTTTCACCACCTTTTTATTAACATTATATCCCCTCTGGTTAACTCTGCAAAATCAGCTTCATGCTGGCCAGTTGTATTGTGCGTTAAGGTCTGATATAACCCATGTATGTTAGTGTTAAGATAAGTGGATCACAAAGCATTGGTTGACATTCATATTGTTTAGTACTGCTTCCTTTAATTATTAGTGTTCTGCTGGATTAGATAATGCTAGACTAGGAGTCTGATATTATAAGGTATTGTTTCCTATGAGTGCAGGCTTTAGTTAGAAGCTGCACGACATACCTGAGAACTGGAGTTGATTGAGTAAATTCTAGTCTGTGTGCCATTGAGAGTAGAGCATGCACGAATGAGGGCTTTTTGCCTATACCATTCTGCACTGTTCTAGTCTCGATTGTTTGTCTTTGAGGTACGCCAGGAGAACGCTTAATACTTCGGTATTAAGGTTTCTCAAGAGAGCTACCCTTCCCTATAACGTAATATTTGACGCACAGACTTGAGATTTGCACTAGGCTATGCGGCATGCCATGCGCACCAGTATCTCGTATCATTGACTCTAGCTAGACTTTATCAATCATAGTAGACATTAAGTATATTAACCTAATTACTCTTTTTATGCATACCCATTTATTATTACACAAGCATTTCGCAGCCTAGTTTGATGTATTGAGACACAAACGACTTAGGCTCTTTTTGTTGATAGGAATACTGCATTGTCGTGGCGATTATTATTATTGTTGTTGTGTTTAGGATATTCTTGGCTCCGACGGCATTATATATTCTACCTTTTTGTGTGCATAGCCTGCACGAGCATTGTTCCGCTGCCTGCCTTTTTGGGTTCCATTTCCGATACGAGCATCTTTATAGCATCTAACATTTAAAGAAGATTCCTTGTTAGTGTTGAAGGACTTTAGTGCACTTTCTTTCATGCAGGAGTGCCTGACATTTATTGATTAAAGTAACGTAAGCTGTAACTTCTCTTACCACCTTACTTTGCATACCATAACCAAGCATCTTCGGTTATAGGTAGTAATAGGCTGTTTTCACATAACATTAAGCCTAGAGTAGACGCACATTTATTGAGAGTTTGATAGCCTATTATTGCATATAGAACTCTGTAGAGTATTTGTGTTCTTTGTTCACTGGGAATATACATCAGAGGTTGGATCTAGCGCTTTCCGTTGTAGCATTTATGCCATTACTAGTCCAATGAATAAGAGCCCTGATATATTTGAACCCCAGTCGTAACACCACCACATAGTGTAAGTTATATATAGTGTTTGACTTGCCAGGTGGCCACCACATAGTGTACGTTATATACAGTGTTTGGACCTGCCAGGTGGCCACCACATAGTGTAAGTTATATATAGTGTTTGACCTGCCAGGTGGCCACCACATAGTGTACGTTATATACAGTGTTTGGACCTGCCAGGTGGCCACCACATAGTGTAAGTTATAAATAGTGTTTGACTTGCCAGGTGGCCACCACATAGTGTAAGTTATATATAGTGTTTGACTTGCCAGGTGGCCACCACATAGTGTACGTTATATACAGTGTTTGGACCTGCCAGGTGGCCACCACATAGTGTAAGTTATATATAGTGTTTGACCTGCCAGGTGGCCACCACATAGTGTACGTTATATACAGTGTTTGGACCTGCCAGGTGGCCACCACATAGTGTACGTTATATATAGTGTTTGACCTGTCATTTATACTTCTTGGTTGAATAACTACTTTATATAATTATGACTTTAGCCTTTTTTCAACTATAAACGCTATCCCTTGTAAGCTCCATTTGTTATATTAATGTATTACTGCTCGTGCTTCATGTTCTACTCCTCTCCTTGTAGGCCTACATGTTATTAACATTATTGTTTTATGTAAGACCTCTCCAGGTTCAATAGTTAACCCCTTACATCTACCACTTCTACCCACTGCCCCCATCATTAACCACGTTTCTTCGTGTATCCGTCCCCCCACTTGTATGACCTGCTTTCAACCCCCCCCCCCCCCCATACCCAACTCATTTTCTAAACTACTGAGGCACTCGATCTATTCCAAGCAAAGGCAACCACCTCCCACTCTCTCTCTCTCTCTCTCTCCTCCTCCTTTTTGGCTTTTCCCAACCACACACTATTTATTTAATTATATTCTCATTTACTTCATTTTCATTTTCTACTCCTCTTGTCTCGTCTTCTCTTCCTTCTTGCTTATTCATTTCCCTTTACCACTTCTACTTGTTCTTATCTCCACTGTTCGTCTCTTCTTTTTGATATGTCCCTCTACCTGTCTTTCTCTTTCGTTCCAATATGACTTGAGAGGCTCCAGCCTATCATGTTTATTATTTTTTTCCGGCAAAGTTCACTATTTTCGACAACACTGGTTTGTAACTTCTTACATAATGTTTTTTTATTCCACCACCTCCAATAATCTAGCTAGCCTATAGTTCAATTACTTATGCTAATGTATAAGAGCCCTACGATTGGTTCGCTTTAAAAGTTACCAATCATATCTTGCTGGAACTAGTTCTCGTGTGATTGACTTTAACACTATCTGGTGCAATGTCACGGGGGATATTATGTTTATTGTATATAATTATTAAGGATTTTGGTAGGTGTTGCCATTTGCGACCAATGGATTTTTAGTTTCCCCCTAGACTAAGAAAAACGCCTTCCCAGACCCAATTGAACCTGAATAAAAAAATAATAATAATAACAATAACAAAATATGTTGATATATAAATAAATACATCGCCAATCGGACCCCCTTCAACATAAATATGTACATTATTTCGGTAGACAAATGTCCAAGCCGATGGCCAGCTTCTCTTAAATTGTAGGCTCTCTATCGCTCACCCAGAACAATTTCGACACCTGAATGGTGTGAAGTCTCTTATAATCACCAAAGTAATGAGGTGAAACGATTTATAATATCCAAACCAATAAAGTGAAAAAGGTCAGTTTAAAAAAAATACGCCCTGCACAAAATCAGGTTAAGGTACCGGTAAGAAATAAACCATCATATATCGACCCTGGAAGCCATTTTGGGGACACATAAAAACGATTTAAAATTTTGATTTTATTTAAACTCATGATTTGCCTAGCAAATTTCATTGATGACCAGGCACGTCTGCCAATGTACATAATTGTATTGTATTTTAATTTCCTTCTTACCGGTTACTCTTGTATTATGAGTAAGTACCACCTTGCCTCATTTATCTAGTGGTGCTACTTGTTTATTGTCATTAACACTCCACGAGCGGCTAGGTCGGTAACTTCTACTACCTGGCAAGCGGGTGGTCTTACCCAAAATGACCTTGTTTCCGTGCTCTTTTTCATGCATCAACAAGAGCCAGAGCGTAATAAAATTATGTATCCCTGAAAGGGCAATAATTGAGCTTTCCAATGACACCAGAACCATCCTTCTACGACCACGCGTTCACTTGCAACGATCGTGCAAGACGAGTGCAAAATCCATAAAATACGGTAATATCCTTACATAATTCCCTGTGTAGCGAGGCAGTGAGTGTGGATGTGTGTGGAGGGAACGTCAGTAGTCGTGCGGGACCCGTGCCGAGAGGTCATGAGCCGACCTACGCTCCTCCCATCGCTCGTCCCTCTCTCAGAGCCATTATTGCTCAAAAATTGCACACAGACTTAAGTCGGGCCCCGCCAATTAGTCCTTGGTTCTCTAGGTCGACTTAAGTCGGGTCCCGCTAAACAAGGGTTAAGGATGCAAAGAACTGCATATACAAAGAGAACGATATAGTAATCCTAAACTCACTAATATGTCACATGCCACGCCTTCCCACCCTACCTTTCCTTCACGATAAACAATGGGCATATCCGTAAAATTAACAATAGAAAACCATAAAGTCGCTCAACAAAAACGTTAGGCCTATATAACATACTGTTTGGCGGCCTTTTACATGTAGGTTACAGCACTGTAAGCAGCAAATAACTTTGATTTGATACACATGTGACCGCTAAAGGTACACTATGATGTTACCAATAGTAGTGACTGTCACGTGAGACCGTATAATAATAGAATATATATTAACAGCGTAGGCCCAATATCCTTCTCCCTGAGTTTCGTCTCCCCCTCTACATTATCTGTCCAAGTGTCCCATCCGTTTTCTGTCCTTCCTTGCAACACAATCTGGATATGTTGTCATGTTGGGCCCAAATTTGGCAAATGAGTTTCAATGCGGATAAATGTAAAGTACTACATATCGGATACCGAAATGAGAAAGCAAACTATTCGATGAATTGCACTCAGCTTAAGAGTGTAGACAGAGAAACCGCACTGGGAGTAACAATATCGAGTAACCTATAATCGAGTCAACAATGTTCTGAAGTTGTTAAGAAGGCAAACAAAATAATTGGCTTTATAGGCAGGTCATTTGAGCATAAATCCAAAGAAGTCATCCTAACCCTTTACAATTCCATAGTCAATCCTCTTCTGGAATACTGCGTTCAATCCTGGTGCCCTTATTACCAAAAAGATGTAGACAAGCTAGAACGACTTCAACGTAGAGTTACCAAAATGATACTTAACCTAATAGTCCAGTAAATCTAGCAATCATTTAACTGGACCTAGAACAAATTGCAATAGAAGGTTTTTTGGCTTTAACTTGTTTATTAGGTCCCTCTGATGACATATAAAAAGTCTCCAACTTTTGGACACTGGGAAAGTGGTTAATTTGCATAAATTCAAGATGGCCGCCATCCAAAGCTTCAATTTACAGATAACTTTTTTCTGGTTGCTCCTAGACCCTATAAATGTATTACAAACAACGTTTTTTGGCTTTAACTTGTTTATTAGGTCCCTCTGATGAACATATAAAAAGTCTCCAACTTTTGGACACCTGGAAAGTGGTTAATTTACAGCCGAAAAACCTTACAGACAGGCTGAACTGTCTCTTTCACAAGGGGTGACACAGGCACTTTGTGCTTGTATGGGTTTTTTGACCTGTTGTCCCTCTTTTTTATAAAAAAAACAAAAAAAACAACCATGACGTAGTATGACGTCATTCAGAGCCAATTATGTAATTCATGATAGGAGTTCGTATTCACTTGGATCATCGGTGCTTGCATCAAAGTTGCTATTTTGACAGAGTCCTTTACATTGACCACATGCACTGGAACATTCAAGCTCATTCCGTTTGCAACTACAGCGTTGAGTGTCACAGTTGCCCTTACACTGACATCTGACCAATTTCAGTAGTGAATCAGGAGCCAATGGCGAATCCATCGTCTTCGGTTCAAGCTGTCCCTTCCGCAGACACCAGCCCCATTTCTCGGGGTCCACACAGTTCCCCATCCATTCCTGGACCTGACAATAAACTCGGAACGAGTGGTATTTGGCTGCATCGGTTGTTGGGGGAAGGCTGTGAACTTCAACGGTAGTTGAACTTTTTGCCACCTTGTTGCAAAACTTTGTCTTTCGCAGTCCGTCAAGGGTGTCATTTCCTTTTCCCCCGTACAAATAAACCAAGGCCTTTTCACCAGCTGATGATATCGCGTCTTTACTTCCACTTTGGCAACAGAATGCTTCTATACATTTCAAGAAACCGTTGTCTTCCCTCACTTTCCTCAAGGCAGCCCCTTTACCAATACCATACAGTCGTGAGGTTGTGTCACATCCACAGAGTGCATGGACAACTGGCAGGACACGACAGATGCTTTCACCGAGAGCTTCTGCTACTGAGTTAATATGCCAACATTTCCCACCTTCCTTGCTCGACTTGAAGTACAAATCATTCATCCCTCGTTCCGCATAATGACACAACAGCACCAACAAGTCTGTGTCCTCACCTATCACATATGTCACGGTTTCCCTTGCAAGCTCAATTCCCTTCTTCGCAATCATGACATCTGCATCTGCTGGCGCATTGACACAGTCAATTCCATTTGCCTTGAATGTTTCACCCAATAAGTCAATGAAGTTTTGCTTATTGTCCGAGTTTGACAAGAAGTTTTCCTTTTTTGACCGAAGGGGCATGGTTGGAGTGAACATCACCTTTTGACCAAAGACTCCTTTTGATCGTCGATTGTGTGTCATGTCCTTGGTAGAAGGTCCTGATTTATAACCGTCGAATACAACCACCGGGTTGAGAAAGTTTTTGGAAACATTCTTCATGTACATGCTTGCAATGTCCTCAAATGTGTCACCCTTCTTCCATGGAATCCTTTGCAATAAGGAACCACCATCCAGAACATGGGTCACAGTCCTTTCTTCCTCAAATGATTCCAATGACGACTTGGGAACAACAGCAGCTATCTCATCTCCTAGCTGTGGTTTATTGGCTTCCCTGAGCCTCCCCCACTTATCGAACAGAGCAGTAGGGTAGCTAGACAACTCATACGCAAAGACCTCTTCAACACCTAAGTCCCTGTTATTAGCAAAGATGAGGAGCCTCTGGAAAAGGAGCTGTGGGTCGATTGGTACTTTTTCAGCACTGATTGTAACCTTTGCACCCAACGACTCAACTTGATCTTTCTTCCTAAATGAAAAGTCAAAAGCATTGCTACCTTCCATCTTCTGCACAATGTTCATACCAACCTCATACAGTAAATGAGGATTGGCCAAGGCTGGTCCTGTCACACCGTTGGCAATATTCCTGAGTTCATTTGATTCTTGAAATGGATCATAATCCTTGAAGAATGCGAGAACCTTCTCTGTGTCCTTCCTATCTCGTTCACGCCTTGCTTCAGTCATTTCTTTGTGCTGCTCAGAGGTGTGGAAATGCTTCCCTGTCAGTTCTTGCATAACTTCACTCACCTCAGCGCAGGCTGGCATAGCAAGTAACCAGCGCAGGCGTTGCGTTTCCTCCATGCCCCTACCACGTGTCAATCCACCATTCGTTTTCAAAGAGCGCATCAAAACCTGCTCTATAACCAAGTCGCTTGGCAGTCCTGCCCACAGCCGATCACTTCGGCGGATCACAAATAGACCGGAGTTCAATTGACAGAACATGTCTGGGTTGAGCTGCTCAAGTTCAATCATGTCTTGAATGTACACATGGGCTGACTTGGCATAATTGTTATGACCACACGCTGCAAAGTACGGCAACATCTCCTGGAGTGTTCCGAGGTACAGTAGGAAATCGCCCATTCTCAGTGCCCTCAGGAAGCGACGCAGCAGGTCAATCATGTCCATGTATTGAATCCATAGCTTTCCCATCTTATGCTCTGCTAAGGAGCTCTTCTCAGCTTTAAGTTTTTCAGAAATTCTGTTGAAAACGTCTTTACTGCAGACTTCATCCGGTGAAACGTCTTCACGCAACAGCTTATCCAAAAGATCTGCAGCCTCCTGGAAGTCCTTGCATGCGTCACTTTCCTCATCTACCATTGAGAGGTTGACACCGTATGCCCTGCCTAACACAATCGAACTCAAGGCTGTGTCAACCAAGAAGTGGCCTCTGATTGCTCGTGCATAGGCTTTCCCACTCAGCATTTGGGTCACAGCATTTTCAGCGTATATAAGTTCCAAAACCTCCTTAAGCCCAGATGCTTCCATAACATGGCCCATGCATCCCAAAAAGCTCATCACAGAGTGAAAGCCACCAAGGTTCAAAACAATGGGTTTCAGTTCGCTTCCTTCCTTCTCATGAACAATGATCGTCTTCGCTTTCCAATAAAGCGGTTGTTCGAATGTCAGCATTGGCGTCGTTCCCTGGCGATGGCTTTCCGCAGCAACGAAGTGAAGTGTTGAGTAAATACAACTCATGTCCGTAGGGTCCATGTCAATCATGGGCAAGAAATGGACGGATGATTTCCGTTTTTTGGCTGTAAGGTTTTTTGGCTGTAAATTAACCACTTTCCAGGTGTCCAAAAGTTGGAGACTTTTTATATGTTCATCAGAGGGATCTAATAAACAAGTTAAAGCCAAAAAACGTTGTTTGTAATACATTTATAGGGTCTAGGAGCAACCAGAAAAAAGTTATCTGTAAATTGAAGCTTTGGACGGCGGCCATCTTGAATTTATGCAAATTAACCACTTTCCCGGTGTCCAAAAGTTGGAGACTTTTTATATGTTCATCAGAGGGACCTAATAAACAAGTTAAAGCCAAAAAACCTTCTATTGCAATTTGTTCTAAGTCCAGCCCTACTTTGACTGGTCTATAAAGAACAAGCCATACGAGGAGCGTCTTAGAGAATTAAATATATTTCCTTTAACCCAGCACAGATTAAGAGGCGCCTTAATTCAAGTGTTCAAAATCATCAAAGGCATCGACAATATGAACTTTAGTAAGTACATCACTATCGACCAATCTAATTACACGTGGGGAAATGGTTGCCAAATTATTGGTCAATCTTTTAACTCACACAAATCTATGAATTTCTTCTTCAATCGAGTTGTCAACTTGTGGAATGGGCTTCCCCGAGACGTTATAGACTGCAGCACCGTTGATTCTTTTAAACTTCGCCTAGACAAATATCTTGCATCAAACCCGCGACTGACTGCGTTTGTAAATGAATAACTATATTTTATTCCCCCCTCAAATTCATCAAGGATTATTGGGTATAAATATTACTAAGACGTTACTCTCTTTTTCCCAGATATACGAAAGATCACTTATAACTGTGTTATGTTACTAACCCATCTGTTCCCTACTAACTTCCTAATCCTGCCACGGACATAAGTTCTAAAGCAGTAGTTCCCTTTCCAATGTTCACTTACCCACTCTAAACCACTGTTTGGACACTTGATCCTCAGTGTTTTGGAGGACAAGCATCCTAGAGGGGCACTAGGGCTGTTGTTGCTTAATTTCCTTTGTACTCTTCTCGCGGGTCGTCCTCTCCCCTGTAATTCCTCCCCATGGTCCTAGTACTCCCCGTTCCCTCCCCCACCTCTACCCCTGGCCCATCACACCTCAACCTCATTCGCAGGCCCTCTTTCATGCTCAACCCGCACCCCCCCCCACCCCCCCACCTCACACACACACACACATACACACACACAGTTCGTACCCCCATCTCCATACCTCCCCGCTTGCTAATCATATCCCCTCCTCCCCCACTAGCATCCTCCCACCCTTGCCTCCTCCCTTGCTTTGAAGCAGTCATTATCCTGTCTCATATATTCGTTAAGCAGCTCTACTGCCCTCGTTAGCTGACACTCCTCCATTCGTTATCCAGACCATCTAAATCCTTCTGATGAATTCGCTTGATCTTTTGACTACGCGAGGCCTTTCTTAAACCTAATAATATAGTAGTTGTGTCACGCCTGTAGTTGACCTACAGGATAATAATGCCAATTAATCATTAACTTCTAGTGATGTATATATACTGATCTGAATAATATCGTGTAATATTAGTCAAAGTATAAATAAAATAAGGCATCATACTACTGGAAGGCTTAATAAGCTGTTACGTGTGCCTTCGGTTTCACTCACACAGGATCGCTAAAAATCATTTTAACTACAGTCTTATATATTAAACATGGTCGTGCGGACCCGTTTCTCCTTGAATAATTACACCGGCAAGAGGAGAGTGATCGCCTTCCATTACTTACCCCTGTATTTTAGAACCACGCTTAAGTTCTTCCTCAAACCTATATCGAACGAAGATAATATAACTGAGTTTTAATATGTGATAAAGCTCTACATGTCATTCAGTTTCACAAAGATCAATATTTGTTTCTGCTCATATCGTCGATGAAGGTTTAGGGCAGTATTTGATTGTGGTTTTATAATAACGGTATGAGGCCCTGGATTCCAAATGACCATTACAACTTTCAACAGTCAGTAGCGGATATTGAATAGAACAACATATTATAATAATCAACATAAGCTACTACCTTACTAACGAGGTACCGTAAATGTAATTATTATTAGTAGTAGTATTATAAATATTATTGTTGTTATTATTAATTGTATTATATTTGTTTTGTTTTGTATTATCCAAATGATTAAAAGAGGGATAATTATACAGTACATTGTTGTTAGTTTGATTTCAGAACGGAGGATATATTTAACTCTATTGGAAAAAGGGATATGGTAGATTATACAGGATTAGAATAAACAGTGATATTACATCGATTCCCATATAGTGACGTACTTGTCAGATTTGTGGTGATGGTATACTGTCACATAAATCCCAGTTGGCATATTTTTGGACTACGGATCCCAACATAGAGTTACCGAGTCCATAGCACACCTGCTAATAATTATGATAAGTGATTTCTTTCAATTTGATGAGACATTTTCTACACCGACATATCACAAATGTTACCCTTCCCTCAATCACCATCACCTCGCAGCATAGGAGATGACCGGCAATGTTCTGTACCTGTGAGGTCAACATGGTAATATATCATTAATCTGCAAAGGAGAAGTTATGGTAAGTCTGGACAATCTGCTACCGTCTACAGCCTTTATTTAATAACTGGCGGTATATTGGCTTGTTCCCAACTTATTGTTTTAGTGTTTTATAGCCAGATATGTTAATAATTGTATTATATTTCCAGTAATATGCGATCAATTATACCAGGTGCGTGTGTATCTAATAATTATCAAACAGACAATTACCAAGGTAATACTATTTTCACCAGGAGAAATTCAATTTAACGTTACATCTAAGGAAAGCTAAATTATCACTTTGAAGCTTCTAACCAGCTACCCCTGATTCAGGCAGGATTGTGTTTTACTCGTGAGTTCAACCTTGAACATTTGCATAATACAAATACAGGTAATCATGAACTCCTGTATCGACGCCATAAACACGTAACACAAATGTATTCCTATAGAGGACGTCAAGAAACACTTCAATCATTGACCAATTCTTGTCTGACATCATATAATCCAATCAATCATATTATTTTAACCTTATCAATGTCGTCACAGAAACCCGACAATCACGTGCAAGCTTTAACCTTGAATACACAGGATCCTACCTATCATGTGGCTGAGCCTCTAGGTAATGTGGCGGAAGAGCTAGCAACAGGGGGGAGAATACAGAGAGAGGGGGAGGGCAGAGGAAAAGGGTGAGCTGGTTGTTACTGTCTTGTATAGGAGGTTGTAGACTATTATCTTGGGTTATTACTAATTGCTTGTAGAGTTGTAGTTGATTGTAGCATTACAGTAAAGTAGAATAGTCGCCACCATATCTTTACTTTAAATACTTTATTATTTATAGGTATTTAGAAATTATAAGATCAGGAAACCAGCTAACTTCTTTATTCAGGAACAAATCTCTTGATAAACATTCACAAAGTGAATGGAAACACAAGTATCGGTAGAAATAAACCTAGAAAGTAAGGAAAAGTAATCAAAACTAAACTACTACTACTACTACTAATAATAATAATAATAATAATTAAAGTTGCAAGTAACGTTGTCCGGGGTTCGAGGGGTTTTGCAAGCAGGGTATTGTGTTGGATACAAAAGTTGTGTCACAGATATCAAAAGATCATTTAACTTATCGGGCATGGAGAAACTACAAAAGGAACAGATTGTGCAAACAAATAAGAACTAGAGAGGGAGAGATTGCCTGTATAAGGGATCTGCCTCTGTTCATTTAGTAACAGAGTGTAGATATGTGGAATAGGCTACCGAGTGCTATAATGGGATCAAGAACAATAGAGCTTCAACTTGAAATTAGATAGAACGAGATGGGTTGGGTGTGAAAGGGATCTGCCATGTGTAGGTCAATCGGCTCTCTGCAGACTACCGTTTTCTTATTTTGTTTATGTTCTCATTTGTGAGGGTGAGAGAGTATGGCAAGAGAGAATAGGATGTCATAAACGTAAGGAAGATAACGATAAATATGAGAGGGAGAGAGAGAGAGAGCGCGGGATGGGTTGGGTGTGAAAGGGATCTGACATGTGTGGGCCAATCGGCTCTCTGCAGGCTCTGGTTTTCTTATGTTCTCATTTGTGAGAGAGAGAGAGAGAGACTAGGATGTCATAAATGTAAGGAAGACAGAGATAAATGAGAGAGAGTTGTTATGAGATGGTTTGAGTGTGAAAAGGATCTGTCTTGTGTGGGCCAATTGGCTCTCTACAGACTCCCATTTTCCTATGTTCCTATTTCTTACAATTGTGTTTTGGTTGCAGGTATATAATAACATGGGTGTATAGTAAGTAGTGTAAATAACAGGTAACGTTTATGAGATGGGTTGGGTGTGAAAGGAATCTGCCTTATGTGGGCCACTTGGCTCTCTGCAGACTCCCTTTTCATCTTGGTTGCATGTGTGAGGGATCTGCCTCATTTGTACCGGTGTGCAAAACAAACAAGAACGAGAGAGAAAGAGATTGGCTGTGTAAAGGATCTGCCTCTATTCGCTTGGTAAAAGAGTTATAGATACTGTATGGCACCGGCACTAAAACTAATAGAGTTTTCCCATGCTAGAATAAGAAGGGCTATAGAAAAAATGAACAGAAGTAAGTCACCGGGACCGGATGGGATACACCCAAGAATCATAAAGGAAGGAGGTGAGATGTTAGTAGAGCCATTGAAAATGTTATTTGAGGTATCGTTTAATACAGGACAAATCCCGATGTACTGGAGAGAGGCGAACATAACAGCTATATTTAAGAAGGGAAAGAGAAATGACCCAGGGAATTATAGACCAGTCAGTTTGACAAGTGTTGTGTGTAAACTAATGGAAACGGTAATTAGAGAAGGAATAATGGAGCATATGAAGTCAAACCAACTTTTCAGTGGGAGACAGTTCGGATTCTTGCCGGGGAGGTCGACGGTACTACAGCTAATTAAGGTGGTAGATGATTGGATGCAAATTCTAGAAGATGGTTATGTAATAGAGGTGGTATATTGCGATTTTATGAAGGCTTTCGATAAGGTCCCACATAAAAGGTTAATAGAGAAAGTTAGAAGCTATAATATAGGGGAGAAATGTGTGAAATGGATAGAAGCCTTCCTGAAAGATCGGAGACAGAGGGTACTGGTGAATGGAATAGGCTCGGGGTGGAGGGAAATTACAAGTGGGGTTCCTCAGGGATCTGTGTTGGGACCACTGCTGTTCGTTATATTTATCAACGACTTACCTGAAGTTATAACTAATGGAAGTGAGGTATACCTGTATGCGAATGACACTAAGCTGTATAGAAGAGTGAGGAGTAAGGAAGATGTGGGTTTGCTTCAAGGAGATGTGGAGGGCATGAAGGGATGGTCTGAGCATTGGTTAATGCCTTTTCATCCAAAAAAATGCAAGTACATGTGGATTGGGACAAGCAAGATAGACAAGGTAGGGTACAGTATGTATGAAGCGATGGAGGAAGTGAATGCAGAAAAGGATATAGGAGTAGTGATAGACAATATGTTAAATTTCTCAGAACATTTAGCGGAAAAGATAAACAAAGCCAATAGAATTGTAGGGCTGATAAGGAGGACATTTGTGTCATTGACGAAGAAATCTTCAGGAATCTCTATACAGCGCTGGTTAGGCCGCACCTGGAACATGCGAACCAGGTGTGGGCTCCATATATGGTAAAGGATATAGAAGCAGTGGAGAAAGTGCAGAGGAGTGCTAGCAAGCTGGTACCAACGTTGAAGAACGTGGGCTATGAGCAGAGGTTGAGGACACTGGGCCTTCCGACACTGGCATATAGGAGAAAGAGAGGGGATATGATAGAGACTTTTAAGATAGTGTCAGGAAAGTACGATGAGGATGTGTGTGAAGGTATCTTCTTGATGCGGGAGGGAACAAGAACGAGAGGACACTCATAAGAAAATTTACAAAGAAAGAAATAGGCTTGAGAAGGCAAAGAACTCATTTTGTGATAAGAGTGGTAAATGAGTGGAACGCACTGCCCCAGTATGTAGTCGATTCCGAATCAATAAGGGAGTTTTAAAGTAATCTTGATAAAGCATGGGGAAGACAAGATTTGAAGTTTGATTATAAAACAAAAATACAGAATAGTAAAAATGTTGCGTCTGCTTCCGCCGCCACCAACACCGTGAACGACCGCAGCAGTGCAAGTACTGGTACTGAGCTGGATACACAGGCCTAGTTTGCCTTTTTCCAGAGGATCTACTGTAAGAAACTATAAGAAAGTATGTGGAATAATCTACCTAGTGGGGTCAATAACAATAGAGCTTCAACATAAAATTTGATAGGACGAGATGGGTTGGGTGTGAAAGGGATCTGCCGTGTGTGGGCCAATCGGCTCTCTGCAGACTCCCATTTTCATCTTGGTAGCATGTGTAAGGGATCTGCCTCATTTGTACCAGTGTGCAAATAAGAGAGAGAGAGAGAGAGATTGGCTGTGTAAGGGATAGATCTGCCTCTCTCGTAACAGAGTCGTAGATATGTGAAATAGGCTACCAAGTGCTATAGTGGGATCAAGAACAATAAAGAATTTCAAGATAAAATCAGATAGACATATGGACAAAATGGGTTGGATGTGAAAGGGATCTGCCTTTTGTGGGCCACTTGTCTGCAGATTCCCATGTTCATCTTAGTTGCATGTGTAAGGGATCTGCTTCATTTGTACCGATGTGCAAGCAAACGAGCGACAGAGAGAAACTGGGTGTGTAAGGGATCTGCCTCTATTCGTTTAGTAACAGAGTTGTAGATGTGTGGAATAGGCTACCAAGTCCTATAGTGGGATCAAGAACAATAGAGTTCAACATAAAATTAGATAGGACAAGATGGGTTGGGTGTGAAAGACTGCCACGGGTGTGTCTGGCCACCATTTACACTACCTCTACAGATGGGACCAAGAGAATCACCTCTACAGTACCTCACTTGAGGAGTGGAAATAATAGAAAAGGAATTAGGAGGAACAAAAGCATGGCCTGCAATATAGAAAAAGTCAAGAAGAGTGAATCAAAGAAATACATTTATCATGCAGCCATGCAAGCCATTTATATAAAGAGTATAATCTTAAAATATAGAGAACAACCTGGTACATGTATTATTAGGGTAAGTGTTTTTATAGAATAATGATTGCCTTCACAATAAGGAAAACAATGAAATTCCCATACTACTATTCTGAGATAGGTCAAATTGAGTTCAAATTATCATCCAAATATAGCCTGACTGAAATTGAGGGAAGGTATGCAAACACGGGTAATACCTTCCACTGGTTCAGCTTTTAGTGGGTAGAGAACAGTGTTGGCTATACTTTTCTATAGGACAAACCTGTCCCTATATACAGACCTATTTCATATGGACTTAATTATTTTAGAGTAAATTTAAGTAATTTGCTAAATGAACTAGACAAATACCGGTACTCAATTAGTTGCATTGTGAACACATCCAAACTAACTCTTCTATTGCAAATTTAATGGAAAAGCGTGGATATTCTCAACATGTAACACAACCAACAACTGAAAATGGCACCCTAATTGATCATGTTTATGCTAAGAGATGAGGAAATATGAAGGTGAAAGTTATTCCCACATATTACAGTTATCATAGTGAATTTCCATTGAAATTTGAATGCCCCTTTTTGTATGTTTTTCCCCTTCTATTCTTATTCTGTCTAATTCGGTTGTCTTCCGGACGGCCTATATCATATGCCACCCTGGCCTGGCTAGTTTATTGGCTCCTGACTTTATTTGTGTCTATGGTCGCTGGTGCGGTCAAGCTGACTCGATTCTCCTCAGTGGTGTATTACGTGTGTATCTCTGTGTGATTTATTTCTTCCTTAGACCTGATTTCTCATTCTTCGCCCTTGATCACTTCTTAATTGGTGCTGCAGTGTAGCATTTCTTGACTCACCCTTCGGCCCTACCCTATAAGAGGAACTCTGGTGTAGCTGAATTGGTGAAATGGTGAGAAATGTCTGCGTATCTTCACCTAACTAGATTTGTTCACCTCTTGCCCTTCCCTACCTATCATATCTTGATTGGTTGTCCATCTTGATCTAATCCTTCAGGCCAGCCCTATAAGAGTTTTTTTGGGGAACTCAGTGGTCTGGTTAAACTATTTTAATAAATATCATTTTAACCCTTAACCATCGGCGCTCGACATATGTCGAGTTAAAAAAACGTGCCCATATGCGGGCCTCGACATATGTCGAGTGCAATTTTGAGCACATAATGTGCTCTGAGAGAGAGCTGAGCGGTGCTAGGAGCAGAGATTGCTTCCTGACCGCTCACCACCACCGCCGTGGGTCGACTGAAATTTATTACACCCTCCTCCACCCTCTCTCACTCGCTACACAGGGAATTATGTAAGGAAATTACCTTATTTTAGGGTTTTTGCACTCGTGTTGCACGATCGTTGCAAGAGAACCAGTGGTCGTAGAAGGATGGTTCGGGTGTCATTCGAAAGCTCTGGTTACGCCCTTTCAGGGATAGATACTTGTATTACGCTCTGGGTCTTGTTTATGCATGAAAAAGAGCACAAAAACAACCCCATTTAGGGTAAAACCACCTGCTTGGCGGGTAGAAGTTACCGACCCACCCGCTCTTAAGGCGTTAAATATGTAAGATATGCAATAAATTATGTAAAATATATTGTTTTTTCTTTATATATATAATTGTCATTATGAAGTTAAATTGGTTTCACAGGGAAAATATATACTTCAACAATTGTTTACGCTGACAAAGAAATTATAGATTCTTGGAAAATACCGTACACTAGTACACTACGAAAGATTATTCAACATGGAATTTGAATGGAATAGAGAAGCTTAGCAACGAAAAGCCAATACTCCCCCCTCCCTGTGATTGTGCCAGCTTTTGTAAGCAGTGCAATAACTTAATGAAGGACAGAAAAGCTGCAGGATGCTCTGGCATTCTAGCTGAGATGATTAAGGCCTCAGGTGAGAAAGGAGTAGGTGTGTTCAATGAGCTAATTAACTTCATCATCAGAGAGGAAGTAATCTCTGATGAATGGCACAAAAGTACATTATATACTGTATACGAGCAAAGGGGACTCATTGGATAGGGAAAATTATAGGGGCCTGAAAATACTTGATCAAGTCATGAAGGTCTGTGAGAAAGTCTTTGAAGGTATGATATTGACGATATGCAGTTTGGTTTCATGCTAGGACACGGCAAAATCCAAGTCATGAAGGTATTTGTGTGATAATGAAGATGTATGAGGACTCACAAACGGCAGTGAGGGTGAAAGATGTACTGGTAGTGAGTGATGAGTTTTCAGTTCGCGTCGGAGTCCACCAGGGCTCTGTGTTAATGAAGCCCTTTCCTCTTTTTGTTATGGTTCTGGAGGCACTATCTGGTGATTTCAGAGTTGGGCTCCCCTGGGAACTGCTATAAGGGTCCTGAAAATGCTTGACTAAGTCATGAAGGTCTGTGAGAGAGTCTTAGAAGGTATGATAAGGGAAAGATAATGTATGTACTGTATGTACTTAAAAGATAGGGATCTGATGTTGTGTTTGCAGACCGGGAGAAGGCCTTTGATAAGGTGGCCAGAGAAGTTGTGCAGTAGGCTAGGAGAAAACTTGGCGTTGAGGAGTGGCTGGTGCATGTTATAATGAAGATGTACGAGGACTCACGAACGGTAGTGAGGGTGAAAGGTGTACAGCTGAGTGAGGGACATATACAGTACGGTACTAGATATTTGGTAAGGGTTAGCTTTATATCCCATGTACTGGTTACTAGGGACATATACTAGGTGTTAGGTGGAGGTTAGTTTTGTATCCAAAGTACTGGGTACTAGGGACATATACTAGGTGGTACGTGAGGGTACTGAGTGATGAGTTTTCAGTTCGCGTCGGAGTCCAACAGGGAAGTGTGTTAATAAAGCCCTCTCCTCTTTTTTATGGTTCTGGAGGCACTATCTAGTGATTTCAGAGTTAGGCTCCCCTTGCACCTGCTATAAGAGGCCTGAAAATGCTTGGCCAAGTCATGAAGGTCTGTGAGTGTGAGAGAGTCTTTGAAGGTATGATAACTTCATAGTCAGGCAGCTGCAGGAAAGATATCTAAGAGGTGTTTTTCCGGTCCCGTCTCAAGACCACCGTCGCAAGATCTACCCGAAAACCTGTTTTTCTGGTCCCGTCGCAAGCCCACCTTTAGCAAGCGAGACACCAATATTCTCTTGCGACGGCAAGAGAGCTCCGGAGCTGGGTTGACGGCAAGCTGAAACATCTCACTCAACTTACTGTTTCTCCATTCTAATTTATTTCGGTATATTTGTTTATCCAAACATTATGTTATAATTTACTTGCCTATTATTAGGAAGTAGAGTAATAAGAGCCCACAGTAACGTATATTCAATTGTTGATAATAAATTAATGTGGGACAGTACGCTTGGTTAAATTTTGTCCACGAAACAACAACAAACCCCAGCTTTGACTAGGCCTAGGCTATGCTATTTACCGATTGTTTTTTCATATCAGAATTGCATTTATATAATCCTTATGATAATTAAATTGGCGGTGAATGTAATTCCGATGAAATGGAAGTTGTATAGCCTAGCCTATATATTTGTAAGATGTGTGCTGGCTTGGAGCAAGCCTGTGTTGTTTTTCCTGTCCTGTGATGATCTTGCGACGGCTCGGTTGAGACGGTGGTCTTGCGACGGGCCCGCAAAATCACGTCTCTACTGAAAGTAAGAAGTTGTGCAGTAGGCTAGGAGAAAATTTGGCGTAGAGGAGTGGCTGGTGCGTGTGATAATGAAGATGTATGAAGACTCACGAACGGTAGTGAGGGTGAAAGGTGTACTGAGTGAGGGACATATGCTAGGTGAAGGTTAGTTTTGTATCCCACGTACTGGGTACTAGGGACATATACTAGGTGTTATGTAAGGGTTAGTATTGTATCCCAAATACTAGGTACTAGGGACATATACTAGGTGTTACGTGAGGGTTAGCTTGGTATCCCACGTACTGGGTACTAGGGACATATACTAGGTGTTACGTGAGGGTTAGTTTTGTATCCAACGTACTGGGTCTAGGGGGCGGCAGCCTCCACCCATAATACTAGGATAGGTTAGGTAAGGTTGTTAGGTAAGGCTAATGGGGATGGATGTAGTTTCCGAGTGTACGGTCGTCATGTTTACATTTGTCGATCGCCGTTGTTAACCTGCCCTTCCCTACCTATCATGTGTTGATTGGTTGTCCATCTTGATCTAATTCTTCAGGCCAGCCCTATTAGAGTATTTTGGGGGAACTCAGTGGTGTGCTTAAACTATTTTTAATATATATTTGTTTAAATATGTAAGATATGCAATAAATTATGTAAAATATATTGTTTTTACTTTATACCTATACATATAATTGTCATTATTAAGGAAATTCCATTGACTATTTACATCGCTAGGCCTAGCTTCCTTATTTCTATTAATTTCCTCCAGTTCACAATGAAACCTATTGCTAATATCCTTGTTCTTCAGCAGCCGTGGCGGTGTCGGCGTTGGACGCTTGGGATAATGTTCCCGTCTATTTTGAATGCCATTCGATACAATAATATGTTGAAAGCCCCCCTCTCACCCCCCCATGACATGTTATCATCATATATATTACCAGTAGGGGTCAAACAACCAAAAAAACTGCTGCAAAGCCCTTCCCTCAACATATTATTGTATCCAATGGCAGTCAAAATAGATCGGAACATGATCGCAAGCGTCCACCGCCGCCGCCGCCGTCATGTTTACATGGTCGATCGCCGCAGTTTGGTTAGGCCTATTTGCCCCCTGCTGGCAAATTATATGATGATGACAATATGTCATGGGGGTGTTTGCCCCCTCAACATATTATTGTATCCAACGGCATTCAAAATGGACGGGAACATGATGGCAGCATTCGTCGCCGCTCTGCGTAGTGTAAACATTACATTCTCTACATTCTGCCCGGCTAGGCGTATATTATAGGCTACAATAAATGAGTAGGCTAAGCTATTTTATCTATAGGCTAGGCCTAGTCTAATATTACAATTTAAGGTAGCATTCAAGGAGACTACAGCAGGACTTACCTTTGACCGGGTATAGGCTATCCTAGTGTTTACTAGGCCTATACCCCTTTGAAAGGACATTAGCCTAGCCTAACCGAACCTATCATAGTAGGCTATTATGGGTGGGGGCTGTCGCCCCCACACCCCGATTTTTGGTGTATTTGTCTATTTTGCTCCCTGCTGGCAATATGACGATGACATGACATGGGGGGTGGCAAAGCCACCCCTCAACCTATTATTGTATCCATTGGCATTCAAAATAGACGGGAACATGATTGCAGACGTCCGCCGCCTCCGTCATGTTTACATTTGTCGATCGCCGTTGTTAAGTTCGCGTCTATTTTGACGGAGATTTATTTTGGTTATTTGCCCCCTGCTGGAAATATATATTATGATGACAATATGTCATGGGGGGGTGAAGGGAACTCTTGCCGATAGGCCTAGCCTAAAGGCTAACCTATTCATAAAGGTGTCTATTTTGACGGCAATTTTTTCGGTTATTTGCCCCCTGCTGGCAATATATATGATGGTCAAAATATGTCATGGGAGGGGGGGCAAAACATATTATTGTATCTAATGGCCTTCAAAATAGACAGGAACTTTATTGCAAACGTCCGACACCTCCCCCGCCACCGCCATGTTTACATGTGTCGATCGCCGTGGTTAAGTTCGCGTCTATTTTGACAGCAATTTTTTTCTCGGTTATTTGCCCCCTGCTGGCAGTATATAAGATGATGACAATATGTCATGAGGGGGGGGGGGGGGGGCCTCAACAATGGCCTCTAACCTCTGTATCTCAAATAGGGCTAGAGCAAATTGGCTGCAAATTTCCACATCTAGGCTATTCCTTGACTGACTCTTCCCAAATGGTAGACATATTAGCTTGATCACTCTAGGCCTAGTTGTTTTTTTAGTTACAGAAGTTATAGCCTAGGTCATGATTTCTTGCCTACTTACAGCGAATAGACTAGGCCTATTGTAGGCCAGGGGGTAGGGGTGGTAGGGAGGGGGTGGGGGGAAGGAAAGGAGGGTGGGGGTGGGGGGGGGTTAACCAACAATGAGCCCCTACTACCCACCCTACCCTCCCCTCCCTACCCTACCTCCTTCCCCTGCCCCCTCCCGCCCCCCCCACCCCCCTCCTACCACCCCCCCCTCCCTATCCCCCCACCCCCCTCCTTCCCTCCCTCCCCTCCCAGCTCCGCCCGCCCCCCTCCCGCCCCCCATAAAACACGTATAGCCTTTTTTAGGCCCCCTAGTCCTATTTTAAAGTTTAAAAACTCCATAGACGAGTTATTTATGAACCGAGTTTGTTTAAATTCATACCATAGGTACACTTTGGCAAGGTGAATAGAATGGCGCAAACAGAATTAAAATCGGACCATTAGTTTAGGATTTAGATTTTGACTGGCCTTCCTGGAGGGCCCAGGGGACCGTTTTTTGGACTTTAAAAGTCCTCTGTAGCCCAAACTATAAGTCCTAGGGAATTCTATTTGGCGCCATTCGATTTTTCTCGCCGAGCTGCTTCTAGACATGGTCTTAGATTTAATTTCCGCCCAGCCATTCGCCCAGAATCGAAAACAAAATCTCAAAAAACCTTGGGCAAATCGGTGATTTTGGTCGAATTTTGACTGGTCAATATTATTACATATTTGGATTCGTCTCGCCGTTGCGGATTCAACGGTATATTTTTATTTTTATTTTGACCTATTATTAGGCCCCCTAGGCCTATTTTAAAGTTTAAAAACTTTAGGTTAGGTAGGTTAGGTTAGGTTAGGTGAGGTTTAGGTGAGGTTAGGTTAGGTGAGGTTTAGGCGAGGTTAGGTTACATTAGGCGAGGTTAGGTTAGGTTAGGTGAGGTTTAGGCGAGGTTAGGTTAGGTTAGGTGATGTTTAGGCGAGGTTAGGTTAGGTTAGATGAGGTTTAGGCGAGGTTAGGTTAGGTTATATTTGCTTAATAGGCCTAGGCTATGTTGGCTGTGCAATTGTCTCGATTTGACTATTTTTACCTAATTAGGCCTAAAGCAGCCTCAGTCTATTCCCAAACCCCAAACAGTATCCCATGTTAAGACCTAGGCTAGGCCTAGGTCTAATCCCACTCTCAATCAAAATTCGAACTGATAAATTCGTACCTACCGGTAGCGCTGCCTAGGCTAGGCCTATATTTTGTGTGAATAGATATAGAAAATGGGTTAAAGGAAAGACCATCCTATATAATGTTCAAATAATATGTAATAGCACTGTGTATGGTTGTATTAAATTTAAATAGTGATAGATGTGTATATTAATGGGATAAATACTCCGAAATTCGCATACGTTCAGAAAATTATATTGCAACACTGTTGCCAGATACTAATCAATCCCATTATCATTATATCATAATGGATTTTACTCATTTGCATAATTTCAAATACCTAGGACATTAATATAATATTTTCCTATCTTTTTTGTAGTGATATTTGTCTGACTTGGTAACAGTTCGGTATGTGTAACCCTGCTTTCTTTGAGTACTACACGGCAAGAGAAGCTTTCGGTTCTGTCATTATTGTTCAAAGTAAACAGCAACTGCTAACTTCGACATCATGTTCAAATAATATGTAATAGCATTGTCTATGGTTGTATTAGACAACAATCGTGATAGGTTTCTATTTTATGTGGATAAATTGTATTAAGCTGAATAAACTAAATACCGAATGTTCACTAGAGTGGTTGTGGATACATTTGCTAGATATGAGGGAGGAAGGAGGTAGGAAAGAAGGGCTAGGCAGTGTTGCCAGTTGTATCGCTACATATTACCGCTAGATGTAGAGCTATTTACTTCAATTTAGAAGCCATTTTTTCATATCTAGAGAGATTTACTAGGGATAATTTAAAAATTTCAGACATTCTAGTCATATTACATTGTAAAATTTGCAAAACAAATAAACCAAAACTCTTTAGAAATTGCAGCATTATTCTAACATTGTTTGACTATGTAGCAACATGCTAGCGACTTGTAAAAAAGGATTTAGCGGTATTTTGTGGAGACATACTGGGAGGGTGGGAGGGAGGTGGTGGTTGCAGTGTTGCCAGTTGTAAAGCTACATATTACCGCTAAATGTAGAGGTATTTACTTCAATCTAGCAGCCATTTATTTTATATCTAGAGACATTTACTAGGGATAATTTGAAAATTTCAGACATTCTAGTCATACTACATTGTAAAATTTGCAATACAAACAAACCAAAACTCTTTAGAAATTGCAGCATTATCCTAACATTGTTTGGCTATGTAGCAACATGCTAGCGACTTTTGAGAAAGAATCTAGCGGTATTTTGTGGTAACACTTTAGGAGGGTTAAAATACGGGGCAATTGCCAAAACTTTAAAGGTCCATATCATTGTTATTAAACTAAGCATTTGGCAAAGGGAGGAATTGTTAAAAACCTTAGCTAATACTCTGTCATTCACCAAAAATAAATTTGAATTATCATTATTATTTGGTAGGGTAGGTATGTATAGGTAGGTTGGCTAAATAATTGCTGGAATTCGTGGGGACTCGAACTGTTTTGAGAGAGTTAAATAAAACAAAAATTATAGATCTGAATAATAAAGAGATTATGTTATTAAGCAAAACTGGGGGATGCGTGGAAGCCTATAGACTGTAGACGGTAAACTTTGTGTGGGTAGCGAATTCGGTTTTAAAGTAATTTAAGAATTGACAGTTTTCAATGCTGTGGCCAAACTATTCCACCCATTTATATTTTTTTGGTATCAAAACGTTCGAAATCGCGAGCCTCACCCAACTACGTATGCATGGCTTTGATCATCGGCGTAGTTTTTAAGATGTGGAATTTTAAGTGGAATTCGATTTTTTTTTAAGATTGCCGGAAAAAACCCCACGTGCAAAAGCAATACCTTCTCTATAAAATTTGCGGAGCATTAGTAGGGGAGTGTGTATGCCAAAGCCCAGTCGTTTCCTGTGAGTGGGAGAGACGGTATTTAGGCGTCAAGTTTTTCGGGAAATCGGCTGCCACGGACCTGTTTGGCCGCCATGCCGGATGTTTTGCATATCAAAAGTTGCCCAATACAAAAACGCACCTCTTGTGAAAGTTTTATCCCGATCCAAAAAGCGGTTCTGGAGTCATTGCGGCGAAACCGGCGCGTAAGAAGAATTTGGATGAAATTCCAGGTTTAATGATTACAATAGGGGTTCCCCGTAGGGGACGAACCCCTAATAATAATAATAATAATAATAATAAAACAAAAATAGTGATAAACACGGTAAGAAGATTCAGCAGAGGGAGACAGGTAAAGAAGGGAAAACCAAAGACAGGAAGAAAAGGAAATTTGTGAATGCTAACTCCTGTTCCAGGAAGACTACTATATCAAGGAGAGAGAGAGAGAGAGAGAGAGAGAGAAAGAGAGAGAAGGGTGGGTTATAGGTTATGACAAGTTATTAAAATATGAACCTCAAGGTTTAAACATCTTGTTTACCTTGAAGAAGTTTTGTCATAAGAACATGATTATATTTTAAGATTCCTTTATCGTACTGGACTACACGCAAAGAGTAAAATATCACATAGACAATATTTACTCTACAGATCTGTTTGGGACGATTAAAGTAATTTATGTGTGAGAGAATAGAAGGATACAATATTGAAAATGGTTCCTCTCCATTCACAAGTCCTTCAGATTCCTCCTGTGTTGCTAACTGCCCAAAACCAGTATTTTTTATTTTATAGCGTAGATGCGTTAAATTGATATCCCTATCTATGTATCTATCTATTGCCGGATGCCTTACTCCCCTTACGAGGGTGGCCATACACAGAATGCCCCCAAGTGGACCTATTCCCTGTGAGAAGGACAACCCGAGCCAGTTTAGTGAAGGACTTACAAGATTGACCACTCAATTTAGGATCCGTCCGACTCCGAGGCCCTCTGTGTATCTTGTTAGCACTATTTTTCTACAGTGGTGTTCGGCTAATCCATCCACTAACCGGCCTTACCCTTAGGTAAGCAGTACGGATTTGTATCAGGTTTACTCCCCTAGACAGGTTGTCAACCAAAGCTGACGAGTCCCATCCACCCGGATTTGTATAAGGTTGTCTCCCCTAGATGAGTTGCCTACCAAGGTTAACGAGTCCCATCCACCCGATATCCCTCTCTATATTTAACGTAAATTAGTATAAAGGTTTTTGACGAAACTTTTTATTTTGACTATACCAGTTGTGTTGGCGGGGGGAGGAAGGGAGGAGGCTTGGTCGCTCTTACTGACTTCATAGTATAACAGATTATACCTGAACATCTTCCCGAGACGATTCACAAACTTTAGACAAAGTTCGGACAAAACCGGATCAGAAATTGCAAAATACACAGTGGCTGCAAAACACACACACTCGCACACACGCACACGTTCTTCGCATGTCTTATATTTCACACTAAGTGATTGTTTTCTTATATGTTAATTCAATTTCACATTACGTCATCTTGGTAAAACTCACGCATACTTACACTAACACCTATGGACACACGCATCAACATAAACATCTGTACAAAACTAATATAATCTCTGTTTGTATGGTGTGTGAAACTTGTTTGTGTATGTAATTGTTTTGAGGCCTGGGTCTGTTGCATGCTCAGTTGGATAACTCAAACAAATGGTAGGGCACACATACAACAAGTTATATTTACGTAAATACGTGGAAATATAAGCACACGAAAATACAGGTAATAATCACAAAAACAAAATATAATAGAGACTTCGATGAATATATTACAATATTGGATGTCTCACATTCACTGTAATTCTTGATAACTCTTAAAGGGAAGGTAATCGCTTTTTCAGGACCGCCTTCTCCCTTATGTTTAGCATATTAGTTTTGAGATTTTAAGATATCCGTTCCGTTAGTTTGGCGATTTTGAGACCATTCACCTCTTTTCTTTGTCAAAATTAAGACTTCGTGGCATTTAGGTGTCGATCTTTTCCTGGCGAGCAATAGCGAGCCTGTCATTTTAAAAGGAATCGGCCTTTGGCCGGGACATTTTCTACCGAAAAATGTATAAATGTATCTTGAAAGGAGGTCTATGAGGTGTTTTCTAAACTTGATGGAGGTCTAGTGAGGAAACTCAAAAATAAATTGATATATAAATATATCGTCCAAATAACAAGCACTGCCGCCTTAAATTCAATAAATATCTATATATCTATCTAGCTATATACTCAGGCCCAATCCCCACTTTTCCTAAAAAAAAAAATGGGTGGGGGAGAGGGGCCGACTCATGACAGAGCTAGAATAGGGACAACACAAAACACAACAGAAAACAATGAACACACAAAATCAAAATATACATTCACACACATCTAGGTCATCCAGTGTACAGGGGCACAGTGCGTCCACGTATTACAAAGGAGTATAAAGGAGTACAAAGGAAATCAAGCAACAACAAATCTAGTGACCCTTCTAGGTTGCTTGTCCTCCATTGTTGAGTATTGTTCACACATGTGGGGAAGATCCTCTTACACAGCACTTCTAGACAAAGTAGAAAAGAAAGCCTTCCGTCTAATTAACTTACGCCTACTCACCAATTCTCTCCAGTCTCTCTCTTTTCGCCGCGATGTTGCATCTCTCTCACCATTCTACCGCTACTACAATAATCAGTGTTCCTCAGTGCTCTCTCAGTGTATTCCACCCCCCCTTCATAGAACACGATGTACCTGTCTTGAAACACAATTCCACCCCTACTATATGTTCTTCACAGCTTCTACACACCGTTATGCAATTCTCAGCGATTTACTAAAAAATGTAGAATCTGGCCCAGTGTCTGTACCAAAGAGGATTTCTACAACAAGATGGTCCTGTCGAGCAGTTGCAGTGAAAGCAGGTGTCCAAGGATATGTCCCAATCCATCAAGCCCTTGCTAAAATAGCTAGAGATGAGAATGAGATGAGCAAAACTCGTTATGAAGCCAGTGGTCTCCTTGAAAGGATGGGCAAGCTAGAGACAGACATTTATGCTGTTCTTTGGCATGACATTCATAGCAGAGTTGACGCATTGCAAGATCCTAAACTTTATTTGAACACAGCAGTCTCAATGTTGAAGTCCTTGGAATGTTTTGTACGTGAAAAACAAGATTGCTTCCATGTTTATGAGAAGGAATTGTCTGGAACCGAGGACTATTCACAGACACGCAAGCGCCAATACAATGTACGATTTGATCCATTGGGTTATGGACGATCTGAAGAAACATACCTCCCACAGTCGGAAGTATTTCGCATTCAGAATTTCCTTTCAGCAATTGATCAGTTCCTGAGTTCACTGGATCAACATTGGAGGCCTATGAAAAAATATGTTCACTTTTTGGATTCTTGGATAAACTGGAATAATTGAATTGTGATGAAATTGAAGCAGCTGCAGCGAAATTGGTTGCTGAGTATAAGAATGGTCTGGATCAAACACTTGGAGTTGAACTAGTGCAGTTTGCAGCCTTCTGTACTCAATTTCTCAAAAATGAAGATGTTGAGAAAGGGTGGGCACATTTCCTTTACAAGCTGTTGATGTCCAAGAAAGGTGTAGATATATTTCCAAATGTTGAAATAATGCTATGGATGTACTTGGTGTTCATGGTCACAAATTGTTCTGGAGAATGTTCTGTCATTAAAATTAAATTTATCAAAAACAGACTTCGTACTACAATGTGTCATGACAGGCTTAGCCACCTGGCTTGATTAATATCGAATATGACATCCTCAGAGAAACTGACTTCAATGAGATAATCAAAAACTTTGCAAGGGCTAGATCACGTAAAGTGCCACTAACAGTTTTGTAATTAAAGGTATTGGTACTGTATAATTGATTTGTTTTATTTGCAGAGACATGAAAATTGTAGATATGTATCATAGATATTCAGACTGGTGTTGAAAATTGTAGCTATTGCTTGCTTTGCTTAATAAATATGATAATGATAATCTCTTCTCTATTGTATGCATTGCTAAAGCTACCGGTAATTAACTTTCTCAAAATGTTCCTAAACAACTTCAAATGTAAAACAAAATCCATGGGGGGGAGGCTTACAGCCCCCCCTCGACCCCACAGCTGCTCAGCCTTGCTTCGCTCGCTCGGAACCCCACCCTTTGTAAAATGTTGCAATGAGGGGGGCCTCCACACAGAGCCTGCCCAGGGCCTCCAAAGATCTAAATCCGGGCCTGGGAGGGGGAGTGGATGGTACAAAGGAGTACAAAGGAAATCAAGCAACAACAGATTTAGTGACCCTTCTAGGTTGCTTGTCCTCCAAAACACTGATGATCAAGTGTCCAAACAGTGGTTTAGAGTGGGGGGGATAAAATAAAGTTATTCATTTACAAACGCAGTCAGTCGCGGGTTTGATGCGAGATATTTGTCTAGGCGGAGTTTA
The DNA here is from genome assembly GCA_032716605.1 of Paralithodes platypus. Taxonomy (NCBI): domain Eukaryota; kingdom Metazoa; phylum Arthropoda; class Malacostraca; order Decapoda; family Lithodidae; genus Paralithodes; species Paralithodes platypus. The sequence goes on along the minus strand of CM064567.1, from coordinate 41,475,752 downwards.
AATGAATCAACGGTGATGCAGTCTATAACGTTTCGGGGAAGCCCATTCCACAAGTTGACAACTCGATTGAAGAAGAAATTCTTAGATTCATGTGAGTTCAAAGATTTACCAATAATTTTGCAACCATTTCCCTGCGTGTAATTAGATTGGTCGATAGTGACGTTCTTACTACAGTCCATATTGTCGATGCCTTTGATGATTTTGAACACTTGAATTAAGTCACCTCTTAATCTGCGCTGGGTTAAAGGAAATATATTTAATTCCCTAAGACGCTCTTCGTATGGTTTGTTCTTTAGGCTAGGTATCATATTGGTAACTCTACGTTGAACTCGTTCTAGCTTGTTCATATCTTTTTGGTAATAAGGGCACCAGGATTGAACGCAGTATTCCAGAAGAGGGCGGACTAAGGAATTGTAAAGGGTTTGGATAACTTCTTTGGATTTATGCTCAAATGACCTGCCTATAAAGCCAATTATTTTGTTTGCCTTCTTAACAACTTCTGAACATTGTTGACTCGGTTTTAGGTTACTCGATATTGTTACTCCCAGATCGGTTTCTCTGTTTACATTCTTAAGATGAGTGCCATTCATCGAATAGTTTGCTTTCTCATTTAGGTATCCGATCTGTAGTACTTTACATTTATCCGCATTGAAACTCATTTGCCAAATTTGGGCCCAACATGACAATTTATCTAGATTGTGTTGCATATCGTCAACTTGTTCTTTTGAGAGTAGGCTATTTACAATTTTTGTATCGTCAGCAAATTTTGAGATTGTACAGGTGAGACCCTCATCTATGTCGTTGATGTAAATTAGAAAGAGAATTGGACCTAGTACCGATCCCTGGGGTACCCCGCTACTTACATTGGTCCATTTAGATGCCTTACCGTTTATGACTACTCTTTGCTTTCTGTCGATGAGCCAATTTCCTATCCATTTCAACACACCGTCTTGTATTCCATGTGCTTTTAGTTATAGCAGTAAACGTTTGTGGGGAACTTGTCAAAGGCCTTTTGAAAATCAAGGTATATAATATCTACAGCTTTACTCTCATCGTAGAGGTTGAGGATATCGTGGAAGAAGTCTAAGAGGTGTGTTAAACAGGAACGTTTTTTACGAAAGCCGGGTTGAGTATTTTTAAGTATGTTATTTTCCTCTAAGTGATTTAAGAGTCTGTCTCATATGACCGTTTCTAGCATTTTACATACAACTGAGGTTAAGCTAATTGGACGATAGTTATTGGGTAGGGATTTGCTGCCTTTTTTTAATGTCGGTGTTACGTTGGCTAGCTTCCACTGATCAGGCATAGTTCCAAACTGCAAGGATTTTTTGAATAGTAATGTCATTGGTTTGGAGAGCTCATCCTTAGCTTCCTTTAGAACTCTAGGCGAGATTGTATCAGGTCCAGGCGTTTTATTTACCTTGAGTTTATCTAAACAATTCAACACTTTCTCTCTGTAACGGTGATATTGCTTAGAACATCTGAATTATCAATCTGAATCGGCGATGGTGTAGGGATATCACTGAGGTCTTCTGTTGTAAAAACTGATGCAAAGAAGGTATTGAGGGCATTACTCATTTGTACTTCGTCTTTGGTGTATTCTCCATTTTCATCAACTAACGGTCCAACAGTTGAAGTAACTACTTTTTTCTTTCTGATATAACTATAGAATTATTTCAGGTTTGTTTTACTTTGATTCGCAATATGTAACTCTAAGGTCTTTTTACTTTGCTTAATTAACTTTTTGGCTTTGCGTCGTAGCTCTACAAATTTCACCCGTTCTTCGTCATTTTGTGAGGATTTTAATCTATCATTAGCAAATTTTTTAGCAAGCAGGCAGTTTGAAATATCCTTATTCCACCATTTGGGCTTATTATTATGGCCTGGACGCCGTATTTTCGATGGTATGCAGTCTTGCACTGCTTTTAGGTAAGTGGTTTCGAATAACTTCTAAGATGTATTTATGTCGTTATTGTTAATTAAAAGCTCCAGTCAGTTTCTTTAAACATAGCTCTAAGTTTATGGAAGTTTGCTTCTTGAAATTAGGGACTTTTTCGATGCTACTATTTGGTTCGTTACTAGTAAACTTTAAAGAGAAAGTTATCGTACGATGGTCGCTGTTACTGAATTCATCACCAACATTCAAATTCTCTATTAATTCTTCTTTGTTGCAAGTACAATGTCAAGAACGTTATTACCACGGGTCGGCATTCGAACAAATTGATAAAGCGAACTCTCTTGCAAGTTCGTATACAAGTCATGTCCGGAGTGTGAAGTAAGAGTATCGCCCCACTTGGTCACAGGTAAATTAAAGTCGCCAAAAATTACGGTATCTTGTGAGTTACTTACATCTGCAATTTGTCCGTAAATTTCTCGGTCAGTTTGCACTGATTGAGCTGGAGGTCTGTATATTAACGCAAGTATTATTTTTGTACCTTTATTATTCTTCATTAGCACAAAAGATGTGTCGATGTTTACAATTTGTGGTTTTGACAAGAGGGTAGGGTTAAGACTTTCTTTGATATAAAGTGTGACGCCTCTGCATAGTAGCCACGTGCGGGCATGCGCGTGCGTCGGCTGCCCAGCCGTTTAGAAACTGGCTGGTGGCAGCCGGTCGGCAGGCTTTTCCTTAGTATATATCCTACGACAACGTAACTAATGTCTGGGATATTCTTATGTTGTTTCACAGCTTGAAGCTGCCCTTATTCTTAACCAACGCATCTTAGTATATTTTATTCTCGATAGTTGATTGTTTCATTATAATATATAAGATGTAAGTCTAGTGAGAGTGGGAGGAGACGAGTGGGAGAGAGAGACCGGCTGGGGGACGTTGCTTCGCGCGGAGAGTCCAGCTTGGGACGAGCTTGAAGGGTTGCCACCTGCCTTTGATTGCAACGTTAGGCTTAGTTTCGACTCACGCACGGGGTAGAGGATTTTGACCCGGCAACTGTGTTGAGTGTTGCTAAGCCTGGGATGTATTCTGCATGCCTAGTAGGGGGTCCAGACAGATTCAAGACTCAAAGCTCACCTCACTGTCGTACCCTTCGGACCCCCTTGATATCTATCCCTCTCAACCCCACTTAGAAACTTTCTCTCTTACTTTGTATACCTTCCTTCCACTACTTCACCAATCTATTTAATTATCCCATCCCCTTGATAGACCTTATATCTATTATTGTATTAACGACGAGCTCTCAGATAACTAGATAGGATTTGGGCCTTATGCAGAGACGTAATTGTTAATGAGACCTAGGAAGCTTTTTTGTTGTCTCATATTTGGTGGTTTCATGCTTGCTAGTGTGTTCTTGTGTCAGGTTAGCAGGGGCTAGACCGGAGGGGAGGCTTTTTGCGATCCTTTAAGTAAAGTCTGCTGGTGCGAATCCTGTGGACCCGAACGACTTTACTAGGATACCCGTGGGAGTCTGGGGCATTTTCTTGTCTGTGTCCCTGTGTGTCTAGTGTTGTGTTGTGTGAGGGCCCTTGCCTAGTCCACTCAGCACTGCGCTAGCACGTCTTGCTTTTGTTTTAGGGTCGCCAGGAGAGAGTCAGATACTTGGGATCGGAGTCTCTCAAGAGAGCACCCTTTCAATTAGAGTAATTTGGCGCACAGACTTGGGAACGTCCCTAGGCTAGAGCAGGTGGCTCAGCCCGGGTATCCGAAGCCTATATCCTTCCGGCTAGACCTCTGCCACCTGGCAGATTAACAGCTAGGGGTTTATTATCTCTGTATGCTTGTTATTGTGCCACATTTTACCGTTTTTGTGAGCATTGTGAGTCAGGGTGTGGCTTAGAGACTCTGTCCGAGCAGGCTTGCCTGACTAAAAGTGAGAAGCACACCTGTAGGTGGTTATGTTGCGAGTTGCTGCCTTTATTTAATTATACCTATGCCATTATACACTGTAGGTCCTATCACTAGTATTTATTCCTGCTTATGAGTTAAGAGTTCTCTAAATCCGTTACGTACTTTCTTTGCTAAGCATCAGATCCTACAGTAGCCGCGTGCAGTTTAGAACCCCGCATCTTGTCTACCGGTACGATGTTTTGAGGACTGTTTGCTTTCACCTTCTTTCACGCAGGGGTGATTAGTTGTATTAATTAACGTAACGTTAAATGTACTTTCTTCTAGTTTGTTATTAAATTGTTTCTGCAATTTAATTCCGTTATCTATCTTTTCCTTGAAGCTTTAAGTCAACTTAATTGTGTGATCTTTTATATAGCCTGCTTGACTATCAGCAGTCTATAGTGCGTGCACCCTGTAACCGAGTCATAGGATACCTCGTTGTCCAGGCAGGACTCTTGACGGTTTAGGGTGGTTTGTTGCCTGGGTTTATAGATAAGGGTTGGATCTAGCGTTTTCCGTTGTTGCTTGTTGCCGCATACCTAGTCCAATAGAAAGAGCCCAGTGTTTATATATCCCAGGACGTAACAAATGGCGACCTTGCATAGGATTTACTGAACAGAGGAATATAGTGGTCATTTGTTTTGAGATTCCTGATGATTAGAGGAATACAGTGGACATAGATTTTTTTTTTTGGAGCAACCAATATAACATATTAAAGACTTTAAATAACATTAGTATATACATACTTGCATAGGAGATAAGGCACATTCTATAACCGTGATAATTACTGCAGTACACAAACATGTCTAATACATCAGAACACAGTGATGGGTCAGGTCACGATACGGGCTCGGAGGGAGAAAGACCTGTGGAGTGGCTAGTCGATAGTGAGGAGGGTGCTAGAAGATTTTTAGAGGTGCCCCTTACCGCTGCCAGGGTGTTGAAGCTGAATAAGTATGGCTTAAAGTGTGTGGCAGGTCTTCAGGGTCACCAGGGTTTAAGTGGCATGAGGAAAGATCAGCTGAGGACTTTGATATTGGGTTTAGAAGGGAAAGACCTGGGTGGAGAGGCGACTGGGGGCCCCGGTCCCCAGCCCCCCCTCCACTCTACCCCCATATCAAACGTCAGGATGCCTGAATTTAGTACATACCCCCAAGTTGATGGTCAATGGCAGCGTGGAATCACAGGGACCCTCCCCATTAAATGCACCTTCCCCTCCTCAAGGGTTGACTCCAGATTTGTTGTTTCGGCTTGAGATGGCCAAGGTTGAGGCCGCTAGAGTTCAGGTTGAGGCCGCCGAAAGACAGGTTAGTGTGCAGGCTGAGGTTGCTAGAGTTCAGGCTGAGGTTGCTAGAGCTCAGGTTGAGGCTACCGAAAGACAGGCTAGTGTGCAGGCTGAGGCTGCAGAGAGAACAGCTATACGAGAGGCTGAACTGCAGGCAGAGTATACTAGGTATCGGGCTGACAGGGAGCTGGAGAGATCTCGAGTGGAGGTAACAGGGCGAAATATTGGGGGAGGTAATAGACATCGGGACCAATCATTGTCGCACCTGCTTAAACTAGTTCCTGTGTTCGATGAATTATGTGTGACTGAGTTTTTTATGCGATTTGAGAAGAAGTGTCAGGAACACCAGTGGCCTCAGGTAAAGTGGGCAGCATTAGTTTCATCAAGACTCATAGGAAAGGGGCTAAAAGCGTATGATGCACTACCTTTAGAGTCCTGTGTAGTTTATGATGAGCTAAAGAAGGCTGTGCTACGGGCCTATGAGTTACAACCGGAAACTTACCGCTTGAAGTTTCGGGGTGTTACTAAGGGCAAGGATAGTACCTTCCTAGAACACGCCCGGGACTTGTCTGATGCACTACGACATTGGCTGCGTTCTGAGAGGGCAGCTACTTTTGAGGAGTTGAGTGAGCTGGTTCTCTTGGAGCAGTTCTTTAAGTGCACAGGCGGGTACTTAACATTAAATATAAAGGAAACAAATCCTAGAACTCTCCAGGAGGCAGCAGAAATGGCTGACCTCCGACTGTCATTAATTCGAGGGTGCGGAGCAGCAGCTAGGAGTGAGTCGGGTGCAAAGGATCGTACCCCTCCCCCTCCCAAGAATTTTGATACACATAAATACACAAAACCATCTAGCACTGACAATAAACCTGAACATAAACCAAATACCGTCCCGTATAAGAAGTCTAATGGTACCTCCCACTCCCAAGGGAAGCCAAAGAGTAAAGAGTGCTTTGCATGTCACAAGGAGGGTCTCTTTGCAAATGCTTGTCCGAACAAGCCACCAAACAAGGTTGTGTCATTGGCCCGCAGCATAGGGGTGTCGCCTATATCTTCTGAGTTTGCCAAGGGTAGTTCGTCAGAGGGTGGAACACAGCCTGTGTTCAAGAGTCCGGAAGGCTCGAACCCTGTCCGCGACGTCTTTGTGGGTCATAGAGGGCATGGTTTTGTGAGGTGGGCTGGCGAAAGGCGAGGAGTTAAGCTATTGCGTGATACTGGGGCTTCTCAGACCTTGTTAAGGAACTTTACTGGTAGACCGATTAACGCTGCTCGGGTGGTGGTAGTTCAGGGGATCAATGCTACGAAGTCCTACCCGCTGGTGCGGATGGAGCTGGAGGTGGGTGGTGTGGTGAAGGAGCTGGATGTAGGAATTGTAGAGAACTTGCCTGTTGGGGGCGTCGACCTCCTCCTCGGCAACGACTTTGCGGTGCCTGCTTCTAAGGTTTCACCCTTGGTCGTTGCCGAGAAGGCGGCCGACGTTAGTAGGGAGGAACAGGATGGGGTTGAGAAGTGTAGCGTACAAACCATGGCGTGTGTTGTGACGTGTTCTCAGACATCCGGAGCCTTGCAGCCACCACCTCACTCTATCAAACCGCAGAGGAAAGGTCACAAGAGAACGGGAAGTGTTGGTCAATTGGAGAGTTTTGAGCCGGCAGTGTTTCTTGGTGACTCATTATTGGCACCTATGTTAGAGTCTGGAGAGGCCCCGGGGCCTGTCACCGCTAGTGCAGGTGCAGGGCAGGAAGAGACTCTGCGACAGCATCTTTATGCGCAGCGTGAGGAAAGGATGGCTCAGCGGGACATTGGAAGTGGAAATAAATTATTTAAGATGAACTTGGATAATCTCGCACCTGCTGATATATGTTCCTTGCAGCTGGAAGATCCTGAAGTAAGGGCGTGTGGTAATGGTGCTGTCGAACTGGAGAGCGATGGGGATACGCAGCCTGGTGATTTTTTCTTGTTCGAGGGGATCTTGTATCGGAGACATCAGGATCCCAAGAAAAAGTGGGATGGCGGGTCAGGATTAGTGGACCAGTTAGTATTACCGAGGGTGTGCCGTGAGAGCTTATTGAGATTAGCTCATGATGTGCCTTTGGCAGGGCACCTGGGGGCACGTAAGACGGAGGCAGCTCTGAGCAAGCTTTTCTGGTGGCCTGGGTTAAAGGCGAGTGTCGTGTCATGGGTGTCACAATGTCACACTTGTCAAGTTGTTGGGAAACCCAATCAGGTCATCCCGAGAGCCCCGTTACAACCCATCCCTGTCATTGGGCCGCCCTTCAGCAAAGTAGTTATCGATATGGTTGGCCCATTGCCCCCCACTAGTGCCGGCAATACATTTTTACTAACTGTAATGGATGTAGCAACACGGTATCCAGATGCTTACCCCATGCGCAACGGGATGGCTAAGACTGTTGTCAAAAACCTGCTTGTCTATTTCTCTCGTTATGGCTACCCTCAGGAGATCCAGTCTGATCAGGGATCCAATTTTACTTCTGCTCTGTTTAAGCAGACCATGCAGCAACATGGGATAGTGTCTGTGGTGTCATCTGCCTACCATCCCGAGAGTCAGGGAGTTTTGGAAAGGTGGCACTCGACTCTCAAGAGTATGTTGCGGTGTTATTGCATGGAAAATGGAAAGGACTGGGATCTAGGTCTCCCATACGTTTTATTTGCTGCGAGAAAAGTACCTGGGGAGAGCTTGGGATTTAGCCCGAACGAGTTGTTTTTTTGGACACAGGGTCAGGGGGCCCCTCCACATAGTCAAGGAGATCTGGGAGGGAGTCACAAAGCCATGCTTGCTTCTAAAGTATGTAGTTGAAAGCCGTGAGAGAATGCTAAAGAGCTTGGAGGTAGCAGGTCGGAACCTTAAGAGTTCACAAGCTCAGATGAAGGACAGATACGACCAGAAGGTGAAGCTGAGGGAGTTCGAAGTAGATCAGGAGGTACTGATACTACTGCCTCTGGTGGGACACCCCTTGTCTGCCAAGTATTCTGGTCCGTATCGGGTTGTAAGGAAGGTTTCTGATCTAGACTATTTAGTAGCTACTCCTGATCGTAAGAAAAAGAACCAACTTTGCCATGTAAATCTGATGAAAGAGTATGTGAGGCGCCCCTCCGAGCCTCTCACTGTCCCGGTGTTGATCTGCAGCGATCGTGGTGGAGAAGGAGGAAGGGACAGTCAAGCTGTGGGGGAGGATAATTGGGATTGTCATGTTTCCGCAGATCAGTGGGTGGGGAATTCTAGACAAGTGGCTCACGAGTTGATATTGCACCTGCCTGAGCAACAGCGTGTAGCTGTGCAGCACTTGTTTGATTCAAACCCAGCTGTTTTCGCGGAGCATCCTGGCCTCACTTCTCAAGCGGTGCACGATGTCGATGTTGGGGACCACCAGCCCTTTAAATCAGTGCCATACCATGTTCCCCCTATTAAATTACCAGCACTTAGGGAAGAGCTGGATTATATGCTGAAACGTGGGCTGATTTCTGAGGGTGCAGTAAGGTGGACTTCCCCATTCACACTGCAGCCCAAACCAGATGGCAAGGTGCGGTTTTGTATAGATTTCCGCAGGTTGAATGGTTTAACCCCCACAAATGCCTACCCTCTCCCTCGCGTGGACGACAGTGTGGATAAGATAGGAAAAGCCAAGTTCCTCACTAAGATAGACCTTGTTAAGGGTTATTGGCAAGTGCCCTTGTCTGAGCGAGCGCGAGAGGTGTGTGGGTTTGTGGTGGACGGTGCCACATATCGTTGCCATGTTATGCCATACGGGCTGAAAAATGCCCCTGCAACGTTTCAGAAATTAATGAACGACATTGTAGCCGACATTCCCAACTGTACGGTGTACCTAGATGATGTCATAATATACAACGAGGATTTTAACAGTCACTGTGCTCACATCGGACAGCTTTTTAATAAACTGAATGAAGCAGGTTTGGTGGTAAACCTGGGTAAGTGCGATTTTGTCAAAGCCACAGTTTTGTACCTGGGGTTCGAGGTGGGGATGGGTCAGGTGTGCCCTCCACAGACAAAGATCAAAGCCATCGATCAGTTTCCCCAGCCTACGACTAAGAAACAAATCATGCGGTTTCTAGGTATGATAGGCTATTATCGTCGCTTCATCAAAGGCTATTCGACTGTACTTGCACCTTTAACTGACTTATTATCTAAGGACAAGAAGTTCCGGTGGTCTCCTGAGTGTGCAGAGGCGTTTTCCTTGGTAAAACACCTGTTATGTACCCACCCCATACTCAGGGCCCCGGACTTCAGCAGACCTTTTCAGCTGGCGACTGATGCCAGTGGCGTAGGGGCTGGGGCTGTCTTGTTACAGACAGATGATGAAGGTATCGAACATCCAGTGAGTTTTTACAGTAAAAAATTCAATAGTGAACAAAGGAATTACTCTGTAATTGAAAAAGAACTCCTGGCGATAGTGCTGGCGCTCAGGCACTTCGATGTATATGTTCCTGCTTTCGGACCAGTCGTAGTGGTTTATACCGATCATCACCCTCTGAAATTCTTGAATCAGTTTCATAACCGGAATATGAGGCTGACCAGGTGGTCACTCATGCTTCAGGAGTATAATCTGGACATACGCCATATTGCCGGTTCTGATAACGTGATAGCGGATTGTCTATCAAGGGTGGATGATGTTGGTTAGACTGCCACAGGATTGAGGGTTGAGTGTGGAGGAAAATAGGCTGTCACTGTAGTTCAGCCGAAAAAAACAAATTAAAAAAGCAAGAACCTTATAAAAACTCTTTATTTTTTATAACGTGTAGAATTTTGTATAAGATGTTGTAGCAGTATCTAAGTTGAATGTTTTCGCTTATTGTCGCTAAGTTAGTTAAACTTGCTCGGTGGAGCGCAACAGTCTTTATTTTTTTTATATATAGTGCCTTGTGTCGCAACAGTGTGTGGTACTACGAGAAGCTTTCTGTTAGATATGAAGAACTTAATAATAATAATAATAATAGTTCTTAAAACTAGCGCATGCTAAGATAGCTAAGGATAGCTCAATAAGGCCGATTAGGCGTATTTCCATTGGGGTCCTGTACTACTACCCCATCCCTTTGCTCATGAGGGATGGTAACGACTCAGTGCTTGTGAAAAATCTTTAATGCGCCGAGCGTGGGCGCGAACCCGGGCCTTCTGGGTGGAATTCTGAGACGCTAGTCACTACACCAAGCGAGCCGGGTCAAGTCAAGGGTCTTATATCTTGGCGGAGGTGTGACGCTTCTACATAGTAGCCACGTGCGGGCATGCGCGCGCGTCGGCTGCCCAGCCGTTTTGAAACCGGCTGATGGCAGCCGGTCGGCAGGCTTTTCCTTAGTATATATCCTACGACAACGTAACTAATGTCTGGGATATTCTTATGTTGTTTCACAGCTTGAAGCTGCCCTTATTCTTAACCAACGCATCTTAGTATATTTTATTCTCGATAGTTGATTGTTTCATTATAATATATAAGATGTAAGTCTAGTGAGAGTGGGAGGAGACGAGCGGGAGAGAGAGACCGGCTGGGGGACGTTGCTTCGCGCGGAGAGTCCAGCTTGGGACGAGCTTGAAGCGTTGCCACCTGCCTTTGATTGCAACGTTAGGCTTAGTTTCGACTCACGCACGGGGTAGAGGATTTTGACCCGGCAACTGTGTTGAGTGTTGCCAAGCCTGGGATGTATTCTGCATGCCTAGTGGGGGGTCCAGACAGATTCAAGACTCAGAGCTCACCTCACTGTCGTACCCTTCGGACCCCCTTGATATCTATCCCTCTCAACCCCACTTACAAACTTTCTCTCTTACTTTGTATACCTTCCTTCCACTACTTCACCAATCTATTTAATTATCCCATCCCCTTGATAGACCTTATATCTATTATTGTATTAACGACGAGCTCTCAGTTAACTAGATAGGATTTTGGGCCTTATGCAGAGACGTAATTGTTAATGAGACCTAGGAAGCTTTTTTGTTGTCTCATATTTGGTGGTTTCATGCTTGCTAGTGTGTTCTTGTGTCAGGTTAGCAGGGGCTAGACCGGAGGGGAGGCTTTTTGCGATCCTTTAAGTAAAGTCTGCTGGTGCGAGTCCTGTGGACCTGCACGACTTTACTAGGATACCCGTGGGAGTCTTGGGGGCATTTTCTTGTCTGTGTCCCTGTGTGTCTAGAGTGTTGTGTTGTGTGCCTAGAACACTCAGCACTGCGCTAGCACGTCTTGCTTTTGTTTTAGGGTCGCCAGGAGAGAGTCAGATACTTGGGATCTGAGTCTCTCAAGAGAGCACCCTTTCAATTAGAGTAATTTGGCGCACAGACTTGGGAACGTCCCTAGGCTAAAGCAGGTGGCTCAGCCCGGGTATCCGAAGCCTATATCCTTCCGGCTAGACCTCTGCCACCTGGCAGATTAACAGCTAGGGGTTTATTATCTCTGTATGCTTGTTATTGTGCCACAGTTTACCGTTTTTGTGAGCATTGTGAGTCAGGGTGTGGCTTAGAGACTCTGTCCGAGCAGGCTTGCCTGACTAAGAGTGAGAAGCACACCTGTAGGTGGTTATGTTGCGAGTTGCTGCCTTTATTTAATTATACCTATGCCATTATACACTGTAGATCCTATCACTAGTATTTATTCCTGCTTATGAGTTAAGAGTTCTCTAAATCCGTTACGTACTTTCTTTGCTAAGCATCAGATCCTACAGTAGCCGCATGCAGTTTAGAACCCCGCATCTTGTCTACCGGTACGATGTTTTGAGGACTGTTTGCTCTCACCTTCTTTCACGCAGGGGTGATTAGTTGTATTAATTAACGTAACGTTAAATGTACTTTCTTCTAGTTTGTTATTAAATTGTTTCTGCAATTTAATTCCGTTATCTATCTTTTCCTTGAAGCTTTAAGTCAACTTAATTGTGTGATCTTTTATATAGCCTGCTTGACTATCAGCAGTCTATAGTGCGTGCACCCTGTAACCGAGTCATAGGATACCTCGTTGTCCAGGCAGGACTCTTGACGGTTTAGGGTGGTTTGTTGCCTGGGTTTATAGATAAGGGTTGGATCTAGCGTTTTCCGTTGTTGCTTGTTGCCGCATACCTAGTCCAATAGAAAGAGCCCAGTGTTTATATATCCCAGGACGTAACAAAAGTAAAACGCCACCTCCATTTCGATTTATTAAGCTTTTCTCAAACATTACATAACCGGGAAGTGAATACTCTGCTAAAAAGTCTCTATCTTCTGTATTGAGCCAAGATTCTGTTATGCCAATCACATCATAATTTTCTGTAAACACTAGCTCCTCTAAATCTGAAAATGTATTGCGTATGCTACGAGCGTTTGCATAGAAAACCTTTAAATTTGTTATTTTAGAACTCACGGAACGCTCTTTAATAATATTTTTGGTTCTTGTCGGATCTACATTTATGTTCGTGGCTGTCCTCGGTCCTCGCTGTTTTCAGTCCTTATCGCTGGTGGTCCTCGGTTGCCTCTGTTTTTTTGCTTGGCGTTGGATGATTTATGTCACTGCTGCTTCTTCTCGGATGGCGTTTTTTGATCCATGGCTGCGGACTGCTTCGTGTAGGAGACGACCCATGCGTGCTGAACCCACAGGGTTTAGATGAGTGCCATCCTTGCGGAACAGAGTAGGCTGGTTGTAGAAGTTGTCCCAGAGGTTGATGAATTCAACTTCTTCCCTCAGACACAAATATTTTAGTCGGCTATTTGTGCTGAAGGCCATTTCGTAGAATTTGTCAGGTGCGTCGATCTTGGGGAGAATTCCTGAGATGATGATATTCCTTGACTTGTTTTTGTAGTGCTGGATCATCTTGCGATATTTCTCCATCAACTCTTCGGATATGGTGCGCATGACGTCATTTGAACCAGCATCGATGACAAAAAGGGTATTTTCATTTGCATCTTTTGTGGTATCTTCGAAAGCTTCCACAATATCGTCCAGTCCAGCTCCTGGGATGCAAAATCTTTTTCGTCGATTTGGGACTCTGTCGGAGAACTCTTCGACCTGTCCTCGTAGGATGGAATCCTCAACGAGCCTGGTCTCTTCTGGTTCGTCTTCCATCTCTACCAATATCTCAAATCTGTTTGACATTGTGACTGGTAGATGAGACCTTTTCTGCATTGGCCGTGCACCATTCCTCACTGGTGTAAATCCAGAAACCTGTGGTGGCGGGTCTCTGCGTACAGGTCGGGGAGAGGAGTGGTTAGAACGTGGGCGAGGGGTTGGTACTGTTCGTGCTAGCAGGCTTCTTGCACGAGGAGTGGGGGAGAGACTAAGGTGAACAGGCCGGCTGTCCTGGTTTGATGTCGGGTCAGGTTCGTCAGAAGCATCTGCTGCAGGTGTTGGATTGTTGGCAGATGACGTTGGGGCGGTGGTGGATGCTGGAGTTGAAACAATTGGAGTTAGTGATACTCCAACGTTGAGTGTTACAAACTCTTGGAGTGATTCCAGATTCCTGGTGAGGGCGTTGATCTTGTTGTGGGCTTCATCCAATTTTACTGTCAAATCCTCTCGTTGCTGCAGTCGGCAGACTTGTGGATCGGCAGGAGCAAACATGGAAGCACCAAACCTACCCTACCGACTTGTGAATCGGCAGGAGCAAACATGGAAACACCAAACCTACCGGCGCAGTTCGTACAGGCACAAGGCATGGTGATGATCTCTTTCTTCAGATCACTTCACTCACTTAAAAACACTTAACTCACTTTAAGTGACAGTGGAGGGTAAGGGAGGGTGTTGAGTGGCAGGTGAAGGTGTAGGGGTCGGTGTGGAGGGGGAGTGGACAGTGGAGGGGTAAGGGAGGGTATGGAGTGGTAGGTGAAGGTGTAGGGGTGGGTGTGGAGGGGGACTGGACGGTGTAGGAGTAAGGGAGGGTGTGGAGGATAAAGTGAAGGTGTAGGGGTGGGTCTGGAGGGGAAGTGGACTGTGGAGGGGTAAGAGAGGGTGTGGAGTGCCAGGCTCAAACCGAATAAGCCTGAACATGAGGGAGAAAGGGATCCAGAAAACACAAAAGCCTCTCATTAAACTGTACTATCCCAGCAACGGCCGACAGCCGTCAGTAATATGCGGTCCTTGTAACTGGTAGTATCAAGCGGTAACTGCTAACTGTCTAACATGACATGTAGCCACTGCTCTGAGGAGTTGGCAACACTTCTCAGCTTGGCTGCCAGCCTCTACATGCTGGCTGGGTCAGTGCTTCACCAACTTTTGAAGTGGGAGGGTGTGCTGTCTTGCCTCTGAAGCCATTTTCGTCCACACTGCTTGGTACTGGAGTGTACATTTAAGGTAAAATCCTCTGGTACAGTATGTGTTAACAGACTAGATACCGGAACCTTAAGGTAAATGCTGGGAAGAGTAAGGTTATGGTCTTTGAAAGGGGTGCAGTCACAAAAAGTGAGATGAGGTTGGATGGTCAGGTTATGGAGAATGTCAGCTCATTTAAGTATTTGGGCAGTGTGTTGAATAAAGGTGGTATAGAGGAAGAAGTGCGGGAGAGGGTGCAACAGGAAAAGGGCGTTATAGGAATGCTGAAAGCGGTAACAAGGAATAGGGTGGCCAGCATGGAAGTAGAGAAGTTCTTGTATTAATCCCAACATTGACGTACAGGAGTGAAGTGTGGACATTGTTGGAGAGACACATATCAAGAGTGAGAGGGATGGAAATTACTTACTTGAGAAGTGCATGTGGAGATACATGGAAGGTAAGAGGGGCAAATGAGGAAGTTCGAGAACAGTGTGGTGTAGATGTGGATGTGCTGGAAAGGGCGTTCTGAAAAACTAGTTGAATAGGTAGAATCATCAGCATATGAATGGATAGGACTGGAGGTACAGTTGAGACAATCAATAATGAATATTCGAAAGAGCATTTGAAATAGGACATAACTCTGAGAAACACCAGAGTTGATAGGTTGAAGAAGTAAACGAAGGCCATCCACAACCGCAGCTATGGAACAGCCAGAAAGGAAATTTGAGATAAAGGCACAGCTGGAGGGATAGAAACCGAAGAAGGGTAATTTGGAGATTAGTGAATTGTGCCAGACTCTATTGAAGGCTTTCAATATATTTAGCACAATAGAAAAATCCTCACCAAAGTTCCAAAAGGAGGATGACCAAGAGTTAGTAAGATAAGAAAGAAGATCACAAGTAGAGACATACTGAAGATCAGATAGTGGATTATGGGTTGAAAAATAGTTTTAAAAACTTTAGAGATGCAAAAAATTAGAGCAATTGTTCGATAGTTTTAGGTTTGAGAGCAGTCACCCTTCTTTAGGACAGTTTGAATGAATGCAAACTTCCAGAATGAAGGGATGACGTTAGAGGAGAGACAGAGACGAAAGAGTTTGCCTACGCAGAGAGTCAACACAGATTTTTGGGTTTGAAGGTGATAGTACCGTTTGAATGTTTTCTCCTTATTGCGGACACCAGTAGAACAAGCGTGAGTAATCGATGATGTATTAGACTAAAAGAAAGAAAATGGAATGTTTGCCTCCATACCCGATAGGATTATCTTGGTAATGTGCTCATCACTCTCTGAGGGTACTCGGCCACAAAAGGAAAAGTAATTCGTTGGGAAATCAAAGGAGTACTGCCAAAGAGCCTCCCAGTCATCACCGCCAAAGTGTCGCAAGCGCCGCCGGCTGGGAGGATCGGGTGGTCGTACCAGAGAGATACGACATGTGGCAGAGATAAGTTAATGGTTGGACGAGCCCAAAATAGACAAAGCATTTACAGTATAAGAAGAAGGGCTAAACGTTAGAAATATGTCAAGAATGTTGGGCCGATCTCCAAGGCGATCCAGAATGAGGGTGGGTTATATGCAAACTTACCTAGATGAACTGTTATGTTGGACTCAAAATTGGCTGATGAGTTTTAATGTGGCTAAATGTAAAGTACTCAATATTTGGACCCAAAATAAGAAAGCAAACTGTGCAATTAATGGAACTCAGATTAATGGCTTAGACAGAGAAACTGATTTGGGAGTAACAATATCGAGTAACAATGTAGAGAAGTTGTTAAGAAGGCAAACAAAATAACTGGCTTTATAGGTAGGTTATTTGAGCATATTAGCAAAGGTTTAATTCACTCTTTACAATTCCTTAGTGCTAGCACGCATTGAATGTATTCAATCTTTGTGCCCCTACTACAACAAAGATATTGACAAACTGAAACGAGTTCAACGTAGAGCTACCAAAATGATACCTAGTCTAAAAAAAAAACATACGAGGAGCATCTTACAGAAATAAGCATATTTCCTTTAAATCAGTGCAGATTAAGAGGCGACCTAATTCGATTGTTCAAAACCATCAAATGCATCAACAACATGAACGGTAATAAGTACTCTATGAACAACCAATCAAATTACACGTGGGGAAATGGTTGGAAAATCATTGGTAAAAGTTTTAACTCACATGAGTCTAAGAATGTTTTCTTCAATCGAGCTGTGAACTTGTGGAATGCGCTTCCTTGAGATGGTATAGAATGCAGCACCATTGATTCCTTTAAGCATTGCCTAAACAAACACCTTGCCTTAAGCCTGTGAATGACTACATTTGAACAACTTGTTTTCTCCTTCTTTCTCAGATAGATCAAGGATACCTATCTATCTATTGCCTGAGGCCGTGACCCCCGAAGGGGTGGCCACGAACGAACCGCCCCCATGCACTTCTGTCCCCAGTCAGTCGACCCCCCTCCTCCTAACTAGCACCGGCTTCATTCATATACTTCCTCACTCCATCCTTCCACCTCTCCTTCGGTGCACCTCTCCCTCTCTGTCCTTCCACCTCGCTCTCGTACACCCTCTTAGTCAATCTCTCGCTTTCCATACGTTCCATATAGCCGAACCATCTCAAGTTGTTCCTTTTCACACTTTCCAGCACATCTACCTCCACACCACACATCCTTCTTACTTCCTCATTGGTCTGTCTATCCCTCCATATAATTCTGTACGCACTTCTCAAGTAACTCATTTACACCGCTCTCACTCTTGGTCTGAGTCTCTTCCCGAAAGTCCATGCTTTGCTTCCGTAAGTTAATGTCGGGATTACCACACCGTCATGCAAGGACTTCTTCACTTCCATACTGACCACCCTATTTCTTGTTACTGCTTTCAACGTTCCTACAACCCTCTTCCCCTGTTGCACCCTCTCCCGCACTTCCTCATCCATATTTCACTTCAATGTTTATCACTCTGATATTTTCACTAGATTTAACTTTTGTGTATAATTAATCATTTTGAGCTATTGGAACTTTTCTTGTTGCAGGTCGAGTCGAGACTTTACGAGCGGAGTTTTCTCAAGTAATTTATCTTGGCTGCACCAGAGACGAGGTAGGAAAGCTAAATTTAGCATCTAATTTTTGTTTTAAAGCTTTCGTATATAATAAAATGCAATGTTTTGCTTCGTTTTGGATACACTTTAACCCTCTGATTCCTAACCCTTATAACTTAGTGTAGTGTTAACAAAGACATAATAAAAGAACGACAGAACTATACTGAAAGGGTTAAGTTGTAGGTATCTTAAGCATTATTAAGAGCAGACCACCCAATACATGTCAAATCTATTTACATTGTATTATGTATTCATAATTAGTTTTTTTATGCAAGTTTTATGTAATGTAAAGTATCTACATTTATTATATTATCCGTAAGGTTTAATATAATGTAAAGTATCTACATTTATTATATTATCCGTAAGGTTTAATATAATGTAAAGTATCTACATTTATTATATTATCCGTAAGGTTTAATATAATGTAAAGTATCTACATTAATTATATTATCC
This sequence comes from Paralithodes platypus, assembly GCA_032716605.1. NCBI lineage: Eukaryota > Metazoa > Arthropoda > Malacostraca > Decapoda > Lithodidae > Paralithodes > Paralithodes platypus. The sequence goes on along the minus strand of CM064567.1, from coordinate 41,457,858 downwards.
GTAAGGTTTAATATAATGTAAAGTATCTACATTTATTATATTATCCGTAAGGTTTTATATAATGTGTTAAAGTATCTACATTCATTATATTATCCGTAAGGTTTAATATAATGTAAAGTATCTACATTTATTATATTATCCGTAAGGTTTTATATAATGTAAAGTATCTACATTTATTATATTATCCGTAAGGTTTTATGTAATGTAAAGTATCTACATTTATTATATTATCCGTAAGGTTTTATATAATGTAAAGTATCTACATTTATTATATTATCCGTAAGGTTTTATATAATGTAAAGTATCTACATTTAGTATATTATCCGTAAGGTTTTATATAATGTAAAGTATCTACATTTGTTATATTATCCGTAAGGTTTAATAATTCGAAAGCTAGCTGAGGGTGAGGTCGAACATAATTATTTATATTCATTTACAAGTTCATAATAGTACAAATTTAACAATATTCGAAGTAAAGGATTTGAGATAACTTGAGGCAATCTCCTCCGGGCAGGCTGATGTAACAGATTAGTAAGTCACACCTATAATTAGTAAGTCACACCTATAATTAGTAAGTCACACCTATAATTAGTAAGTCACACCTATAATTACAAAATAAGCTTAATAGCTATATGCCGATAAAAATGTCAATTTAATTTTGTATAACCATATTATTTTATATATAATAATTTACTGTAGGAATTACCATAAATAGGTTAGTTGGTTCAAATAGGCCTTCAGAGGCTTTCAACCTTTCTAAAGTATTAAGACAGCACACTGTAGTTTAAAAATACCGTCAGGACTGAAGCCCTTTTTCAAGAACTACAGTCCTTTGCATACTTAGAGACATTCATTCGATCTTATATATTTGCTATACTGAAAACATTTCTTTAATTGTACTGTAGCATTACATTTGGAATTTAACAATATCTGTTCTTGCTTCATCTCAATTCCTCTGAACATCATTCACATATAATTCAAGTGACTTAATTCAAGTGTTCAAAATCATCAAAGGCATCGACAATATGAACTGTAGTAAGTACTTCACTATCGACCAATCTAATTACACGCGGGGAAACGGTTGCAAAATTATTGGTAAATCTTTTAACTCGCACGAATCTAAGAATTTCTTCTTCAATCGAGTTGTCAACTTGTGGAATGGGCTTCCCCGAAACGTTATAGACTGCATCACCGTTGATTCATTTAAACTCCGCCTAGACAAATATCTCGCATCAAACCCGCGACTGACTGCGTTTGTAAGTGAATAACTTTATTTTATCCCCCCCTCAGTTACTAACCCATCTGTCCCCTACTAACTTCCTAATCCTGCCACGGACATTAGTTCCAGGGCAGTAATTCCCTTTCCAATGTTCCCTTACCCACTCTAAACCACTGTTTGGACACTTGATCCTCAGTGTTTTGGAGGACAAGCAACCTAGAAGGGTCACTAGATCTGTTGTTGCTTGATTTCCTTTGTACTCCTTTGTACATAATCGAATCACAAGTACTTCAATGTGTCCTTGGTATATATTGATAACTCTCCTACTAGTTTTTTGTAGCATAACATAATTATGGATGAACAAAGTCCGTAGCATATATAAATGATAATGTGACCTCTATGATGGTAATTGTATAGCTGTCATCATAGCTCAACACAGAAGAAAGCGTGGTACTTACTTCAAAAAAGCAGTGAAATTGAAATATTTGACTTTCATATTATTTGGGATAATTGGCAAATGTTGTTGATGATTATACTAAGAAGCATAGCAGTGTAATGAAAATGTGTTACGGTAAAGTTAATTTTTCTTCATTTTTTCTACAACAGACATGATAGGACTTGACATGAATATAGAAAAAAGTGAGACAAATAATCCAATAATCCAATATCTATTCATCTATTTCTCTAACCATTTATCTACAGTATAGTTACTGTTACTGTTACCTATAGTATATCCTTCATATTATTTGGCTATCACTTGTATAGGTCTTCCATTCCCCTCACCTACTTGACGCACCGATCCAGGGGGCCTGTGTCACTTATCTCTAAATTATTACTCATTTATAGTTATCCATTATCTATTTGTATATCTGTATATCTCCATCTACCTATTGATGTATACAATTTCCCATAATCCAGTTTATCAATATTTTAACTATTTGCTTCTCTCGTTTCTTAACTTCCCAAAGGCCTTCTATAAGTTCATTGGCACACTCATCTCCTCTCGCTCTCTCTATCTCTCTCTCTCTCTCTCTATTTATCTATCTATATATATATATATATATATATATATATACAGTATATATATATATACAGTATATATATATATATATATATACAGTATATATATATATATATATATATATATATATATATATATATATATAGATATATATGTATACGTGTGTGTGTGTGTGTGTGTGTCATATCAATGGAAGTTAACTATCAATGGAAGTTAAATATTACTAAGCTATAATGAATCAAATAAAATCAATCTAAATGAATACTCTATATCTAAATTGAATTCAATCTGAAACAAGCTAATTTATATCCAAAGGTCTCACATAATAAATGTATATAATTATAGGGTAAGGTTATAAGGGTTAATATTAGCCAGGAATTAACTCACCAATAGTTCCACGTGGCAATGAGGCAAGGGAGAACGTTTTACCCAATATGGTGGTGGACAATGGGGAACGAGACTTCGGTCCCGAGACACGAGTCAAGTTAAAGAAAGAATAAATGATTACATGGGAATGGACATGAATATTATGCTTATCTATCAGTCAGTCATGATGTCGATGAGAGCGTCGTGATGGTGTAGCTGTGTGTATTGCTGTATGTGTATTGTGATTAGAGGCACAAAAGCATGATCAACTGAGGGCGGAAAATTAGATGTTAACTGGTTGGTGTTCGTGAAGGCTCTGACGTACCTCAAAAGCACACCTTGCTGCCTTGGCAAACCGCCAGGAGCCCAAATTATCGTACCGCATTTAGGTTGCTCTATACGATAAATTATATTAATATATACGATAAATTCATATATACTACATAAGACCATGGCAATATTGCTTAATAGCATATTAGGCCTTTTATAACTTAACTTATTTACAATCTTATAATATACGATCTACTCGTCCTACATCGTGCTGTAGGAGAGATCGTGACGTCACAGAGACATCCAAGATCACAAAAGAGTCATAGTCTATCGTATTTATACGATACACTCCCCCCACAAAAAAGACCTGAACCCCACCTTAAACCTAAAGTTGCCCAGAGGCTATCTTCTGACGCCACAAGTCGACAGCGCCAGCAGCAGCGCGTCTGGGACGCTCTCCGGTCCGAGAATGATCACCATCAGTATGAGGTGAGTCGTTCCTTCGAGAATCCTCGGACCCAGCAATAACAGGTGGAGCCTCGGATTGCAATGCGGAATCTAGCTCCAAAGCGTACAAACGTGCGATAGGACGAACAGTAGTTCCAGTGGCTGTCTTTAAAAGCGCCACCCGCTCTACAGAGTCTGCCCCCTTGTATACCTCCAATACGCGGCCTAATTTCCAGTATAAACGAGGACCATCTTCTTTAATTAAAACAACGTCACCAACTGTAGGGGCCGTTGGTCTACCAGAGGGAGTAACACTCCTTTCCCTCAATGCTAGCAGATATTCACTAATCCACCGTTTCCTAAAATCCTCGATTATCCTGGATATATACTGGTATCTCTTAGACACCGCTACCGCAGAGTACAACGAGGGATCCTCTAACTCTACTATGGACTGAAAATCAGATGGAAACGCAGTCAATGGTTTTCCATATAGCAAGTGAGCTGGCGTTAATGGTAGTGGTTCTTGCAGGTCGGTGTACACATATGTAAGCGGGCGATCATTCACGACTGCCTCTATCTCTGTGAGGACTGTCGTCAACTCACTCTTCTTTAATAGAGCACGTCCTACAACCGCTCTTAGTCCTGACTTTACTATGCCGACACACCGTTCCCACATTCCACCAAACCAAGGTGCCTTAACTGGAATGAACCTCCATTCGCACTTTTTCTCTCCCAAAAAAGTGATGATAGTAGGATCACTACTCATATCCTTTAGATATTTTGATGCTTGGACATAAGTGGGAGCATTGTCGCTAAGAATGAGTTGAGGGAATGAACGACGGGCACAAAACCGTCTGAACGCCAGCATAAATTCTTCGCTAGACATATTATCACATAGTTCTAGGTGTACCGCTCGAGACGTCGCACAGGTAAACAATAATATATAAACCTTCTCATGCTCCCTCGTCATCAATGCCCCTGTGTAATCTAATCCTACCGCTTGGAAAGGTTCTACGTGCTTTACACGGCATTCAGGTAGAGGTGGAGCTGGTCCAGTTGCATATGGTTTACCCTTTAGTCTCTGGCATATTACACACTTTCTCACTACGCGTCGAGCTACTTGTCGAACTCTGGGTATCCACCATATGAGACGTAAATTTGATATAATATGACATACCCCGTAGTGTTTTACTTCCCTATGTGCACGTATGATCAATAGATCAGTAACGTGATGTCTTGTTGGCATAAGTATAGGTCGGTTTGTGCCGTCTGGTACACCCGACCACTTCAGGCGACCCTCACACCTGATGAGGCCATTGTCTAGGTGCAACCTTAGTTGACGCACTATATTAGGCATTAATGTCTTATTCGAGCCTTTCAAGGATTCTAATTCATTGGAAAAGGTTTCTACTTGAACCCATTTGATCAAAGTTACTTCAGCTGCTTTAAATTCACGAGCATCAATGTTGTGACCCCTGTTGCAGAGTTGGCCCGTTACTTTAAGCTTAAGATTGGATACATATCGCAACACCCAAGCTACAACTCTGACTAGTTTATTATAGTCACCGAATCTTGCCCACTTTATGATAGGACCCGGTGGCTCATTTGGTTGGGCTGTAACTGCCACTGTTTCCAGTGGCAGAAGTCCCTCACCAACAGCATGCCATATCGTCCATTCACTTTCATGGAGCAGCCACTTTGGACCATGCCACCACAATTCGGACTTCATTAACTGGCTAGCCGTTATACCCCTAGTTATGAGATCACTAGGGTTTTCCTTTGTATTTACATAATGATAAGCAACGTCTGGCAAAAGGGCTCTAATCTCATCTACCCTATTCCGCACATAAACTGGCAGAGACTTCTTGCTATGTATCCAGTTGAGTGCGACCTGACTATCGCACCATACGTGAACGATTTCAATATTTAATTCGCTCTCGTATGCTGCGCGTACATGTTGCACCAGACGTGCTAATAGCAGCATGGCAGTCAATTCCATTTTAGGGATAGTTACCTTCTTAACCGGGGCTACTTTGGCCCGGGCTGTAACTAAATGTGCCCCAAATGAAGTAACAACATATATGGCTACCCCGTATGCCGTGGCGCTAGCATCGCAAAACGTGTGTAATGTAACGTCACCGAACGCCGCCACTTTACGAGGTATAGGTTTAGTACATAGGATGGCATATTCATTCAACAACAATGTCCCTTGGTCATGCAGGTCCTCGGGCAAACTGTCATCCCATCCTATTTTACGTCTCCAAACTTCCTGCATTAGAATCCTAGCTCTTATGGTAACAGGTAATGCTAGACCCAAAGGATCAAAAAAATGCGCAACTTTGCTCAACAGACTTCTTTTTGTGTGCGCTCCTGTCTGCTGAGCAAAAGACCTTGTTTGAAAAGTTAGTATGTCATGTTTAGGTTGCCAGATCATCCCCAAATTTCTGGACTTTTCCTGGTTAAGAGATGCCGTACCATCCACCTGTATTAAACTCTGAAGATCTTCACTATTAGTAACCCACTCGCGGAGAAATAGATGTGCATCCGCAAACAATCTGCGTGCTTGCCAGTATGCATACAACAAATCATCTTGACTATCGCTAGTACCCTGCAAATTGTCAATGTATAATCCGCGAGATAGTTTACTTGTGTCCTCATGAGTGTCAGCTAGATGTTTTCTGATTGTGGCATTTAACAAAAACTGCGAGCAAGTGGCCCCAAAGAGTACAACCCGAAAACGGTATATTATGATGGGACTTTCAGAGTCGCTAATGTCGCTGAACCAAAGAAAGCGGGTAACATCTCTATCTTCCTCCTTTAGCTTGACCATGAAGAATGCTTTCTCGATGTCACTGGTATAGGCGTACTTTCCCAGCCTAAACCGCAATAGATGTTGGGACAGGTCTGACACCATGGACGGACCTGTCAACAGGCAGTCATTCAGACTGGGTTGTTGACCTTGGTGGGCAGAACAGTCATACACCACCCGTATTGGTGTGGTGACGCTGTCTTTCTTTACCCCATGATGGGCCAGATAGTGAACCCTACCCTTCTTACACGGTTCCTCGACATCGACTCTCTCAATAAAACCCCTATCCTCATAACTCCGAAATACATCGTCATACGCCTGGCGCGTGCTCGGTTCGTTAGACAATTTCCGCTGCAATGCGCGCAAGCGACCTAATGCCAAACCATAGTTGGTAGGCAGGCTTATCTCACTGTTCTTCCAGGGTAAACTAACTTTATATTGCTTGTCTGAGGCACAGTAGCACACAGACTCGTCAAACCTTTGTAGCGCAACTTCCGAGTCATAATCAGTCTCCATAGGATTAATGCCTATGTGATCCAATCTCCACAGTCGTTCCAGGTCGAACTCGGCAGCCATCTTAGGGTCACTAGGTTGGGAATCCTCCCTTCCCAACTCCTCTGCCGCGGTTACATTGACTCTATATATCGAGACCGTGTCGACCAGGACCTTTGACTGTGTAGTATGCACCTTTCCGCTCATGCAGTATCCAAATTTAGTGGGGATTAAAATTACACCACACATCTTTTTAAATCCAGGGTATACTACTTCATAATAATGATCCACACCAAGTAGAACATGCACCTCACTCTGATTTCCCATGGGATCTGACAAGTTAACCCCTTTGCTACGTAATGCGTGTTCCACCTTCTTCACACCCACAGATACATATTCTGGTAGGGTGTCTACTACGATACAAGTCATAAAGTACCGGTTTTTACGATAGAAATATGAAATCTCCGCTATCTCGTAGTCTTGTTTATCAGTAACCCCTGTGAAGCCCTGTAATCGAAGAGTCTCAGCCCCTACGATTCGGTGCTTCAGTCCCACTAGTACGGACCTCTTTATAAAGGAACGTTGAGACCCTTGATCTAGAAGTACCCGACAAACTTTGTTACTGTCATTACCTTCCATGGGAATCTGTATTGTGGGCAATATAGTGGTGTCTTGCGTGCTACCTAGTGCCACAGTTGTAGTACCCTCATTTTTGACGTCTTTGACTTTATCTGCAGTAGGACACAACTTATCAAAGTGATGTCCTTTGCAGTGCCGACAGGGCCTTAAGTATGTAGCAGTACATTGTCCCTGCTTACCATGTTCCCCACTTAGACAACCTACACATAGCTTCAATCTTCTCGCCTGTGCTAGTTTTGTCTCATTTGTCGGGTATTTTACACAGAAACTCCATTTATGTTTGTTGTTACATAGCTTACATAGAATCTGAGCAGGTTTCTTATACACACCCTCTTTCTTTACTTTAGTCCCCACTGTCATGCTTACTGTTCCCCTCTTCTCCACATTCTCACTCCCTCCCGACACATACATTCTCCCTTTGTTCAACTGTAGATTATTGATCTCCTTACTGAACTGAGTTTTGAATTCCCCCAGCTCGAATGATCTTACCTTATCAAGTATTGCCATAGGAAGCTTCTGACGCAAGATAATGACTATCATTTCCTGCGTGGTAAGCCCTAGGGTATCTAGCGATCGAGTATGGCACTCCATATTTGCCCTGAAGTTTGTCAACTCATCAACCTTATACTGTGGTTCTGCGAGCCCCAACAAGGCAACGACATGGGCCATCTTCAACTGCTCTCTATCCCCGTATGTGGACTCTAATAAGTGTACCGCTTCAAGATAACTACCACCTACTACTGCAAAACCCTCTATTAAATGTAAGGCCTCTCCTTCCATTTGTCCCTTCAGATAGTGAAACTTGCGGACATTATCCAAAGAGGATTCATGAACCGTAGATCGAAATACGTCCCAGAAAGCTAACCACTCGGTCAACTTGCCCCCAAATGTAGGAAGATTGAGCTTTGGGAGGTGTACAGTATGTTTTTGGGTCAGCCCTTCTATGGGCCTCATTATCGCCTCCCTTCTTACTCGCGATTGCACGCTGTAATAGGTACTTCGCTCTAAAGACAGGTTCGTCATAGAGGGCGCGATTATCACCACTCTGTAACAATCTCTTCCTCCTCTGTCATGGCAGCCACAATCACCTCACTCAGAGCCGTAATACGACCGTGGGTAACCTGGACGTTTTTCTAATCTAGCCTCCAATTCCTCTAGTTCAGCAGTAGTGATGAAAGTGTTGACGTCCACTATTAGCCTATTTATTACTCCCCGAAGTCCCGCCCTTTGATTTTTAGGGGCTTTGTTCAGCACCCCACTAGACGGTGTCTCTTTACCGTTTTTATCGATTTTGCTTGCGAGCCTATAGGCTATGTATCTAAATATCACGTTACAAAAACAACGGCCAAATAATAGGCTACTTAAGAGACGCCAACCGGCGGACTTCTATGTTATGGAGAAAAAATAGTACACTAAATAGCAATACCTACTAATGGATCATATTGAACAAGAAAAAGTGTTAGCTCAGGTCATATGTCACAGGAAGTCTGAAACGGAAAAGAAAATTATTGGGGAAAGATGATGGGTGGGAAGCAGGACTTAGGCAGGCACAACGATGTGACCCTGCTTTCCGGCTCTAACCATCGCTTGGCTAGCCTTGCCAGTTTATCATAGAGTTGTTCCTGCATCCTGTTATATGTCCCCTTGTTCATTGCCTTAAAATCCCTTACTGGTAGCTAATTCCCGGGTCTGGGCACCAATGTGGTAAACTATCAATGGAAGTTAAATATTACTAAGCTATAATGAATCAAATAAAATCAATCTAAATGAATACTCTATATCTAAATTGAATTCAATCTGAAACAAGCTAATTTATATCCAAAGGTCTCACATAATAAATGTATATAATTATAGGGTAAGGTTATAAGGGTTAATATTAGCCAGGAATTAACTCACCAATAGTTCCACGTGGCAATGAGGCAAGGGAGAACGTTTTTACCCAATATGGTGGTGGACAATGGGGAACGAGACTTCGGTCCCGAGACACGAGTCAAGTTAAAGAAAGAATAAATGATTACATGGGAATGGACATGAATATTATGCTTATCTATCAGTCAGTCATGATGTCGATGAGAGCGTCGTGATGGTGTAGCTGTGTGTATTGCTGTATGTGTATTGTGATTAGAGGCACAAAAGCACGATCAACTGAGGGCGGAAAATTAGATGTTAACTGGTTGGTGTTCGTGAAGGCTCTGACGTACCTCAAAAGCACACCTTGCTGCCTTGGCAAACCGCCAGGAGCCCAAATTATCGTACCGCATTTAGGTTGCTCTATACGATAAATTATATTAATATATACGATAAATTCATATATACTACATAAGACCATGGCAATATTGCTTAATAGCATATTAGGCCTTTTATAACTTAACTTATTTACAATCTTATAATATACGATCTACTCGTCCTACATCGTGCTGTAGGAGAGATCGTGACGTCACAGAGACATCCAAGATCACAAAAGAGTCATAGTCTATCGTATTTATACGATACTTATCTCTAAATTATTACTCATTTATAGTTATCCATTATCTATTTGTATATCTGTATATCTCCATCTACCTATTGATGTATACAATTTCCCATAATCCTGTTTATCAATATTTTAACTATTTGCTTCTCTCGTTTCTTAACTTCCCAAAGGCCTTCTATAAGTTCATTGGCACACTCATCTCCTCTCGCTCTCTCTATCTCTCTCTCTCTCTCTATTTATCTATCTATATATATATATATATATATACAGTATATATATATATATATACAGTATATATATATATATATATACAGTATATATATATATATATATATATATATATATATATATATATATAGATATATATGTATACGTGTGTGTGTGTGTGTGTGTGTGTGTGTTCGTATGTCCAGTCTACATGAGTTGTCCAGGGCGGTGAGTCTGTGACGAGCGAGCGACCTAAGTTAAAATCTAGCTATGTTATCCATGACATATGTACAGGAGGCGTGTTTTCCTGTTTGTAAATCATGCTTTCTCCTGTTTGTATATATTCAATATATTATATACATTTGAGGATTGCAATTAACATAACTAAATTAATACAAGAAAAGAAGTGAAGACTATAATATAAGAAATAGTAGAAATAATAATCCTTTGAATAAGCTAGCATTATGCAGGCTTTACAAGGCATATTAACCCAAGAACAGCAACGTTCCTTCCGGAAATTGACAGCTAAAAACAAAAATAATGATAAATACATAAAACACCAGTGCCGAGGAAATGGATGCGATTTTAGATTAGGTGGCATGTCTCCTTACCACCAACTCCTATCTTTCCCTTACATGTGTCTCATCCCACCCCCTCCCTCTCCCTTAACCCGTACAGTACCAGTGACGTTTTCCTGAAGAAGCCTTTACGGCGATACGGTGAATAAATTGGGTCCATGAACATCTGTTAAGCTATTAATATTGTGTTTCAGTATTCAGTATCCAAGTCTAGGATTAGTTAATTAGGGTGAACTTCTCAATTAATGTGGATGTTATGCAGAGGAGGTGACAAAACAATTAGACAAACTTAATCATTTCAGTCATCTGGCCCAGATGTTTTTCTTCCCAGAGTCGTGCAAGAAGTTTGTGATCAAGTGAAAGCCTACTTGGTAGAATTCTTCAGTAAATTACAAGAAAATGAATGGATATCTGGGGCATGATTTTATGTAACTTTGCTGAGAAATTCAAATGTTATGACTTACTTTGGCACAAAAACCAAGGAACTATTGTAAATATGCTAGGCATGTTTAAGTTGTAAATAGGTCTTCACCAGAACAGTTCAAGGAGAGAGTACTGTTTTGCACACTGCTATTAGTGTAGAGCACAACACAATTTATCTCTTTCTACTTACCATGTCTCTTTGGAATGCACCGCAAGGTCTTTGAGATCCAAATTCTCCCCTGTATTTTCCTTTTACCTCTGCTTTCTCTCCACCTATCTGTTTGCATCTCGCTCTCTTCCTCATTCTACCTCTAGGTTTCTTCTCATCTTTTCTTTTAATATCTCGCTCTCTTCATCCGTCTACCTTTCGGCTTCTCATCCTCTCTTGTAGCATACCTCGTTCTTCCTCTCTCAACCTCTCTTGCCTCCTCGCCGTTCTCATTTAGTATTCTTACCCGTTGACCAATTCCCCCTGTTTTATTTGTTCAAGTTGTTGCCCATCCGACCATTCCACATTTACCATCTCATATTTTCATTTGTTTTCTGGCTCATACTTGTTATATTTACTTTGAGATTTAATACCCCCCCCCCTCTCTATCTCTCTCTCTCTCTCTCTATCTCTCTCTCTCTCTCTTTCACACACACACACACACACACACACACACACACACACACGCACAGCAGGGTAATAGGGTCATTGACTCTCCTCGCCCCTCTTGCCAAGGGGCATATCGAGCGAGCAGTTTAGCAAGTTAAGGAGCACTGTTGCAGTGTACCCTGCTGTTGCAAATTGCAGTACAGTTCCTGAACCAGTAATTGTCCAAAAATAAATGTTGCTGTACTGGGTATGAGAGAGAGAGAGAGAGAGAGTACAAATGAGTACAAAGAAATATAGAGGAAGTCAAGCAATAACAGTTCTAGCGACCCCTCGATGTTGCTTGTTACTCAAAGTGTTTAACAGTGTTTTAGAGTGGGTAAGGGAAAATTGTGGTTAACAACTTAAAACAGCTCTTTACGATCCTTATGTATCTGGGTAGAAGTGAATAAAATCTTAACTATATATTTATGTTTGTTTGTAAGTAACAAATGGAAGGAGTGTGTAAGAGAATATGGGTCTGTGGGTTCAAGGATTGTGTGGGTGAGAATGAAAGTAGGAATACAAACGTGGGTGATTGTGTGTGTCTATGCTCCGACAGAGGATAAACTTGTAAGAGAGAAAGAGGAGTTCTGGGTAAATGTAGAGGCGTGCCTGGATAAGTTTGACAAAAACGAAAGAATATTCCTGATTGGGGATATGAATGGTAAGGTGGGTGATAGGAAAGTTCATGGAGTGGTGGGAGGGTGGGGAGTACCGTCAGAGGTGAATGGGAATGGTAGTGCACTTGTGGACGTATGTGTGGGTAGGAGCTTGTGAATAGCCAACACCTTCTTCCGACACAGAATGATACACAGGTACACATGGAAACTGGTGTGGACGATGAAGGATAAGACAGTGCTGGAACGAAAGTCACTGATTGACTATAATTATATGTGTGGATGAAAGAATGAAGAAATCTGTGATGGATGCTAGGGTGTATAGGGGTATTGGAGGGGGTCTGTCTGATCATTATGTAGTAGTAGCTAAGGTTAGAATACAAAAGTAGTAGGTGAGGAGAGCTGGAGGGAGGCGAGAGGAAGGTGGAATGGTGAAGAAGGTGGAGAGGCTACAGGAGGAGGAAATCGGGGAAGAGTACAGGAGAGCAGTAGAAAGACGACTAGGTGGGTTCGACTTGGAAGACATGGAGGAAGTGTAGGAGATAAGCAAGGTGTTTAAGGAAGAGATCTGTGCAGCATGTGAGGAGGTGTGTGGAGTGAGAAAAAGAGGGAGGGGAGTGAAAGGTACAGCATGGTGGACAGAAGAGGTAAAAATAGCTGTGGAAGACAAGAAGAAAGCATATAGAGAGTGGTTGGGTAGTAGAGGGAATGAAGATTTGGAGAGGCAGAAATGAGCGAAGTACGTGGAGAGAAACAGAGTGGTGAAGAGAGTAGTGAAGGAAAGTAAGAGAAGAATAGATGAGGAACTTGGAAGGAATCTGAGTGTAAAATGGAGGGAGTGTAAGAAATTGTTCTGGAAAGAAGTCAAGAAAGCTAGGGAAGGTAGCAAGGAAAACAGTAAGGGTGTGAAAGATAAGAATGGGAGAATGCTAACCGAGAAGCAAGAGAGAGTCGAAATATGGAAGGAGTACTTCAACGAGTTGCTAAATGTAAGGAATGAAGAGCCAGCAAAACATAGTTGGATATGGTATGGGAGGGAGAAGAGGAGAAGTAGTGGAGGAGGAGGTGGGGATCAAGAGGTCAGAAGTGTGGGGAGCCATGAAAAGAGTGAAGTTGGGGAAAGCACCAGGAACAGATGGAGTGTGTGGGGAAATGTTGAGGTATGGTGGTGAGATAGTGATAGAATGGGTATGGACAATATGCAAACTAGCATGGGAGAAGGGGAATGCACCCGGTGACTGGAAGACTGGCATAATAGTCCCCATATATAAGGGCAAAGGGGAAAGAGGAGTGTGTGGTAACCACTGAGGAATATGTCTTCTAAGCGTAGTAGGGAAGGTGTACAGTAGGGTAGTGATTGAGAGAGTGAGAGTGAGAACGAAGAAATGGATAGGCGATGAGCAGGGAGGTTTTAGGAAGGGAAGAGGATGTGTAGATCAGATTTGTACCCTGAATTGTGTTGTGGAGAGATATCTGGAAAAGCAACAAAAGGTGTATGTTGCCTTTATGGACTTGGAGAAGGCCTATGACAGAGTGGATAGAGAAGGAATGTGGAAAGTACTTAGAATATATGGAGTAGATGGCAAGTTGCTGAAAGCAGTGAAGAGCATGTATGAGGGTGCAAAGGCAGCAGTACGTGTGGAGAGTGAGCAGGGCGAGTTCTTTGACCTGAATGATGGGTTGAAACAGGGGTGTGTGATGTCCCTGTAGTTTTTTACTGTATATATGGATGGAGTCATGAAACAAATACTAGGAAGAGCAGTGGATGTTGGTGTATCGCTGAAAAGGGAGGGAAATGAGTGGAGGCTGCCTATACTGCTGTTTGCGGATGATACAGTTCTGATGAGCGATAATGAATGGGAGTTGCAGGGTCTGGTAAATGAGTTTGGAACAGTGTGCGGAAAACGGAATTTGAAGGTAAATGTGGGGAAGAGCAAGGTTATGGTCTTCGAAAGGGGTGAAGCCACAGAGTGAGAGGTGAAGTTGAATGGTCAGGCTATGGAGATCGTCAGCTCTTTTAAGTATCTGGGCAGTGTGTTGAGTAAAGATGGGACTATGGATGAGGAAGTGCGGGAGAGGGTGCAACAGGGGAAGAGGGTTGTAGGAACGTTGAAAGCAGTAACAAGAAATAGGGTGGTCAGTATGGAAGTGAAGAAGTCCTTGCATGACGGTGTGGTAATCCCGACATTAACTTACGGAAGCGAAGCATGGACGTTCGGGAAGAGACTCAGACCAAGAGTGAGAGATGTGTAAATGAGTTACTTGAGAAGTGCGTACGGAGTTACATGGAGGGATAGACAGACCAATGAGGAAGGAGGTGTGGTGTGGAGGTAGATGTGCTGGAAAGTGTGAAAAGGAACAACTTGAGATGGTTCGGCTATATGGAACGTATGGAAAGCGAGAGATTGACTAAGAGGGTGTACGAGAGCGAGGTGGAAGGACAGAGAGGGAGAGGTGCACCGAAGGAGAGGTGGAAGGATGGAGTGAGGAAGTATATGAATGAAGCCGGTGCTGGTTGGGAGGAGGGGGGTCAACTGACTGGGGACAGAAGTGCATGGGGGCGGTTCGTTCGTGGCCACCCCTTCGGGGATCACGGAGTCAGGCAATAGATAGATAGGTATCCTTGACGTATCTGAGAAAGAAGGAGAAAACAAGTTGTTCAAATGTAGTCATTCACAGGCTTAAGGCAAGGTGTTTGTTTAGGCAATGCTTAAAGGAATCAATGGTGCTGCATTCTATACCATCTCGAGGAAACGCATTCCACAAGTTCACAGCTCGATTGAAGAAGAAATTCTTAGACTCATGTGAGTTAAAACTTTTACCAATGATTTTCCAACCATTTCCCCACGTGTAATTTGATTGGTTGTTCATAGAGTACTTATTACCGTTCATGTTGTTGATGCATTTGATGGTTTTGAACAATCGAATTAGGTCGCTTCTTAATCTGCACAGGTTTAAAGGAAATATACTTATTTCTGTAAGATGCTCCTCGTATGTTTTTTTTTTTAGACTAGGTATCATTTTGGTAGCTCTACGTTGAACTCGTTTCAGTTTGTCAATATCTTTGTTGTAGTAGGGGCACAAAGATTGAATACATTCAAGAATAGGACGCACTAAGGAATTGTAAAGAGTGAATTACACCTTTGCTAATATGCTCAAATAACCTACCTATAAAGCCAGTTATTTTGTTTGCCTTCTTAACAACTTCTCTACATTGTTACCCGATATTGTTACTCCCAAATCAGTTTCTCTGCCTAAGCCATTAATCTGAGTTCCATTAATTGCACAGTTTGCTTTCTTATTTTGGGTCCAAATATTGAGTACTTTACATTTAGCCACATTAAAACTCATCAGCCAATTTTGAGTCCAACATGACAGCTCATCTAGGTAACCCTCATCCTGGATCGCCTTGGAGATTGGCCCAACATTCTTGACATATTTCTAACCTTTAGCCCTTCTTCTTATACTGTAAATGCTTTGTCTATTTTGGGCTCGTCCAACCATTAACTTATCTCTGCCACATGACGTATCTCTCTGGTACGACCACCCGATCCTCCTAGGGAGGCTCTTTGGCAGTACTCCTTTGATTTCCCAACGAATAACTTTTCCTTTTGTGGCCGAGTACCCTCGGAGAGTGATGAACACATTACCAAGATAATCCTATCGGGTATGGAGGCAAACAGTCCATTTTCTTTCTTTTAGTCTAATACATTATCGTTTACTCACGCTTGTTCTACTGTTGTCCGCAATAAGGAGAAAACATTCAAACAGTACTATCACCTTCAAACCCAAAAATCTGTGTTGACTCTCTGCCTAGGCAAACTCTGTCGTCTCTGTCTCTCCTCTAACGTCATCCCTTCATTCTGGAAGTTTGCACTCATTCAAACTGTCCCAAAGAAGGGTGACTGCTTTCAAACCTCCAACTATCGAACAATTGCTCTCATTTTTTGCATCTCTAAAGTTTTTAAAACTATTTTTCTACCCATAATCAACTATCTGATCTTCAGTATGTCTCTACTTGTGATCTTCTTTCTTATCTTACTAACTCTTGGTCATCCTCCTTTTGGAACTTTGGTGAGGATTTTTCTATTGTGCTAAATATATTGAAAGCCTTCAATAGAGTCTGGCACAATTCTCTAATCTCAATTACCCTTCTTCGGTTTCTATCCCTCCAGCTGTGCCTTTATCTCAAATTTCCTTTCTGGCTGTTCCATAGCTGCGGTTGTGGATGGCCTTCGTTTACTTCTTCAACCTATCAACTCTGGTGTTTCTCAGAGTTATGTCCTATTTCAAATGCTCTTTCGAATATTCCTTATTGATCTTCTCAACTGTACCTCCAGTCCTATCCATTCATATGGTGATGATTCTACCTATTCAACTAGTTTTTCAGAACGCCCTTTCCAGCACATCCACATCTACACCACACTGTTCTCGAACTTCCTCATTTGCCCTTCTTACCCTCCATGTATCTCCACATGCACTTCTCAAGTAAGTAATTTCCATCCCTCTCACTCTTGATATGTGTCTCTCCAACAATGTCCACGCTTCACTCCTGTACGTCAATGTTGGGATTCTTGTTCTTGTTTGTTGATTATAGGGCTGTGTGGGCAGGCCCAATTAACCCTGCCGGAGACCATCACAGGTACGCAATCACAGGCGGCCGAGACGACCCGAACGCCGCAGGAAGACTTTGGTGTGCTGGAGCACCTGGACACGGAGGGCCGGGTCCAGTCCACTGCCTCCCCAACAGGACGGGGAGGGTAAAGGTGGAGACCCCCAGGGAGCGGAGGCTGCAGCGGAGGAGGGTCCTATGGGAATAGAAGCGAGGGCAGTGAAGCAGGAAGTGCTCTACCGTTTCATCCACCGTCCGGCACCACGGGCAGAAAGGGTCAGGCACCAGTCGCAGACGGAATAGGTGAGAGGCCAGTCCAACATGGCCTATGCGGAGACGGACCAGGGCAGTGTCAAGGGGGCGGAGTGGGGATCGGGACCACGGGTGAGGGGAAGAATCTAGCCTGTACTGACCAAGGGCGGTGCGGGAGAGCTCACTTCTGAGGGAGGCATCCCAGAGTGTCCGGCATTGGGCAAAAGCTAGCCTGGCAACTGAGGAGGGAGGGAGAGGGAGGGGCTCAAGGGCAGGGGAGGAGTGGGCAAGGGAAGCCGCAGCATCAACAATGACGTTATCCCGGATACCAACATGGAAGGGAGCCCACTGAAAATGGAGGGAAAAACCGGACTGCCTAAGGGAGCAAAGGAGAGAATGGGCCTGAAAGACAAGGTAGCGATGAGACACCGGGTGCTGGGAGCTGAGGAGGGCAAGGGAGGATAGTGAATCTGAGAAAACAACTATTGACTGTGGGGGAAGGAAATCACAAATGAAAAGTAAAGCTTGAAGGATGGCATACAATTCTGAAGCAAGAACTGAGTGGAAATCGGACAGCCGCCAAGCCCGACAAAGGGAAAGGTTCTCAACATAAATGGCGGCAGTAGAGGACTGGGGGGAGGAGGTGTGGGAGCCATCCATGTAAATAGGGAAGTGAGTACCATAGCGGAGGGAGACAAGTTCGAGGAAAAGGGAGGGGGCACGGGAGCTATCCTGAATTTTGACGAAGGGAACATGAAGAGCAAGGTGGAACATAGAGGAGAGGTCGGACCAGGGTGGGAAAGGGGAGACGGAGGGGGTAGGGGAAGGGGGTGGAAGGGGTAAGGAGAGGGAGGATGAGGACAGGAGGGCACGGACGAGGAAAGGAGAACGGGAGCGGAGAGGCCAGGAGGGAGCATGACGCAAGACGGGGGCATGAGAGATGAGGAGGCTATAAGGATGAGCAGGTGAGAATGACAGGGCACAATGGAGGGTGATGACGTTAAGGTGATGACGGTCCATAGCAAGGGGAAGAAGACCCGCCTCCGCGTGGAGAGAGACCGCCGGCGACGAACAGAAGGCCCCCAATGCGATGCGGAGAGCCGTGTGCTGCACCACATCGAGCCGTTTAAGTACCGTGGGGGAGGCTGAGCCGTAGACGGAGCTACCGTACCGAATTTTACTGAGCACGTACGCCGAATAAAACCGTAGGAGGACTTCCCGATCCGCACCCTAACGAACGCCCGCCAAGCTCTTCATGATTTTGAGCCGCTTCATACATGACGACCGCAAATACTCGATATGATGCTTCCAGGTTAAGACGGAGCCATCGAGTCTGAGTCCCAAGAAAGTATGCTGCGTACGGAACGGGGCCGGCGTACCCGCGATGAGGATGGAGGGGAGGGAGGGGAGCTTCCGCTGGAGGGTGAAGCACATCAAGGCGCACTTCTGCGCATTGACGGCAAAACCCCAGTCCGCAAACCACCGGAGCAGTTCATCGATCCCGGCCTGAAGGCCCACCTGCACCTCTAACAGCGTAGGAGCCGTGCAGACCAAGTAGAGATCATCCGCATAAGCCAAAAGAGACGTACCAGGGGGACGGGGGAGGTCAGACAGGAGGCGATTAAAAAAAAATGGACTAAGGCCCGAGCCCTGGGGGGCCCCACGACGGACGGGACGCTGCGAGGACAGCGCCCCCCCCCACCGAGAAGGAGCGACCCGACAGAAAACTGCGCACCCAAGACAATGGAACACCCGAGACACCCATACCAGAGAGTTTGTATAAGATGCCCTCATGAGAAGCAGAGTCAAAGGCACCCGCCACATCCACAAAGAGGGCCAGCATGACCCCACGACGTCTATAAGTGTCGTGTACAAGGTGCTTCAGCTGTAGGAGGACGTCCAGCGTACCCCGGCCAGGACGGAAGCCACACTGCTCCTCCAACAGCGCACTCCGAGACTCGGCCCACCACTGCAGACGAGCACCAACTAGCCGCTCCATGAGCTTACCCACACAGTCAATGTTGGGATTAATACAAGAACTTCTCTACTTCCATGCTGGCCACCCTATTCCTTGTTACCGCTTTCAGCATTCCTATAACGCCCTTTTCCTATTGCACCCTCTCCCGCACTTCTTCCTCCATACCATCTTTATTCAACACACTGCCCAAATACTTAAATGAGCTGATATTCTCCATAAGCTGACCATCCAACCTCATCTCACTTTTTGTGACTGCACCCCTTTCAAAGACCATAACCTTACTCTTCCCAGCATTTACCTTAAGGTTCCGGTATCTAGTCTGTTAACACATACTGTACCAGAAGGGTGCTGAGCTGGTATGGTCATGTTGAACGAATGGGAGATGAAAGGCTTTCAAAGAGAATATGTGAGTCAGGTACATGGGGAGATAGAAGGGCAGGAAGACCCCCATTGAGATGGAGACTCTGTGTAAGAAAGGCTTTGGATGATAGAGGAATAACTATAGATCAGACAGGGGAAGTGGTGGTGGACAGGAGTGAATGGAGAATGCTTGTGAATAGTTGAGTGAACACGTGGTCATTTGGAGTAAGGGGTCGGGGGCAAGTTGGACTAGATAATAGTCCATCAGGCGCCTGGCCCGGGGAGACGATTAATATGAAGGGTGCGCCTGGAAGTGTGGTGGGAGGGCTTGTGGCTTTGGCTCCGCTGCATGTCTGCCTGTCGAGATCGGAACATCTCCGGGTGGTCGGGGGCCGGGGGAGTGCTGGAGCGACCTTGGTGACCATGTTCTCTGGGTCTTCTCCTGGGTGACCTGGATGTGTGTGAGTTTGTGCTTTTTATCTGTGTTTATTTGTTGTTTTATGTTGTTTTTGTGTTTTCCCTGTTCTTGCTCTGTCTTGAGTCGGCTACCTCCAAAATGGGGATTGGGCCTGAGCATATAGATAGATAGATAGATAGTACCAGAGGATTTTACCTTAAATGTACACTCCAGTACCAAGCAGTGTGGACAAAAATGGCTTCAGAGGCAAGACAGCACACCCTCCCACTTATAGACTCCTCTACATAAGGACTGGCGTCGGCCATACTCGGATCCCGGAACTTGGGTCCATTGTCAGGCCCACAAACTGAGGTCTTATTTTAGTTTTACTGGATATGGGACTTTGTGTTTTTACTCTACAACATCTTATTAACTAGAGCAACCAAGTAAAATAAAATAAAACATTTGTTTTTGGTTGATTGACTCATAAGTCTCTTTCGTGATTGAACATAATAGGAAAATATACAGTTATAATGAGATAGTTTATAAGAACATGTATTATACAAGCAAAGCATCATACCATGACTTACATTAATTAAATATTAGAAGAAAATTAAAGTAAAACCTTTTCAAAATATTACTTTACACATAATTTTACATACATCAAAAGTCACATAACACAATAATTAACTTAAACATTAGAAAGTTTCTCTTGTCGCCTTAAGCAGCCTAGTGTACACTCCCGATCGCTTGTATTAAATACAATCGCCTTAAACAACACATTACACAATGTCTGGCATGCTCCTGAATGGCTAGCTAAAGGAGCATCTACATAAGACAAGCATTGTTTCAAGTAATTGCGACAACACTTTTTCGAGTCTTGAAGAGACATTTGAAGGGTGATGCCACTATGTACAAAGAAGACAGTAGCCAGGGTAGGCATACTCAGCCCACCTCGATTGAGCGCAGTCAAAAACTCTGATGACAAGCATTCCCCAGAATCTACTTCCTGTTGTACATGTTTATGAGCTAAAAATCCCCCAATGTAGAAAATTTTATGTTTTAAAGTATCATCTGAATCTAGAAGTAGTTGAGTGATGTGACGTTAACCACTCCGTTAGAACCACATGGCTTGTCCTACAGTGACTCGCTAGGATCGCCAGGGCAGTGGATGGGGCTACAGTTTATGTATTAGAGTGTGCTTTATTTCATATGAAAGCTCGTGTCATGGGCAGTCCAGAAAGGCTCTTTGTTTTCACCCATGTCAAGGCTTTATATATTTAATTGTAAAGTATATGTTTTATCATTAACTAGTAATGATGGGATCTGGGAGAGAGAGAGAGAGAGTAGAACAGAGTGAGAGGGAGCGCGCAGTGTTTTTGTCCCGCTCGATGACGTCACGGCTGGCTGCCTCATGGGGGTTGGTGGAGAGAGGTCCTTACCATGCTGTTAGCTCCCTTGCTAGTGGCTAGAGGACTTGTAACCGTTTTTTTCCCACGCACCTCGAGCTAGTGCGAGTATATATACAGTTCCTCGCCACTCTCTCCCTCAGATCTGGTTTCTAGAACGCATCCATCTTTTTTCCCTTGCTACCTGTCTCCCGCGCCGCACCTGAGAATCTTTTCCTCTGCCTACCTCTCTCTTTTTTCATATCTTTCACCACCTTTTTATTAATATTATACCCCCTCTGGTTAACTCTGCAAAATCAGCTTCATGCTGGCCAGTTGTATTGTGCGTTAAGGTCTGATATAACCCATGTATGTTAGTTGTTAAGATAAGTGGATCACAAAGCATTGGTTGGCTTTCATATTGCCGCTTCCTACAATTATTAGTGTTCTGCTGGATTAGATAATGCTAGACTAGGAGTCTGATATTATAAGGTATTGTTTCCTATGAATGCTGGCTTTAGTTAAAAGCTGCACGACATACCTGAGAACTGGAGTTGATTGAGTAAATTCTAGGCTGTGTGCCATTGAGAATAGAGCATGCACGAATGAGGGCTTTTTGCCTATACCATTCTGCACTGTCTAAGCTCGTTGTGTGTCTTTGAGGTACGCCAGGAGAACGCTTAATACTTCGGTATTAAGGTTTCTCAAGAGAGCTACCCTTCATTATAACGTAATATTTGACGCACAGACTTGAGATTTGCACTAGGCTATGCGGCATGCCATGCGCACCAGTATCTCGTATCATTGACTCTAGCTAGACTTTATCAATCATAGTAGACATTAAGTATATTAAACCAAGTACTCTTTTTATGCATACCCATTTATGATTACACAAGCATTTCGCAGCCTAGTTTGATGTATGGAGACACAAACGACTTAGGCTCTTTTTGTTGATAGGAATACTGCATTGTCGTGGCGATTATTATTGTTGTAGCGTTTAGGATATTCTTGGCCCCGACTGCCTTTTTGTGTGCATAACCTGCACGAGCATTGTTCCGCTGCCTGCCTTTTTGGGTTCCATTTCCGATACGAGCATCTTTATAGCATCTAACATTTAAAGAAGATTCCTTGTTAGTGTTGAAGGACTTTAGTGCACTTTCTTTCATGCAGGAGTGCCTGACATTTATTGATTAAAGTAACGTAAGCTGTAACTTCTCTTACCACCTTACTTTGCATACCATGACCAAGCACCTTCGGTTATAGGTAGTAATAGGCTGTTTTCACATAACATTAAGCCTAGAGTAGACGCACATTTATTGAGAGTTTTATAGCCTATTATTGCATATAGAACTCTGTAGAGTATTTGTGTTCTTTGTTCACTGGGAATATACATCAGAGGTTGGATCTAGCGCTTTCCGTTGTAGCATTTATGCCATTACTAGTCCAATGAATAAGAGCCCGGATATATCTGAACCCCAGTCGTAACAGTGTCTTGTAATGTCAGCTCTTCCAGAAGTTGTAAATCACCATCATCTATTGCTGCTGTACAAAATTCACAGCTTACTTCTTTGGCTCGGTCAGGAACGATGTCACGTTTCAACAGCTGATGCAACTGCTGTACTTTGGATGCTGCTTGAACATCCCCAATGTCAATGTAAAAATGTCCTCCACTACGTTGTCTTGCTTGACCAAAACACTTTTCTAGGGGATCTTGTGAAAATACAGCAGGTAGGATGTAAGCAAAATCATGGGTTTCAAAAAGATATTGTGCTGCTTCTATATTATACCTTGTTGTGATGACAAAGGCATCTGCTGTTGACTGTGTTAGTTTCTTCTCTCTGCCATGCCCACCAGTCCACCGACAGCTGGATACAACTGTACACATTTCCTGCAGAGCTTTGAAGTTTGTACAGTTTAATGTCCAAGGTTCACGATATTGGTCTCGTAAATGAACTGCGCTGTACTTGCTTTTAACATTCATCATTTTAAACCAATTGGTTACCAGTGTTATGTATATCACTGTTCCATCCTGAAATTTAACAGTTCTTTTAAGACCTTCAAATGCAGCAATCGTTTTCTCATTGAACACTTGGCAAACTAAGGGCACACTCTGACGTTGCAATGGTTTAGGAAATACTGATGAGCGTGTGAGTTTTGTCAGACGAAGTGGTGTCTTCTGATCTTCATTGTAAAGAGCTTTAACATCACTCCAACACGCCAAATATTCTGTACCATCCTTGCTAAAATGTAATTCTTGACATTTCTCTGTGATCCAGTTGTTTCTCATATTCTTGAGGATGTGAACATAATCATAGACAAGGAAAACATTTATGCCATCTGGTGCTAGTGTTACTTTTCCAGGACCCCCAAGATATCTGTAAACAGCTTGATTCAGTGGACAGTTGTCACAGACGAACGATAGTGGATGGCCACCACTAGCTTTAACAACATATACAGCCTCAAGTAATATTTCCTTCAGTTGAATAGCATTCAGTTTTGATACAGGATGAATTCGTATGATGTACCGTGGTCCTCCATAGTGACAAACAACTTCAAGAGCAGATGTTGCTAGATTTTCTGGTCCGTTTGTTGCATAGCCTACTATATGCTCTCCTGTAATCTAAGGGCCTGCTTAAGCTTGACTTCATCAAACAAAATGTTAACTAACCGCTGTTGTGGCTTCAACTGATCAAAAAGGATTGGGAGACACTTGTCAGCATAAGTGCGAGATAACAATTGGCGAATCTGTTTCTCACAAGGAAGACTAATTGCTTTGGAGTTTCTAAGCATTCTATATGCTGCGGGTGATATACAAAACAGTTCTGCTGCAAGAATTAACATATGCTTTGTATATCGGCGATTTTAGGAGGAATAAGAAGGACTTGTAACTGTGCTTGAATGAACTGAAAACCTTCAATTTCATGAAATTCTGTGATAGAGTCAAGTTCTGAAATTATTCTTTTTAAGCGGTCAGTATTAGTCGCTTCATGAGTGTTCATAATTTTCACTATTTCTTCAATTTGAGACCACTTACTTACCAAGCTATTTTTTTGAAGATTCAGTTTACTTTTTGGTATCTCCAAGCCAATTTTCTCTGCTACTACCAGCTGCAGAAAACCAAAAGGAGACTGTACCTCTTTCAAATGAAGAAACTTATCAACTGCTCTACCATTACCATCTGTCTTAAACATTGTCAGTTCTCTACCATTTTGCATTATATAAAACTCAGGGAAGTGTTTTCCAATCTCTCCTGCAAATTTGTCATAACTATGCATTTTGTCTTGTTCATTTTCAAATTCAGTTTGTTTTTTAAGTCTTGCTTCACTTGTCACTGTTTTAGTTAACCTAGGAGCTGACGTAAGTTGTTTGAGGCAAGACTTGGGTACACCTTTAAAAACTGTAGGAGGCCCAGCTGGTCGTTTTCCTCCCCGAACTGTGACCCAATCGCAGTCGAAGTGTGATGCACAAATCCATAGTTTCGACCTGTCTCTCAAACTTTCTGGGCTATTTGGCATAGCACTAATCCATGCATGTCGTTCTTGTTCTTCATTCGGGAAACACACCATAGGACTGTATGGCTATCCCCTGTAGTTTCCACGGCAATTGAATGCAGCACATCTTTTCGGCATTGTTCCTGTAAAGCAAAAAAACAAAAATAGTTGTAAAATGGTTTTCAGTACATATCAAAGCAACCCGTTGACATCAGCTCAATTCTAATATTTATCAGCTAAATAAGTTGGTAACACAGATCCTTTTGTGACTGGTAAGTATTTATAAGAAAATTACTTACAATAAGCTGAGAGATAACGAACAACAGAACAAAAATGTGTTGCCTCTAACGTGTCTCGTGGGTGACTGGCGTCTGGCATCGTCCTGGGCTGTTAGTTTTCTGGCGAGACATTATGTCGCCAATATGGCGGGGATATGAACGATTGCGTGTGAAATTACATGCATTTATATGTAAAGTTGTGTTTGTGTACATATTTTTGTGTTTAAGAAAGTCGGAGAGACCACTGCTTTCATGATACAGCTTTTAAGCAATGGACCCAAGTTTCAAACTCCGAGAGTGCTCGTTTCCAGTCCTTATGTAAAGGGGTCTATGCTCCCACATCAAAAGTTGG
Source organism: Paralithodes platypus (assembly GCA_032716605.1). Lineage (NCBI taxonomy): Eukaryota > Metazoa > Arthropoda > Malacostraca > Decapoda > Lithodidae > Paralithodes > Paralithodes platypus. The sequence goes on along the minus strand of CM064567.1, from coordinate 41,432,552 downwards.
TGAAGCACTGACCCAGCCAGCATATAGAGGCTGGCACTGCAGCCAAGCTGAGAAGTGTTGCCAACTCCTCAGAGCAGTGCCTACAAGTTGTTGTTGTTCCCTAAGCTGCCTGGCCTAACAGCCCCGAGTCCCTGAGGAAGGCCATGGCCACGATCGGGCTTTCCCACAGAGCTCTCATTGAGTGTAAATTATGTTGTTGGCGTAAGTGGTTGTGTGAAATGCAGTCTTCTATGATGTGTTTAATGGTATGGGGTGCTGTGTTACATCCCGGGCAGGCGTCGACAACGGAGTCATCCAGTCTCTTCTGATAGCTCAGGAGAGCTGGATGGTGTCCGCATCTCAGCTACGGACTAGGGCTCAAACCCACAACACCATGAATAAATGATTAACTCCAATGAAAAGGCAACACAACTTATCACGTGGTATTATAAGAATGGAAGTTAACCACCCAAAACTAGACTGCAAGGTTAATATTATCCTCCAGCGAAACCCTACTATTATATTACCCTATTGCTATACAAGTCAACTAGAATTATATAATTGATATTTTTAAGTTTACGTTAAATGTCAGTAGAATAATTTATGGTTTCGTAACTCCTTTAGGATTTATATGTAAGGAACCACAAAACTATCTAAGGTATTTAAATCTTTAAGTTAATTTAAAAGTGAAAGATAGTAGGCTATATGAAAATAAATAAGGTAGGTATGGATGAAAAGATAGTTTAAAAGTATGGATATTATTTACATATAAATTACACTTTATACATCTATCCTTACATTCACACAATACAACATAATCATACAATACAAAATAATAATACTTATCTATAGAGAGATAGTTATGCAAGGCAGGACAAACTCTCAGCATGACCCATGGTGAGGTCTAGGCGAAGCAGAGGCGTGAGGTGAACTGAAGTTTCTCAAATCCTATTTTCTATCGAGTCCTTGCATGGTCAGTAAAGTTATCGTACTGGACTAAAATACAACTACTCGCTCTCCAATCAAACAACTTAACTCAACTAATTATATAGAATACTTCATTCAAATATATAAATGAAGAGTAAAACATTAAATCACGAATTATATAAAGACTAATCATACGTCTGCCAGAGAGATGCTTAAACAAGGTAAGAGGGGGGAAAGTGTGCGCTTGGCGCCACTTGGCTACAGTACACTCTGAACACAAAGTATGTTCCCCGAAGTTAGTTTACTTCCTATAGGCCTTCCTATGTACAAATAAATAGTCACATATACCCACTAATAATTATTTAACTGTATCCCACCAGCAATTAGGTTAATTAAGGCAATACATAACACCTCCCCCATTAAGAGATTTATAAGGGAAACATTGTAAATCAAAATATTCTAAGTCCTAGATAACATGTCTGCAATTATATTGTTTTTCCCCTGGATATAAAAATGTGCAGCTTGTAAGGCTGCAATGCCAAAGCCCACCTCATGAGACGCTAGTTAGAATTTTTCATCTTCTGCAGAAATTTGAGGGGATTATGATCAGTGAACACATCAATAGGAAAGCAAGAACCATTCAAGTACACATTAAACTTATCAATGGCAAACAATAATGCAAAGCACTCTTTTTCAATAGTACTATAATGTCTCTGGTATGGTTTGAACTTTGTGGATGCGTAGCAAACAGGATGTAATACTTCATTCTCGCTATACTGTAACAATACAGCCCCTGCTCCCACATCACTGGCGTCTATTTGCAAGATAAACGGCTTGGTGAATTGTGGAGATTTCAGAATGGGCGCATTTGTGAGAAGGGCACGGATTTTCACGAAAGCGTCTTGGCATTCCCGAGTCCACACAAACTTCTTCTTTGGACTGACTAGGTATGTTAAAGGTGCAGAGAGGTCAGAAAAATTGGGCACAAAGCGCCGATAGTAGCCACTCATGCCCATGAAGCGCATTAATGCCTTACGATCATGAGGAACAGGCAGTGACGCAATGGCTTCTACTTTGGCAGATACGGGGCTAACTTCACCTTGCCCAACCACATGACCCAGGAATATTACATTGGCATGTCCAAACTCACTCTTGGCCAAGTTTACTGTTAAGTGTGCTTCAGCCAGGTTGTAGAATAGGGCGCGCAGTTGAAGTTGATGATCTTCCCAAGATTTGCTGTATACTACCAGACCGTCCAAGTAAGATTGCACCCCGATGAGTCCCTCTGTCACCCGATGAATCAGCCGTTGGAAGGTTGTTTGTGCGTTGACCATCCCAAAGGGCATGACGGTGTAGTGGTATAAGCCGTCAGGGGTGACAAACGCAGAGATTCGTTTGGCACGCTCAGTCAGCCGGACCTGGTAGTACCCACGCAATAAGTCGATCTTGGTAATGTAGTTGGCGTCCCCCAGTTGGTCGATAAGGTCGTCAATCCGAGGAAGAGGGTAGCAGTCCTGACAGGTTAGTTGGTTAACCTGGCGGTAGTAAGTGCACATCCGGAACGATCCATCCGGCTTGTCCACTATGGTGAAGCCCACTCGCTGTCACTCTTCTCCACCAGGCCATTATCCATCAGGAACATCACCTCCTTCCTCAGGGCCTCCCGCTTCCATGGACTGGCGCGGTAGGGATGCTGCTTGATGGGACGAGCACCGTCGACCAACACCACATCATGCTCAACCAGAGGGCACTGCTGGGGAACATCGCCAAACAGCTGTGGAAACTCATTAAGCAGGGATTCCAAGTCACCACTCTGGTCAGGCGGCAAGTGCTGGAATTTTAGATGAGGATTAGACAAGAAATCAGAGTTTTGCAATTTCGTGTCCGAGGGCAAAGAAATATCTTCTTCATCCGCAATTACAGAGTTTGCTACATCCACGTTCAACACAGGGGCATCATTGCCAGGATCTCTTACAAAGTATGGCTTGATCAGGTTCACATGTATTAGTCTCTCTGCCTTTCGTCTGTCAGGAGTTTTCAGGACATATTTTACATTACTGGTCTTTCGTTTTATCACATAAGGACCATGAAACTTACTTTGTAAAGGTTTCTTAGGGATTGGCAGAAAGGCTAACACAAGATCACCTGGCTTAAACTCTCTGGCAACAGCTTTCCTGTCAAAATTGTCTTTCATTGTTACCTGAGAATCCTTCAGGTTTTTCATTGCATGTTCTATAGCAGTTTTTAATCTTTGTCTAAACTGATGAACATAGGTAAGAAGAGGTTTACTGGAAGGTGTATCTAACCAAGTTTCTTTTAGAACTTTAAGAGGACCTCTAACCTCATGACCATACACCAACTCAAAAGGTGAAAAACCAAGGGAATCTTGTACACTACTCCTTACAGCATACAACACAAAATGAATTCCTTCATCCCAATCTGCATTATTTTCCTCGCAATACTTTGTCAACATTGACTTGAGAGTTTGATGTAGGCGATCTAATGCACCTTGGGACTCTGGTCTACAGGCTGTGGAATGGTACTGGCACACTCCCAACTCATCCATAGTTTGTTTGAAAAGTTTGGAAGTGAAATTGCTACCTAGGTCAGATTGGACAATACGAGGAATTCCATACTGAGTGAAGAATTTACTAAGGGCTTTCACGATATTCTTGGAAGTTATTCGCCTCAATGGAAAAACCTCTGGATGCCTAGTGGTAGAACACATAACCGTTAGCAAATACTCATTGCCACTGCGTGTTTTAGGCAAGGGACCAACACAATCAATGATTACTTTACCGAAAGGTTCCTCTGTCACTGGAATTGGATTTAATGGTGCAAGTTGTATTGGCTGATTTGGTTTTCCAGCCATTTGGCACCCATGCCATGTTTTACAGTAGTAGGCAACAGATTGCTTCAGTTTAGGCCAGAAGAAGTCCTTGGAGATTTTGGTATAAGTTTTGTTAACACCTAAATGTCCACCACTAAAGTCATGACCCACTGATATGATAAGAGATCTGAACATAGTAGGTATAACCACTTGGTGGTATTCTTGCCAAGTTTCATTAGCTGGTTCTTTAGGAGGTCTGTATTTTCTCATTAGGATACCGTTCCTCACATAAAAGCATTTGGGAAAGTTCACTAACTCAGAATCCTTGACAGCCTTGTCAAAGAATGGTGCTAACTCAGGGTCTTTTACCTGGGCTTCTTTAAGAGTGTTAGAATCAATTGGTACGTTACTTAGTTCCTCTGGAGAAGCTAACACCTGAGAAGGGTCATTATCAGAAAATAGGTGTGAGAGATCAACATCTACAGAATTAGTGCTATCATTACCTCATTCTGTTGAGCTGCCATGCTCCTAGTCATTACACAAGAAGGGATCAAATAAGGATAGTCCTTTTCCAGCTGTTCTGTGTTATTACATAAAGAGGGAGACGAAACTACAATGGGGTCAGGTACAACTTTTCCACCTGCAATATCATTCCCTAACAGAAAGTTCACTCCTTTCACAGGTAGTGACTCTTGAACTCCTACAGTGAAGTACCCACTACCTAACTCAGTATATATTCAAATAAACCTTAGCCAGAGGAACAGTAATACACCCACTAACTCCATTGATCAGAACACTCTGGGCCAAATAACAGTCCTCCAAATCAGGCACCACACCTGTTAACATGAGGCTATGAGAGGCTCCTGTGTCCCTAAGTACTTTAATAGGATATTTAGTGGAAGTGTCAGAAAAAGAAACTGTTCCTATAGAACGAAAGGGTTGAAACTGATCACCAGAACAGCTAGGAAGGTCACTACCAGCTAGAACACGGTCTTGAGTCTCTGTGGGGTTATTAGGACAGGCACTCAAATCAGTCAGTTTAGAAGTTTGGTTAGAACTAGAAGTAGCTGGTTCACTGGTAGGCAAGTTAGAAGGAATGCTAGAAGTAGCCAGAACTTGTTCTGGGCGTCTTTCCCTGCCCTTAAGCTGAGGACAGTCCCTAATGTGATGACCGGTTTGTTTACAATAAGCACAAATCAAAGTAAGTTTGGATGAGTTTGGGGTATTACCTGGTTCAGTCTTACCAGATACAGTGCTCCCAGAAGTAACCTTAGTAGATGGCTGGGAGCCACCAGAACCATTCCCATCACCTGTTACACGAGTTCCACCACCACCTCGGAAACTGCCGCTAGAGACACTAGTACTCCTAGACGAGTCAGTCCCCTTCTGCTTTTGCCTGAAAAAAGAGTCACCATGAGTCAACCTGTAATTTTCAGCCAAAGTGGCTGCCTTGTTTACATTAGTAACTTCTCTCTCTTGTAGATACAATTTCGAGGAATATGGAACTTTGCAGAGAATTTCTTCTAACACAACCAGCTGACAGAGTTGTTCAAAAGTAGTTACTTTACTGGCTCTCAACCAAGCATTAAAGTGCCTTTCCTTTTCTTTGACAAACTCGAGATAGGTTTGTTTCTCATCCTTCTTTAGATTACGGAAATTCTGTCTATAGGTTTCAGGAACCTGGTCATAAGCCTCCAAGATAGTCTTTTTTTAGATCATCATAAAGTATGCGATCACTAGGGAGATTAGTGTAAATCAACTTTGCTTTACCTATGAAAGCAGTTTGGGAAAAGAAACTCCACTAGTCTTCTGGCCATTTAAGCTGGTTTGCAACACGCTCAAAGAGATTGAAGAAATTCTCAACATCTGTTTCATCAAATTTTGGCATAAATTTTAACTGATTTCCTAGATCAGAGAAAGATTTCTTTGTATTCACTTCTGTCTTTCACACTTTCTTCACTCTTCAGTCTCAATACTTCAAGTTCATGTAATCTCTCTTGCTCTTTTTGAGCATTTTCTTGGGCTTTCATCCCTCTTTCATGCACTCTCTGTTTTTCGGCATTCTCTCTTTCATACTCCCTCTGTCTTGCTGCCTCCTCTAATTCCATCTTTTTATTCATAAGCAATGATGCGCTACCTCCATCACCATCGCACAAACTATAGGCTTCAAGTGGTAGCAAATCATCAATTACCAATTTATCGATCACACGCTTCTTTACCTCAGCCTTAGACATATTGGATTTGTGAGCAACTCCATAATATTGATGGCTAATGCAATCCAGTCAGTTTTCTTTATCTGGGAAACAGTCAAGGTACTCAAAGAAGGTTTCGGTAAATATTTAGTTTTACACCGGGGACGATTTTTAAAAGTATTTTTTAGTTTTTTTCCTTGTTTTGGGGTTTTTTAGTTGTGTTTTTTTATGAACCTCATCGGAAAATGCAAAACAAGTCTTATCCATCAATCTTAAGACACGGCCCCCGATAGTGGGGAGGGCTATGAAGATCAGGGAAATTGCGGGGTAAGAGGCGTAAATAAAGGGGTAATATTGGAAGAATCCATGAAATCCGAGCCAAGTTTTGTCATTAACCTAACCAAATAACCTAACCTAACCTAACCTAGTATTATGGGTGGGGGCTGCTGCCCCCACACCCCCGCTAAATCCATGAAATCCGAGCCAAGTTTTGTCATTAACCTAACCTAACCTAACCTAGTACTATGGGTGGGGGCTACTGCCCTCACACCCCGCTAAATCCATGAAATCCGAGCCAAGTTTTGTCATTAACCTAACCAATGAGTGAAGGTGGTGGAGCGAGAGGGGTGGCCGTCCCGCACCAACGCAACAGAAAATGGAGATCGGGTGAGCCGTGCGAGATTTAGGGATTTTTTTTAGACATTTAGGGATTTTTTTATAATGAATTACCGACGGGGTGGACATATATGGCAATGAAGTACATGACCTAACTAACATATTTGTCTAAATAATATATCGATGGTTTCGACCCGGTGTAGAAATAAATAAATTCCAAGGTTTCTCAACAAATTCATCGAAATTAAACTCCATATTGAAATCTAAACAGAGCAAACAGTCTTAGAAGGGAGATGTTCAAGAGTGCACAAAACAAAGAAAATCATTCACACCAAACCAGGACACACAAAATCATAAGTATTCATAGTTGACCACTAATAAAATAATTAACTTGTATAAAAGCAAAAAGGTAATCCCGGACAGGCCCCCATATAATGTTACGGACTAGGGTTCAAACCCACAACACCATGAATAAATGAGTAACTCCAATGAAAAGGCAACACAACTTATCACCGTGGTATTATAAGAATGGAAGTTAACCACCCAAAACTAGACTGCAAGGTTAATATTATCCTCCAGCGAAAGCCTACTATTATATTACCCTATTGCTATACAAGTCAACCAGAATCATATAATTGATATTATTAAGTTTACGTTAAATGTCAGTAGAATAATTTATGGTTTCGTAACTCCTTTTGGATTTATATGTAAGGAACCACAAAACTATCTAAGGTATTTAAATCTTTAAGTTAATTTGAAAGTGAAAGATAGTAGGCTACATGAAAAAAAATAAGGTAGGTATGGATGAAAAGATAGTTTAAAAGTATGGATATTATTTACATATAAATTACACTTTATACATCTATCCTTACATTCACACAATACAACATAATCATACAATACAAAATAATAATACTTATCTATAGAGAGATAGTTATGCAAGGCAGGACAAACTCTCAGGATGACCCATGGTGAGGTCTAGGCGAAGCAGAGGCGTGAGGTGAACTGAAGTTTCTCAAATCCTATTTTCTATCGAGTCCTTGCATGGTCAGTAAAGTTATCGTACTGGACTAAAATACAACTACTCGCTCTCCAATCAAACAACTTAACTCAACTAATAATTATATAGAATACTTCATTAAAATATATAAATGAAGAGTAAAACATTAAATCACGAATTATATAAAGACTAATCATACGTCTGCCAGAGAGATGCTTAAACAAGGTAAGAGGGGGGGAAAGTGTGCGCTTGGCGCCACTTGGCTACAGTACACTCTGAACACAAAGTATGTTCCCCGAAGTTAGTTTACTTCCTAAAGGCCTTCCTATGTACAAATAAATAGTCACATATACCCACTAATAATTATTTAGCTGTATCCCACCAGCAATTAGGTTAATTAAGGCAATACATAACACTGGCCAGGTGGACTCTGTCCTCGAGAGGAAGGGAGGATTCGGAAGGATGGATTTCGGGAGGTCGTGCATGCAGCTGCGTGTTGTCTGTGAGTGAGTGTATGGATCGGCGAGAGATATGAGTATGGATGTGCTTCTGGATGGGCGGGGAGGGAGAGAGGACATTAATTGTGTGTGATACCGTGTGCTGGGTGTTGTTTTGATATTTCTTGGTGTCTGTGGGTGTGTTGCCATGTAGTTTAGTAGGTGGTCTTGGTTCGTGGAGGCTGCTTCCAGGAAATGAGTGCCTCTCATGTCCAGATGGTCTTTGACTTTGAGGATTTGGTTTCTTGATGTAGGTGATCTGTGGGTGCAGTAGCTGTGCAGCGTGTAATGATCTTCAGGGCTTTGTTTTGAATAGTCTGTAAGGTCTTATGATGTGTTTTAGCTAGGTTAGAAGCCCAGGCTGGGCTTGCGTATTCCATCACTGATCTTATGTATTGTTTATATACTGTGGTGGTAGTTTCTTTGTTGTGTCCAAATTTTGTGTGAGCAAGTGACCTGAGGGCGTTAAGTCTGGGTGTCAGTTTATTTTTAATGTTTGTGGTGTGCTGTTTGAATGTCATATGAGTATCATATGTTTCTCCTAGGATTATGGGTGTGTGTGTATGTGTTAGGGGTGTGTTGTTTATGGTGAGTTGAGGGATGTATTCGTGTTCTCCTGTCCAGCTTGTGAGCAGGGTTGCGGTGGATTTGGCTGGGGCTAGATTAAGTCTGTTTGTAGTGCACCAGCCATGTAGTGTGTTGAGATAGGGTTGAAGGAGATCTGTTGCTCTTTTTGGGTCATGGTGTGTGCATGTGAGTGTTATGTCATCTGCATAGGAAGCTAAGTTTATTTGGGGCGTATTGGGTGTAGTTGTATCGTGCATGTACAGATTGAAGAGTGCGGGCGATAGGACGGATCCTTGTGGGACTCCGTTTGGAAAGTTTCTGATTTTAGATGATTGACCGGCAAAAGATACGTGTGCACATCTGCCTGCTAGGAAGTTGGCCAGCCACCTTTTTTGTGTTGTTGTGCATGTTTGTGTTGTAAATTTTGTTTGTTAGGTTGTGGCGGGGGATGCCATCGAAGGCTTTACTAATGTCGAGTGTGGCTAATAGTGATCTGTGTGGTGGTCTAGCTGAGTTGATGCCGTCAAAAGCTCTTTGTGTAAGGTCTGTGAGAAGAGTGTTTGTGGAGTGCAGTAGCCTAAAGCCATGTTGTGTTGGAGCTAGGGGTAGGTCGGGTGTAATTAGTTGTAATACTAGGCGTTCCATGACTTTGGAGGGGGAGCAAAAGAGTGTGATGGGGCGGTGCGAGGAGGGTAGCGTGGGGTCTTTTTGGGGTTTGGGGAATGTGATGATGATACCATGCTTCCAAATGTCTGGTATTGTGTTGTGTGAATAGCTGTAGTTTGATATGTTAGTGAGTGCTTGTATGCCTTGTGGTCCCAGGTGTCTGAGGTGTATGTTGCTTATGTTGTCTAGGCCACAGGCGGGTGAGTGCTTGAGATTGTTGATGATATGCTTTGTCTGGTGATTGGTGAAGGGTGTATAGTCAGGGTCTGTGGGGAATTGTCTCTTACGTCGGATGACACGTCGGTCGTCTTTGTGAGGTTTTAGGTGGCTGACATGTGAGAAGTGATTGATGAGAGTGTTTGCTTGTTGTTTACATGAAGGAGTAGAGTCTGTTGTTGTGATTGCAGCATGTGATTGTGTTGTGTTACTGTTGGAAAGTGTGATGCTGTTTAGTGTTTTGTAGAGTTTTTTGGGGTTTGTTTTGTGATCAAGTGATTGTAGGAAGTTATTCCAATTTAGTTTTTGTTGTTCTTGTATTTTGTTGTTAGTTTGGGTGTTGAGTGCTTGAATTTGTTGTGTGATGTCTTGTGTGTGGGGTGCTGGGGAGTGTTTCAGTATGTCGCGTTGTCTGATGAGGTTTCGAATTTCTGGTGTGAAGTTGGGGTTGTGTTTTTTTCTGTTACCTCTTGGAATGTGTTTCTTGTCAGCGTTTTGGATAGTTTTATTGAGTATGTGTACAGCATTGTTGATGTTAGTGATGGGTGTACTGTTTAGAGTTGTGAAGTGTTGTTCTGTCTCATTTGTGAACGCTTCCCAGTTAGCTCTTTTATAATTGGTGTATGTGTGTTTGTGGCTAGCTGGGGTGAGTCTGGTTTTGGTGGTGATAATGATCGGGAGGTGGTCCGAGCCTATGGTTCTGACCACCCTCCAGGATGTTGTGGGGGTGAATTCTGGGGAGCAAAAGGTGATGTCTGGAGATGATGGGTTATAGAGGGTTTGGTGAGGAATATGGGTATGTTGATGGATGCCGTTAAGGATGATGAGGTTATCTGTTTGTTTTTGTAGTACCACCCCTCTGTCTGTGTCGGGGTTGTCGACAAGTCAGTGCCTACAAGTCATGTTAGACAGTTAGCAGTTACCGCTCGATACTACCAGTTACAAGGACCGCATATTACTGACGGCCGTCCGCCGTTGCTGGGATAGTACAGGTTAATGAGAGGCTTTTGTGTTTTCTGGATCCCTTTCTCCCTCATGTTCAGGCTCATTCGGTTTGAGATATAAAGACATTCGAATGAATACTTTAGAATTATAACCTTCCGCCCTATTTCTTTGTCAATATTAAGATCTTTAATTCGTGTTTCATTTAGCTTTCAATGTTTTCCTGGCAAGCTTTAGTGAGTCTGTAGTTTAGGAGAAACCAGCCTGTGGCCGGGACGTTTTTCTACCAAGAAATTTACAAGATTATATAAAAAGGGGGTCTAGTGGGTATTGTTTTAAGCTTGATAGAGATTATATAAAAAGGGGGTCTAGTGGGTATTGTGTTAAGCTTGATAGAGATTATATAAAAAGGGGGTCTATTGGGTATTGTGTTAAGCTTGATAGAGATTATATAAAAAGGGGGTCTAGTGGGTATTGTTTTAAGCTTGATAGAGATCTAGGGAGTAAAATAAACTTAAGTCTCTCCTCGTAGCTCAGCTCTATGAGTCCAGGTGCCCGTATTGTTACAGCTCTATCAACTAATTTTCTGATATGCTTCTTAAAATGAGGGCTTCAAACCACTTTACTATGCTCCAATATAGGCCTTATAAAAATGCTGATCCATTTCCTCATCATTTCTAAATCCTGATGTTATGCAATATCGCATATGCATTTCTTATCTTCTCATATTTCTTATCTTCTCATATACTTGATCCATATGGGTTGATCCGGTTATATACTTTTAACAGTACAAAAATAACAAAAAATAACAAAGCAAAAGGGTTCTTCCTCCGTACTGAAAAATTGTTTGAAGGAAAACATTGCATGATTGAACATATATGAAGGAAATGTTATAGGAAAAGGAGAAGGTAGTAAGAAAGTTATTACCTAGGCATGCATCGCACTACCATTTGTGTTTTCTTCAGTACAACATGCATATATCTAATGGTGCTTTTCAAGTTTGTTCTTAATAAGGAACATAATAATTGATATTGGTTCAGGGGTAATTTATCGAGAGGACTTCCCTAGTGGTTAAGGCCCCATTAATTGCTCTTTCCATTCACATATGCATAGCCTACGTGAGTTGCAGTTGGGATGTGTGTACATGCTTAGATTGATATGCAGGATTCGAAGTTGCATAATAAATCGTAGGCAGTGTCCACCATTCTTTAACTGTCTTCGTGGTGCGATGCATAAGGTGTTGATTTTCGGTGTGAGCATCCTGGATTCGAATCCACGGACTGCCACATGTGTTTGTAAATTTCATTAATCGATTTTAGGAGTATAGTTGGTTGTTGAAAGGAACATAATAATAAGTCAATGGTGATAGATTCAGTAGTGGATTCTGGGAGGCTGATCCAATTATTCACTATGTTATTAGTAAAGTAGTAATTTGTAATGTCTTGGTTTACTCTGTGCCCCCTTAGTTTTTTTTGTTTTTTGTTTTTGTTTTTTTTTTCTATGTGATTGAGGGAGGCAAAAGGCATAACTGCCTATAGCGAGTGCCTCCCCCATAGTTGAAAGAGTGACAGGGCCAAAATCAAGGGACGTTCGAGCCAAAATGCCTGGACACACGGAGTTTGAAGCAATTTAAGTCATAGGAAGAGGGAAAGACTGATTCTGGGAGAGAGTTCCAGAGCTCAGCTGTTGAGTAGAAGAAAGTAAAGACAGTTAAAGACATTGTCCCCCGGTACAGAGATGTGGATTAGTTTATAATATTTTGAAGCAGCCTATGCATCTGCCCCTTAGCCACCATCTGCCCCTTAGCCACCATCTGCCCCTTAGCCACCATCTGCCCCTTAGCCACCATCTGCCCCTTAGCCACCATTTTTTAAGTGAAAAAGTCTAAGTTCCTGCAACCTCTTCCTGTGGATTTTTGTTCCCCAATCCCTCCACCCTCCACTCCCACTCCAAACCCACCCCTACACCTTCACCTGGCACTTCACACCCTACCTTACCCCTCCACAGTCCACTTCCCCTCCAGATCCACCCCTACACCTTCACCTTATCCTCCCTTACCCCTCCACCGTCCACTCCCCCTCCACACCCACCCCTACACCTTCACCTACCACTCCACACCCTCCCTTACCCCTCCACTGTCCACTCCCCCTCCACACCCACCCCTACACCTTCACCTACCACTCAACCACCCTCCCAGTTACCCTCCACCGTCCACTCCCCCTCCCAGGGCCGGATTTAGATCTGTGGAGGCCCTGGGCAGGCTCTGCAACATTTTACAAAGGGTGGGGTGCCGAGCGAAGCAAGGCATATCAGCTGTGGGATCGGAGGGGTGTGGGGGGGGGGGGGGCTGTAAGCCTCTCCCCTGGATTTTGTTTTAAATTTGAGGTGGTTTAGGAGCATTTTGAGAAAGTTAATTACCGGTAGCTTTAGCAAGGCATACAATAGAGAAGAGATTATCATTATCATATTTATTAAGCAAAGCAAGCAATAGCTACAATTTGCAACACCAGTCTGAATATCTATGATACATATCTACAATTTTCATGTCTCTGCAAATAAAACAAATCAGTTATACAGTACCAATACCTTTAATTACAAAACTGTCAGTGGCACTTTACGAGACCTAGCCCTTGCAAAGTTTTTGATCATCTCATTGAAGTCAGTTTCTCTGAGGATGTCATATTCGATATTCATCAAGCCAGGTGGCTAAGCCTGTCATGACACATTGTAATACGAATTCTGTTTTTGATAAATTTAATTTTAATGAAAGAACATTCTCCAGAACAATTTGTGACCATGAACACCAAGTACATCCATAGCATTATTTCAACATTTGGAAATGTATCTACAACTTTCTTGGACATCAACAGCTTGTAAAGGAAATGTGCCCACCCTTTCTCAAAATCTCAATTTTTGAGAAATTGAGTACAGAAGGCTGCAAACTGCACTAGTTCAACTCCAAGTGTTTGATCTAGACCATTCTTATACTCAGCAACCAATTTCGCTGCAGCTGCTTCAATTTCATCACAATTCACTTTTTCCAGTTTATCCAAGAATCCAAAAAGTGAACATATTTTTTCATAGGCCTTCAATCGTTGATCCAGTGAACTCAGGAACTGATCAATTGCTGAAAGGAAATTCTTAATGCGAAATACCTCTGACTGTGGGAGGGATGCTTCTTCAGATCGTCCATAATCCAATGAATCGAGTCGTACATTGTATTGGCGCTTGCGTGTCTGTGAATAGTCCTCGGTTCCAGACAATTCCTTCTCATAAACATGGAAGCAATCTTGTTTTTCACGTACAAAACATTCCAAGGACTTCAACATTGCGACTGCTGTGTTCAAATAAAATTTAGGATCTTGCAATGCGTCAACTCTGCTATGAATGTCATGCCAAAGAACAGCATAAATGTCTGTCTCTAGCTTGCCCATCCTTTCAAGGAGACCACTGGCTTCATAACGAGTTTTGCTCATCTCATTCTCATCTCTAGCTATTTTAGAAAGGGCTTGACGGATTGGGACATATCCTTGGACACTTGCTTTCACTGCAACTGCTCGACAGGACCATCCTGTTGTAGAAATCCTCTTTGGTACAGACACTGGGCCAGATTCTAAAAAATTTAGTAAATCGCTGAGAATTGCATAACGGCGTGTAGAAGCTGTGAAGAACACATAGTAGGGGTGGAATTGTGTTGCAAGACGGGTGCATCGTGCTCTACGAAGGGGGCGTGGAATACACTGAGAGAGCACTGAGGAACACTGATTATTGTAGTAGCGGTAGCATGGTGAGAGAGATGCAACATTGCGGCGAAAAGAGAGAGACTGGAGAGAATTGGTGAGTAGGCGTGAGTTAATGAGACGGAATGCTTTCTTTTCTACTTTGTCTAGAAGTGCTGTGTAAGACGATCTTCCCCACATGTGTGAACAATACTCAATACGTGGATGCACTGTGCCCCTGTACAGAGCAAGAAGTTTCACAGGGGTAAATAATTCCCGTAGGCGGTTGAGCACACCCAGCTTCTGGGAAACGGTTTTAGCAAGAGTGGTGATATGATCTTTCCAAGAGAGATCAGAAGAAACGTATAGGAGTAAGCCCCATATATTCAGAAATTTGAGCTCACTGCCTACAAAATTTGGTTAATATGAAACTTACTGATGGGAGATACTTTCAAGGCTAATGTTAAACAAATGGCTACAGCCAACAGTCAATGCCTACCTAAAAATTATATCAGATAACACTAGTTAGGCACTTAATCAGCGGCTGTTGGATTTCGATTACATCATCAAGGAGATCAAGCAACATAGCTAGGCAGTTGAATATAAGATAAACGAGCAGTAAAGACGAACGCAAAATACACAAGCATATCAAGACAGACCGTTGGTTAGCTAGCCACAGTGTCACTGCCAATTTGTTGCATCCCTCCACTAAACCTCATCGTTGTTGCACTTCCCTAATGCCTGTGAATATTCTATTATATATAAATTGATCATGGAATTAATAGAAACGGTCACTAAAGTGATAAGTTTACGCAAATTTCATAAAAAGGAACTCCCAACTTACTTGCCAGCAACCCCCTCCAGGCTTCCAAGCTGATGTGAACAAACAACATTCGATGTTGGAGAAAAAGAAAAATTAAATAATTTGTATTTATTTTGTCTCAATGTTATTATTCTCTACCATTCAAAAGTAAAAAACTACATATAATTGTGTATTTTCAGCAACACAAATTAATAGTGTAGCAATTATTATAAAATAATTATGCGCTTCATAGAAAACGAGGTGCTCAGGTATTTCAAGGATAAACTATTTAATACTGAACGCATGGAATGTATATATATATATTTTTATTTTTTTC
The DNA here is from genome assembly GCA_032716605.1 of Paralithodes platypus. NCBI lineage: Eukaryota > Metazoa > Arthropoda > Malacostraca > Decapoda > Lithodidae > Paralithodes > Paralithodes platypus. Next base: position 41,417,263 of record CM064567.1, on the reverse strand, counting down.
AAAATGTTTGCTCCTCTTTTTAAAACAGAATTGAGTATATAAAAAAACAAAGCAGTAATAGCTAAATAACTAAATAAGATAACATTTGTAATATGGGGATGCCCCCAGTTTGGCCCAGCTTGTGGAGGCCCCTGGGCAGCTGCCCACTTTGCCCACTCCTAAATCCGGCCCTGCCCCCTCCACACCCACACCTACACCTTCACCTTATCCTCCACACCCTCCCTTACCCCTCCACACCCACCCCTAGCCCTTAACCTACTACTCCACACCCTCCCCTCCTCATCGACACCCTTCCCTCCCTCTTGCCCCCATCGCTCTCACAATTTTCCCAGAGTTTTGTGTTTCAGCTGTTATTGTCACCGTGAAGTTGGATTTACGAGTGGCTATTTTTCTTTTTCTCCCTCTTTTATTTGGCTTCCGCTACATTAAAATACTGTATTACTATCAGCGCGGTGTAATATGTGAATAGGGTTTTGTAGTTACACCTCTTTTTGTGCACTTGCAAGATTGCATACATATTATTTAGCAGATTTTGGCGAAAGCTATTCAGCTCGGCACCTTAAATCCGTTTTTCATTGCGTTATATGTGACCCCCCCCCCCCCCCCCAAGACACACAGACCATTCCCCATCCTTAATAATTTGAGCTCTATGTAGCGGTTCCCTTCACACCCACACATGGCTACATTATGCGTCACACACACACACACACACACACACACACACACACACACACACACCTTTGGTTTACATCCTCTCCTCAGCCCTATCACTCTCATCTCTGTATTTCCCTCCACAAGGCTGTTTCCCGATTTCCCTAATTCCCTGAATGCAATTATCATCGCCCCCTCCTCCACCTGGGCCCCTTCTCAGCCAATGGGAATCCAGACCTGAAATCATTCTGTTTTTTCATTGGTCAGTTGATTCGGAACAGCGCAAGGAAGGCTGGCTTCCGAAAATCAGTGCTTACATAATAGATGGTTGTAATTGTGTAGTGCATATTCTTTTCTCTCTGACTATATTTGTTATTTTCATTTATTTTTTAATTAGGATATTCTTTTCGTCTGCTGATTGAATTAAACTGTGTGTGTGTGTTTATAATACTGTGTATATATGGATATGTGTATGTGATTGTGTTTGCGTGTGCACGTGTTTTATGTGTATATACAGTACAAAAATGCATGTGCATAATTATGTTGTTGATGAAAGAGAGTGTGTCAGTGTGTGTGTCTGTGAGAGTGAGATTTGTTTGCACTTTTTTTTTTCTATGTGATTGAGGGACGCAAAAGGCAGAACTGCCTATAGCGAGTGCCTCCCCCATAATTGAAAAAGTGACAGGGCCAAAATCAAGGGAAGCTCGAGCCAAAATGCCTGGACACACGGAGTTTGAAGCAATTTAAGTCGTAGGAAGAGGGAAAGACTGATTCTGGGAGAGAGTTCCAGTGCTCAGCTGTTGTGTAGAAGAAAGACTGAGAGTAACGTTTCACTCTCGGGTTGGAGAGTTGCACAGAGTAGGGGTGGGATTGAGTTGCAAGACGGGTGCCACGTGCCCTACGTAAAGGAGGTGGTATACAATGGGAAAGCTCTGAGGAACGCTGATTATTATAGTAGCGATAGAATAGCGAGAGAGATGCAACATTGCGGCGGAGAGAGAGAGATTACAGAGAGTTGGTGAGTGGACGGGAGTTAATGATACGAAAGGCCTTCCTTTCAACTTTGTCTAGGAGAGCGGTGTGAGAGGAACCTCCCCACACATGTGAACGATACTCAATACAAGGACGCACTATGCCCCTGTACAGAGCAAGAAGCTGTGCAGGGGAAAAGAACCCCCAAAGGTGGTTGAGCACACCCAGCTTTTGGGAGGCTGCCTTAGCAAGACTGGTAATATGGTCCTTCCAACTGAGAGCAGAAGAAAAAGAGACACCAAGAATATTGAGAGAAAATGAAGGATTGATTTTTGTATTCTTGAAGAATAAGGGGTAGTCCGCTGGGAGTTCCTTACGGGTAGATAGATGAAGAAATTGGGTTTTGGAAGCATTAAAGGTAACAAGGTTTTCTCTGCCCCAATTGGAGATAGTATTTAGATCAGAATTTAAGAGTTCTATGGTTTCATCACGTTTGTCGTTGAGGGATTGCTGGCTGGGGCGTTCTGAAAAACTAATGGAGTAGTGTAAGGTTGAGTCGTCTGTGTATGAATGGATGGGAATTGAAGTACAGTTGAGATCATTTATAAAAATTAGAAAGAGAATAGGAGATAGGACAGAGCCCTGAGGAACACCAGAGTTTATAGGGTGAGGAAGTGAACAATGTCCATCCACAACCGCGGCTATGGAACGGCAGGAGAGGAAAATAGAGACAAAGGCACAGATGGAGGGATAGAAACTGAAGGAGGGTAGTTTAGAAATTAAAGATTTGTGCCAGACTCTATCGAAGGCTTTCGATATGTCTAGTGCAATAGAAAAAGTCTCACCGAAGTTCCGACAGGAGGATGACCAAGAGTTAGTAAGATATGAAAGAAGATCACCAGTAGAGCGACCCTTAAGGAAGCCATACTGGGGATCTGAGAGCAGATTATGAGAAGAGAAATGCTTAAGAAATTTGGGAGCAAGAATAGTTTCAAAAACTTTAGAAAGACATGAGATGAGAGCAATTGGGCGATAGTTGGAGGGTTGAGAGCGGTCACCCTTCTTTGGGACAGGTTGAATGTGAGCAAACTTCCAGCATGAAGGGAAGACGTTAGAGGATAGACAGAGACGAAAGAGTTTGCCTAGGCAGGGAGTCAGCACGGAAGCACAGTTTTTGAGAACAACAGGAGGAACACCGTCCGGGCCGTACGCCTTATTAGTATTAAGCCCAGAGAGGGTAGAAAGTACATCTTTAGAAGAGATTAGGATATTAGGCATAAGTAAGAGAGAGGAGGTGGAGAGGGATGAATAGCACCGGAATCATCCAAGGTGGAGTTTCTAGCAAAAGTCTGAGCGAAGAGTTTAGCTTTGTCAGAGGAAGAAGTGATGGTTGTGCCATCAGAATGGGAAAGGGGAGGGAAAGACGAGGAAGAGAAATTGTTGGAGAGGTTTTTGGCTAGATGCCAGAAAGCTTGGGAAGAGCTAGAGTTGGATAGTTCAGTGCATTTTTTATTGATGAAAGTGTGTTTGGCAAGTCGAAGAAGAGATTTGGCTTGATTCCGGGCAGAAACATAGGACGAATGAGAGTCTAGAGTTTTACTCTAGTTCTACTGCTGTCCGCAATATGGAGGCGTCGGTACCGTTTGAATGCTTCCTCCATATTGCGGACAGCAGTAGAACAGGCGTGAGTAAACCAAGATTTTTTAGCATTAGTCTGAGAGAAAGAGAATGGAATGTATGCTTCCATGCCCGATAGGATTACCTCGCTAATGCGTTCAGCACTCTCCGAGGGTCCCCTGCCACGGAAGCAGAAATCATTCCATGGGAAATCAAAGAAGTACTGCCGGAGAGCTTCCCAGTCGGCAGCGTCAAAGTGCTACAAGCGCCGCTGGCTAGGAGGATCGGGTGGCCGTACTGGAGAGATAGGGCAGTTGACAGAGATAAGTTTATGGTCGGAGGAGCCCAAAAGAGAGAAAAGATCGACAGTATAAGAAGAAGGGTTAGAAGTTAGAAACAATTTAAGAATGTTGGGCCGATCTCCGATGCGATCCGGGATACGGGTGGGTTGCTGAACTAACTGCTCTAGGTCATATATGATAGAAAAGATGTAGGCTTGTTCACCAGCTGGGTCAGTAGTGTGAGAGGAGAGCCATTGGCGGTGGTGAACGTTGAAATCTCCTAAGATGGAGATTTCCGAGAAAGGAGAAATGGATAGAATGTGTTCCACTGTAGAGTTTAGATAGTCAAAGAATTTGGAAAAGTTGGCAGAGTTAGGGGAAAGATAGACAACACAGAAATATTTAGTAAGAGAATGACAGGAAAGTTTGAGCCATAAAGTAGAGAATTCAGAGGAGTCAAAATCGGGAACACGAGAGCAAGTGAGTTTGTTGTGCACATATGCACAATTTCCGCCTTTGGCTCTGAAACTAGGATAGAGAAAGTAGGAGGATACAGAGAAGGGGTTACTGGATGTTGGTACAGACACCTGAGTTTCGGTGAGGAAGAGAAGATCAGGTTTGTAGGAGGAGAGATGGTGTTCAACAGAGTGAAAGTTAGAGGAAAGTCCGCGAATGTTGCAGAAATCAATAGAAAGAGTAACAGGCCGAGGTCCAGGTAATTTTGTGGGGTCGTCAGGGGATGGTCGGTCGGGTGTGGGAGCATTTATGGTCCCTCCCCCCTGGGGACTCCGAGGCTGGGCTGAAATTCATAAAAAAAAAAAAAAAAAAAAAAAATTGTGTGGAGGAATGAAGTGTGGTGTGCATGTTTAGTTTAGTGAAGTGGATAGGAGGAGGAGATGTTTGTGAGTGCTAGCTGGATTGCTCTCAGTGTAAATGAGGCACAAAGAAAATTAGTAAGAGAGGCCAAGCAAATGAAACAGGAGTTCCAGCGACTCTTTATCACATGCCTATAACCTCACCTGGGTCTAGCCCTGATCGATTGGTGCCTACAATCTCCCCACACTTAACTGAAACAACACTCGATATGTCATGTTTTATTAAAAATTATTATGTGACATATTAATCTGGAGCAAATTTGGGTATAGGTGAGTTCTACTACCGGGGCGAGGCTAAGAAGTCTATATAGAGATACAATTAAATACAAGACCAGTTATACAATAGGTACAGAACACACCTATAATTATACACAAATGTATAATTATTCACACATGTATAATTATGGTCTCACACACAGAATAATGAAATAAAAATACATAGAAATCATATGCACGTTCACAAGAGAAACATACAATTACTATTTACTTCAGTTAGTGTTTGTTAATACGCGCGTGCTCTATACGAGAGATTGTCTTAAACTACGAACAGGTGCGAATAACGTTTATGGAATTATATCTGTCTGTGACTTCATAAATTGAGTCAAACTTCTTTTACAAACACTAATAACATCGTCTATCCCAACCTATTCCCAAATTGTTGCGCCACCAAAGAGTTTTAGTATCGCTCGTTTTTCACCAAAGGTTATCACCTTAACAGTACTTTACTATGTATCAGAATATAGAGGGAAGGCAATACTATTAGATTACTTAAACAACAGCCACATCTCGAATAATTATCGTAATGTTTCCCAACTAAAATGGTGATTTTCATAAAATCAATCTCAAGATACTTCGGAAACTTACGAAATAATTGTATGTGTTTATTAGTACAAAATCACAATAAAAAAATCCGTTATTTTCGATGGTTCAATCATAAAAATTATATCATCAATATTTGATTGTTATAAATATTATAAGAAGGTTGTTTTCCGCTGATATATTACGGCCGATGAGCCAACAATATTTACTCAGTCGGTTTTATACCATAAAAATTACTTTTTATACACTTTATTACACATGCAGAACACGAGGAATGTGTAATCTATTACTTTCTGTTACACACATATTTAAAAAAACTCTAGTTTTCATAGTGAAAACGTATGCCAAAATAAATCCGTCCATGCGTAATTGAAAATCAAGTAAAATCAGTATTATCAAAACAAATTATACCATGAATATAATTATGATTATACATGAATAATTTCAACTCCGTCATACTAAAAGTAATCACAACAGATTTAGCCGCACAACGTATAGCCAGTACACTTGGCAGGTTCAGTCTGCAGACCTGAATTGCTAGTATTGAAAATAGCAGAGTTGCCAGAACACTTATCAGGTTCAGTGTTCAGACATATATATATATATATATATATATATATATATATATATATATATATATATATATATATATAAAGTATATAGTACATGAGCTAGAGTCTAGACATATCGAAGGCCTTCGATAGAGTCTGGCACAAATCCCTCATTTTCAAACTTCCCTTTATCTGTGCCTTTATCTCTAATTTTCTTTCCGGCCGTTCCATAGCTGCGGTTGTGGATGGCCACTGTTCAATTCCCTAACCTATCAACTCCAGTGTTCCTCAGGGTGCTGTCCTATCTCCAATTTTCTCCCTACTATTCATTAACGAACTTCTCAACTGCACCTCCAGCCCCTTTCACTCATGTGCTGACAACTCGACATTACACTATTCAACTAGCCTCCCACGAATTCACTCACAGCAGAAACTCCAAAACTCACATTAGGCCTTAAATCACCTATCTTCTGATCTCTCTACTATCTCAAATTGGGGCAGAGAAAACCTTTTTTACATTCAATGCTTCCAAAACTCAATGTTTCTATCTGTCTACTCGTAGCCCCCTTCCAGAAAACTATGATTTACTTTTCAACAACATACAAATTAACCCTTCATCTTCTCTTACTATTCTTGGTGTCTCTTTTTCTTCTGATCTCTCTTGGAAAGATCATAATACCACTCCTGCTAATACAGCTTATCAGAAGCTGGGTGTGCTCAACCGACTCTGGGGGTTCTTTACCCCTGTGCAGCTCTTTGTTCAGTACAGGGTCACAGTGCGTCCATGTATTGATTATTGTTCACATGTGTGGGGAGGATACTCTCACACAGCATTTCTAGACAAAGTAGAACATAAGCCTTCCGTTTCATTCATTCATGTCCACTCACCAATTATCTGCAGTCTCTCTCTCTTCATTGCAAAGTTGCATCTCTCTCACTATTATACCGCTATTACAATAATCAGTGTTTCTCAGAGCTCTCTCAGTGTATACCACCCTTCCTTCGTAGAGTAGGTAGCACGTCTTGCAACACTATCCCACCCCTACTCTATGCAACTCTCCAGCCCTAAAGTTAAACGATATTCTCAATCTGTCTGCTATTCAACAGCTGAGCTCTGAAACTCTCTCCCAGAATCAGTCTTTCCTTCTTTCTATGACTTTAATTGCTTCAAACTCCGTGTGTCCAGGCATTTTGGCTCGAATGTCCCTTGAATTCGGCCCTGTCACTCTTTATACTCAGTAAACATTACTCTGTTTGCCTGTGAGTTCGCCGTCCGTCCTTTCTTCGTTCATCAGTGTTCATATGTGACTGTTTATTTTTCTCTCTTAACATATAAAGTATATACAGTATACTGTATATATATATATATACTGTACATATATATATATATACAGTATATATACATATACAGGTATATATATATATATATATATATACATATATATATATATATATATATATATATATATATATATATAAACAAATTAATGTTTACTCAATTATAACGTGAAATATGGCTTCTTTAAACATCCTATGAAAGTCTAGCTATATCCCGTAAGGGACCACCTTTAGCGCCTCATCATCATGCAACTTAAGGCTCGGGCTGCAAACTTATGCCTGAGGCAGAACACACAACTTGATGCACCTAAGTTGAAGTTTCGTAAATGATTGCTTTGAATTCCGATTGTTCCATAGTGCTACTTAGAACGAGAGAGAGAGAGAGAGAGAGAGAGAGAGAGAGAGAGAGAGAGAGAGAGAGAGAGATGCCTGTGGGGATAAATGCGGCATAACTCTTTAACTGAATCAGATGGAGCAAGAAGTTAAAGTGAAAGACTGATATTGGCTGTTGATATGTGAAGGACTGGGGGGTGGGTGGGGGTGGGGGGGTGGATTGTGGCGGAAATTGAAAGAGTGAAACAATGGGCCACGATGAAGTGAGATTATTAACCCCTTCTGTACCACTGACGTCTTATTTATTATATTTCAGCTACATTTAGATGATTTTGTGCAGCTAACGAAGGATCTTTGGTAGTAAAAAGGGTTTAGGGAGATAGTTCGAAGATTATTAATTGCGGGAGTCTCTCTTAAGGGGGGATGGGCCGATTTTCTGGACCACTTTTTCCCTCATGTTTAGCCCCATTAGTTTTCAGGTGTTAAGATGTTTGCCCCATTAGTTAGTCGATTAAAAGACCTTTCGCCCCATTTCTTCGTCAATATTTTGACCTTTCGTGCTATTTAGTTGTCAATTTTTTCCCTGGCGAACGATAGTGAGCCTGTAATGTTGGAAGAAGCGGCCTTCGGCCGGGACTATTCCCCCGAGTTTGACACCTGCAAAACATCTGACACGCCATTCTCATTCAATTCTTTGTGTAGCACGCCCTTCGCAGCTACATCCACCCACTTTAGTACGCCCTTCTTCGCAGCTCAACCCTCACCTGGTGATACTCCCTTCGCAATCACCCTCCCCCCTTTACACGCCCTTCGCAGTCATAGCAATTATCATAACAACACGCCCTTTATAGTCGCCCCCACCTTTGGCCCGACCATCGCAGCCAAACCCTTTATAAGTGAAAACACCGTCGCAGTCACCTCCCCTTCTGGCATGCCCTTCGCAGCCGAAACCCCCTTGTGACAGTCAAACCTTCCCCCAGTGACATGCAGCCACACCTGTCACACATGGCAAGCGCGTCACAGCTATAACGCAACAATATTCCAATAAATCTAAGGAGAAGAATAAGCACCGGAAGAGGAATAACAACACAACAAGAAGAAAGGTACGCTTATGCTTCGAATTGATAATTATTAAATATTATGACGATATCCTACAAACACACACACACACACACTCACACCTACACGCCACATGAATACACTACAGCATAAAGGTAAAGGCGTTATAATTTCCATATAGACCGCATTATGACTTGATGCAGAATAATTGTAACTCCCAACTATAGTATAATAATGTAATTTGTAGATGTGGATGTTCGACAATGTGATTGTATGCAGGTCTGTCATTACAAGCGAGAATGAATAACATATCATTTTGTCTGCCTATTTATATTTATATCCGTCTATATATATATTTTGATGAGTTATATCAGCTAGATTTAAAGATATAGAGAAATATAGAAATAAATTAAATTTCCCTTTGATTATATATAAACAATTGATAGAAGTATATAGATAGTTATTACGATGAAAACAGAATCGAAGATACTAAGATTTAAATGATTGTGTGTGTGTGTGTCCCACTACAACATCAGGGCACTAAGTAACAGCATTCCTGATCAGCTTGCCCTAATGAGGGCAGACGGTAATTATATTACCGATCTGTCTACCATGGACTGTCCATGAACCCGTCCCCTTGCCCACGTGTCTTCCATTGGGGACGGGTACGAGTGGTGGATGACTACTACTGGCATCAGTTAACATGACCGACTTAAGTGTCAACCTGGTGTAAGCCATATTGGTGTAGTAACGGAGTGCCTCACCTCACTACACGCTCTTGTATTACTACTGGCGGTGGTGCATCAGCTAACATGACCAACTTAAGTGTCAACCTGGTGTAAGCCATATTGGTGTAGTAACAGAGTGCGTCACCTCACTACACGCTCTTGTATTACTACTGGCGTTGGTGCATCAGCTAACATGACCGACTTAAGTGTCAACCTGGTGTCAGCCATATTGGTGTAGTAACGGAGTGCCTCACCTCACTACACGCTCTTGTATTACTACTGGCGGTGGTGCATCAGCTAACATGACCGACTTAAGTGTCAACCTGGTGTCAGCCATATTGGTGTAGTAACGGAGTGCCTCACCTCACTACACGCTCTTGTATTACTACTGGCGGTGGTGCATCAGCTAACATGACCGACTTAAGTGTCAACCTGGTGTCAGCCATATTGGTGTAGTAACGGAGTGCCTCACCTCACTACACGCTCTTGTATTACTACTGGCGGTGGTGCATCAGCTAACATGACCGACTTAAGTGTCAACCTGGTGTCAGCCATATTGGTGTAGTAACGGAGTGCCTCACCTCACTACACGCTCTTGTATTAGCCAGCAGCGCCGGCTCCACCTCTATACCTCCATGACTCTACTATAGCCTATAATTATACAGTATGTCTTCTTGAAGCTTTTGTATCTCTATCGTTGTGCTTACATTCTCTCCTATATTCCTATCTTCTGCAAATTTAGAAATATTGCAAGTGAGGTTGTCATCAATATCGGTTATACCAAAACACGGACAGGGCCTAGAACTGAGCCCTGCGTTACACCACAGTAATGCTCACAAGTTGTGTACTACATTCATCATTTCAACCGAGGTCATCTCTTTATCCTTTATATTCAAGATTGATTAAGTTTTGTGGTGCGTTATTTATAACAATTGAAAACTAAATTAACTTAAGTAGTGATGGTGATACTGGAGTATTGAACGTGACTGTACTAATTACAAAGTTAATTAGCTCCTGAAGTTATATTCATTAACACACACATACTGAACAAAAACTACAGTAAATCCCGCCCCAACATCGTAACAGCCATAATAAATGTCAGAGGCTACCGGAGGCAAGTATTTACTGAACATAATGGCTGTATTTACACAACATAGTGACAGTGTTTGTTGTCCAGGAGATCTTTATTTACACCGCTCTCCATCTCTCTCCTCCTGGGTCAACAGTAGGGGGAACTATTTACAGTTTTGTTTATGAGATATACAATGAAATATAATAGATGGTTCATAAGTAGGCTACTAAGCAGGGTAATTATAGCAATTAGTTAACAAATATAACATTAAAATAAACATATTTGTTTATTATCAATAACAAAATAATACTAGGAGTTGTAGTTACTGTATGTGCAATTTACAAAAAACGCATGCATTTGCTTACATGCACGCTACACCCACTCATATGTAAATGTTCTGAAGCTACAGTACATACACACATGCATACATACTTCGCACAAACTCACACAAAGAACGTATGTTTTTCTACAGTACTTATATAAATTAGCATTCCACACACATACACCTTTATTAAACGGGTATTTTCAAAGAATATGAATGAAAAGTATACACGGAAAAGGTGTATGTATTCTGCTGTTATAGTAGTTTATAGTATACACGGAAAAGGTGTATGTATTCTGCTTTTATAGTAGAAAGGTGTATGTATTCTGCTTTTATAGTATTTTTTTTTAGATATTTAGCTTAATAAAGGCAGTTACTTTGGTATACATGGCGTATATTTAAAATATTTGTGTTATTTAAAATATCCCTTTTTCAGTATTATAATTTGATGCTTATCTATGACAATATTTGCCTTTGTTTCATCAATATGTATAAATAGCTAGAATAGCAAGTCAATATTGCAAGAGTTTTACTCCATTGCAAATAGGCAGCGCCATTTGCTTAACACTCTTGCTGAATTTTAGCATTATTTTCCTGATGCATTAATGTATTGAGGGTTAATTTACTGCTTAGTGAGTGCGCTAGTAAATTGGCTTGTAGTTTATCGGTAGCGTCCTTTTCCAGATCCACGGAGGTCACAGCCGCAGCATATTGACGGTCTCAGAAACACCAGGGGAGCCTCGGGGGATCTTCACATGAGCCCCTGTGATGCTTTCAACAACATTATTCTTAACGTAGAAGCATTGCACCTCCTTTGGAGAGCTCGGTCATTCTTGTGAACATGTGAGTACCTAAACTCGTAGTTACTGTTTATATATTTGTTCCTGTCTTGGTTATTGTGTACTTGGTTTATGCATGATGACTGTGTAATTATATGAATAAAGCTTCCTAAATATTTTATCCAAAATTATAGACCTTATCCTTTTAGGAGAGAGAGGCATCTCATAGCCAAGGTTACCAGGTCAAAATATCGAAATGTCGCTGAGAGAATGACTCTAGATCGTAAGAAAAAGTAGAATATCGCTTTAGTATGGCATCTAGAAAAATGCTAACACATATCTTAAGTCTCCAAACTATTGTTATAATCTATGCCGCTAGATGTCAATAATTGTCATTAGACTGAGGTAAATATAACTTGGCCAAGCGGTAACGTAGCTAAATTGGCTTTACAAATAGGTCATCGATCACATGTATTTATAGAAGTGTAATACTTGTTAGTAGTTATGCTCTACAGTGCTCATCTGCAAAAAAGAAGCTAAAGTTTACCGTCCTACAAAACAGGAATGAGCTTTGGAGACATGAAGCTTTTTAGAGGTTAAATTCATCATTTGATAATTATGTGAGAAGTGAGCCGTCACATTTATGTTGTATTGTATTGCATATACAAAATGCCAGTAGCATGTGGAATATAACACTTATATGGGGGGTGAGATCAGAATAAATCATTAAGAGAAGAGCTGTCATGTCATGTCTAGTTCATATTTATGGGCTTTTGTTAGGGGAAAAAAATAGGAAGAAAGACTATAAAAATATAATTGTTATTCATCTGTCATATCACACACCCACAACCAAGGGACAAGGGAAACAAGGTATATTCAGACAGTGTTTGGCTAATGTTGACCGTTTGACTGGTAGTCTCCTGTAATTAATCATCATGCCACAAATTGATAACACGTGTTGCCAATTGTCCCAAACTTGTGGAACTACAGGAAACAATACAAGTCAAACGGTTAATAGTGTCCTAATATAAGTTGTTTCCGTAATCCAGACGAGTCATTTGGGAATAGTTTGACATCTCTACCTTGTTTTACAGTTTGAGGCAAAAATCAGTGTTTCAGAACTCTAATGGAAATTAATTGAAAACGGGCTGCTATAACCAACATAGACTAAAGCTTTGATGCCTCCCAATCTAATTTTGATTACATTGCCTTTATGATTAGGTGTGCCAATGTTGATACTTTCATCAACAAAAGCACAATTCACACAACTTCTGTCACTTGGCTGCCACACTATAAGCAGTAGACCTAAATGTAATGGTGCCCTCATTCAAGGTCCTGGGTTCGTGAAGACGGTATGAGTTATTGCCGCTACACTGTTTAGGTTGTTTTCAAATGAAGCAAAATTATAAACCCAAAGTTCTCAATTTTAATTTGTGTTGACTTGTACTCATAAATGATTGACACATATGTTATGTCACTTATGTGTGCCGGTTTTATTGTATATGATCAACAGTTTTACAATCTACACAAGTTCATATCTGGATCGTTATGCAAAACAGATAATACATCCAATATTACTAAGATAACTAACCTGCATAACTCGGAATGATAACAGGCAATAGAAGGAGAGAGGAGAGGAAGTAAGTAAGAGGAAGGTAAGAATGAAAATGTAAAACTTGCAAACTAAACAAAAACTTGCAAAATAAAAGACTAGGTAAAACGAGCTGCAAGAGAGGCAATAAACGTGAGAAAATAAGAGGGGTCAAATGGAAGGTGACTAAATTAGTAAGGAGTAAGAGAGCACGGAAGAATATCGTGAGGAAAGGAGGAGAGTAGGAAAGCAGAACGAAGGTAAAAGAGGAGATTTTAGGAGTGAGGTTGAGTGAAGAAGATAAATAGAACAGAGCAGGAGACAGGAGTAACGGAAGAAAGAAGAGCAGTGGGATGAGAAAGAGGGACTTGTGCAGGAAAGTAGAGCAATGATATGAGGATAAAGTTGACAAATAAGAGCGAATACTGATGGAGGAGAGATGTGGTAGAGAACAGGATAGGATACAGAACTGGGAAGGTGGAGAGAGTGATTGAACTAAAGGAAGCCAGACTAGTGGTAATTTAGAGAAGACACGGGAGGTACGAATATGGTGTAGGGCACAAGTAAAATTTAACAATTAAGAGCAAATTGGAGCTTCAATAATGTAAAGGAAGTGATTAGAAGCAAAGCCGAAGGGGTAACACTAGGGAACCGAGAACAACAAAGACAACAAACAAATAAAACTAACGAAACAGTTAAGAGATACGTGCATAAATAAGGAAATACAAGGTTTTGTAAAAGAACAGAGATAATGATAACAGTGAAATAACTCATACTTAGCGATAAACGTGAGAACAACGAATATAAACATAGCAGGAATAGAATATAAGAATCAAACAAGACGTCACAATAAGATATATCTTTCCTTTTTATTCTTAGACCGTAGGACTCCAGCGAAGGCCTTGAGGCTTATTGCAAGTCAATATAAGGTCTTTGGTGTTGCACACATCCACACTTTATGGCCCGTACTCCTGGAGGAATCCCATCATTGTTGGTTGATCAGTTTTGCCTTATTCGTAGCCACTCAATATGATAAAATGTCTATACACATTATTGTAATGCGAGTAATGTAATAATGTTTAAGCTCATATCATGACAGTTGCAACTAATAATGTGTCAGAATACGTCAACACTATTAAACTTGCCTTTGACAATGATGTTTTTTGTATCTAAGGATACGGGCTCCAATCTCACTTTACATGACATCAACGTGCTGTACTGGATGAGTAAAGCCCACTTTTTCGGGAGTTTTGTATGATAGATTATACAGTTCTAATTGACCCCTTCATCACCATGACGCCCTTTTATCTTTGATGTTGGCTACAATAAGATGATGTTTTGCAGTTTAAAAATAACCTATGTTATTGAGAGAGTTTATCGAGATCGTGTTTCCTCATTTGAGTCATAGAGGTAGATTCTAAATAATAGAAAGTCGTCTAATGGTAACCAGAATATGATAATAAATACTTAATGATGGTGAAGAGGTTAATGGCTTCATGTTTATAATAGAATACTGAACTCAATTACAATAGATATGGAATCTTAATAACATCTCCACTGTGTATACCTATTATATTGTGGTTAACAATTTAAGTATTAAATAATTCCACTCCACCTAACCTAAATGGTACAAGTGGAGAAATGAGTAGACTCTTAAGACAGAGAGAGGAGGAAAACACATGCACGAATGTACTAAAATAATAACATGCAGTTTCATGGTTGGGGTTCATGGTTAACAAAATAATATTATAGAAAAAGTGCTCTATTAACACTCAAAGAGCGGGTGGTAAGGTATTTTACACCGTGCCGTCCAGCGGGCATAATCCCGAAATATTAGCTCATTTTCTCGCCCTAGCGCCGTTACTATGGCTCAAATGCGAACTAAACGGTCATTTTTGGAACAAGCAACTCTTCGTCTCCCCATATAAGTCTATTCTGGATGTTTTGAGCGAGTGTGGAGGTGAGGAAGAGGGGGTTACTTTTTGGTATATTTCCCGCGCGCGTTCGGATGCGTTCGCTTTGCCCCGACTTCGGCCTCCCGCGCGTGTACTATTCCTTCGGTAATCGGTCTTATTTTTCTCGTATTTCTCCTTATTTCTGTATTCTCTCTCTCTCTCTCTTTCTCTCTCTCTCTCTCTCTCTCTCTCTCTCTCACTCCTGTCTGTCTGTCTGTCTGTCTCTCTCTCTCTCTCTCTCTCTGGCTCGCTAGCTTTCCCTCTCTCGTGTGCTCTGTCTCTTTCTCTCTCCCTTTCTCTCTTCCTCATCTGTATATGTAATTCTCATTATTATTTTCTCTAATCCCTCTATTTATTTCGTTATTTGCTGTAATATTTCTGTATTATTATATCTTTTTCACTCTCTTTCTCCAGTTCAGTTTCTGTATTCTCTCTCTTTCTTCCTCATCCGTATATGTAATTCTCATTATTATTTTCTCTAATCCCTCTATTTCTTTATTTGCTTGTAATATTTCTGTATTATTATATCTTTTTCACTCTCTTTCTTCAGTTCAGTTTCTGTATTCTCTCTTTCTCTCTCTCTCTCTTCCTCATCCGTATATGTAATTCTCATTATTATTTTCTCTAATCCCTCTTTCTTTATTTGCTTGTAATATTTCTGTATTATTATATCTTTTTCACTCTTTCTTCAGTTCAGTTTCTGCATTCTCTCTCTCTCTCTCTCTCTCTCTCTCTCTCTCTCTCTCTCTCTGTTTCGCTTGCTTTGCAGGAATTTTGTTTTTGTTTTATATATAATATTATTTCAACACATTTCCAAATCACCCTATGGGGTAGTGTTGACTATTTTTTTTTTTTTGTGTTCCCAGGAGGTGTAATCGACATGTGATTGAGGTAGGCAAAAGGCAGTTATGTGATTGAGGTAGGTAAAAGGCAGTTATGTGACTGAGGTAGGGAAAAGGCAGAACTGCCTATAGCGAGTGTATGAATGTGATTGAGGTAGACAAAAGGCAGAACTGCCTATAGCGAGTGTATGAATGTATGTATGAATGAATGACATGGATGTATGAGGTGGACCAAGAACCAGATGGATGGATGAAATTCGAAACTTATGGATATAATGGGTGATGTTGCTGATGATGATGAATGCACTTGTGTTTGGGGTAGTGTGCTATTCCACCATATGAATGATTGAATGACATGAATTCATGAGGTACTTTGAAATAGATGAATGAATGATTGAATGAAGTTATGAATGATTGGCAAGAAGGGAGAAGGTTAGAAGTGTTCCAGTGTGTGGTACCCGCTGTAGCAAGGAATAGGACAGAGTCCCACATCACACCGACTACACTTGGACGCGACTTCCCTCCTATGTCGGGGCCTCCTTGTCGTGTGACTGCAGAAGTGGTACACCTTCTTTCCGGCCACCCGGCCAGCAGCAAGTTGGTTAGGGTTGGGAGGTACAGTCACAAGCCTGTGGGTCGCGAGGTAGTCCCGGCACTCAAGGCGGCTGGGCAAATCCACGATCGCCCTCGGAACTGGTGCCGCACGTGTGGTTCCGTGCTTACGGAGGATGGCCTCAATGATGCCCTTGGAGAACAGCCTTACAAAGCTCTTCTTTCCTGTGCGCGTCATCCACAGGTTGTATGCGTTGAGGACAGTGACATCAAGAAGATGGAGTACGACCTTCTTGTACCATTTACAGGTCTTCCTAAGGCAGTCAACAGCAGTGATCTGCATATCACTTTTGTCCACCAAAAGCATGTTCACTTTATACTCCAGGACAGCGTCAGGTTTGGAGATAACAACTACAGTCCTGTTGCCTGTGACACGGTCCTGCTGGTATCTCCTCTTCCCGCTATCTCGCAATGCAGACTTGTGGTAGGTGGAGAGGACATTGACTGGCTTTGTGTCGTGCCAACAAATAGCCAGTATGTTCTCACTGCTACTCTTCTTCCGGAAGATGTCTCCTTTCTGCGTCTTCTCAAACCGGGGCCAGTGTTTCCGGTTTGACCTAACAGTTCCACAGCTTCCTGTTCTCCTTGTAAGGAGATACCTGGCAAGGAGAGGAAAGGTGTAGAAGTTGTCAGTGAACAGGATACGGTTGGCATCTAGATACGGCTCCATCAGTGTCTTGACAACCGACCATGAAAGACCCAAAGGGTCGTTCGGAATGTCCACATCAGTAGCGGTATATATGATAGGATCCAGCACGTATCCTGTCTCGCAGTCACACAGTACAAAGAATTTGATCCCGAAGCGGTGACGCTTCGACGGAATGTACTGGCGGAAAGAGAGACGTCCACGGAAGAGGACCAAGGACTCATCGATCACGACATTCTGGAAAGGTTTGAAAAACCGGCGATACCTGTAGAGGAGGGAGTTCAGGAATGGCCGTATTTTCCAGATCTTGTCAGCTCCGTGTGGCGGAGTGTTATCCACAAAGTGCAAGCACTTCAGAATTTGTCTATACTGGTCCCTTGGCATGTAGGTGTTGAACACTGGCGTTGCTATCATGTCATGCATAACCCAATAATCTAACATGTTGTGTTTCTTTATGTGGGGCATGAGCATGGTTAGGGCCAAAAACACGAGGAGTTCGCCGATGTCTATGGGTGTCCATCTCCGCATGTGGGGCGACATCATTTCATCGGCGTGCTGGTGACCATACAGGTTTGTCTCTGTGACAATGTCCCCGAGCAATTGGTCATCAAAAAATGCCCGGAAGTAGTCGTAAGGGGTGTCATTTTCCGAGCAGGGAAAGGCAGGCTGGACGCCATTCGGTGCCTTGTGAAAGAGGCAAGGTTGACCAGGCATATCACGAGGCAGGCAGTCCTGCCACTGAAAGACAGGTGGTGGTACCGGCCTCCTGGCCCCTCCTGGGGCACCTCCTGGTGCACCTCCTGGGGCACCACCTGGGGCACCTCCTGGGGCACCTCCTCGGGCACCTCCTCTGGCACCTCCTCGGGCCCTTCCCCGGGCACCTCGCTGTGGCTGTCCCTGCTGTGGCTGTCCCTGCTGTGGCTGTCCCTGCTGTGGCTGTGGCTGTGCCTGCTGTGGCTGTCCCTGCTGTGGCTGTGCCTGCTGTGGCTGTCCCTGCTGTGGCTGTGCCTGCTGTGGCTGTCCCTGCTGTGGCTGTCCCTGCTGTGGCTGTGCCTGCCCGTCATCAGAGTCGCTTCCCGGCAGCGGGGATATCCTGGCTTCCGGCGAATCGGGAGAGCTTGGGCCGGCATCGCTTTCCTCCAAATCCAGCCGACGCCTGGTCACCCTTGTCCGCGACATCTCGGGTGGCATTGCCAACACGGGGGGATGTGCACCTGCAGCTGGTGTAGAGGTCGCTGGCCCGGCTTGTGCATGGGCGGGTGTAGTTGACATCTGGTCTACCCCCGAGATGTTGGCGAGCGAAATCACTGGAGGCTCTAACACTGCGGCTCGCTGCCTGGATGAGGGGGCTGGCTCGGGGGTCAATGACCTGGTTCGTTTTGCCGGTCTGGCACTGTTACCTATGCAAAATATGGGAATTGTATTTCGTATGAGGGATGTGCAGACTCCAACTTTATAACTGTAAGATATTATTTATTTGAAAGAAAGAGAGAGAGAGAGAGAGAGTGTCGTGATAATATAACAATTTTACATATGTATCATATATATGATAAACTAATATATACGGTACATATGTTCCCCACAATCATATAATGCCAAGCACAAATATTCAATCTTTCGTTGTTTGTATCACCGTAAGAAATAATATACCGAACGCCTGAAATAATACACAAATAAAATGCTTGCAATCAAACTCTCAATCAATTTCAGGGTCACATGCAATGTACCGTACACCCTGGTTACCGTAAGAAATGTACCGAACGCCTGAAATAATACGCTATAAAATGCTTGCAATCAAACTTTCAATCAATTACAAGGTCACATGCAATTATAAAAAGGTACATTGTAGACCACAATCTTCGCAAAGCTTCGTTGTTGCTTGTATTATCGGGAGAAATGTATCATACACCCTGGTTATCGTGAGAAATGTACCGAACGCCTGAAATAATACGCTATAAAATGCTTGCAATCAAACTTTCAAGCAATTACAAGGTCACATGCAATTATAAAAAGGTATACTGTAGACCACAATCTTCGCAAAGCTTCGTTGTTGCTTGTATTATCGTGAGAAGTGTACCGTACACCCTGGTTAGCGTGAAAAATGTACCGAACGCCTGAAATAATACGCTATAAAATGCTTGCAATCAAACTTTCAAGCAATTACAAGGTCACATGCAATTATAAATGCATAGGTAGACCCAGAGAGAAAGAGAGAGAGAGAGAGGGAGAAAGAAAGAGAGAGAAAAAGAGGAGGAGGAGGAGGAGGAGGAGGAGGTCAAGGACTAGGGTGTGATTTTGCCTGGGGGTAGGATTAGATAGGGAGTGCCCTGGCCTATATCAGACAAAGAGAGAGAGAGAGAGAGAGTGTCGTGATAATATAACTATTTTACATATGTATCATATATATGATAAAATAATATATACGGTACATATGTTCCCCACAATCATATATTGCCAAGCACAAATATTCAATCTTTCGTTGTTTGTATTGCCGTAAGAAATATACCGAACGCCTGAAATAATACGCAAATAAAATGCTTGCAATCAAACTCTCAATCAATTTCAAGGTCACATGCAATATACCGTACACCCTGGTTATCGTAAGAAATGTACTGAACGCCTGAAATAATACGCAAATAAAATGCTTGCAATCAAACTCTCATAAATTTCAAGGTCACATGCAATTATAAAAAGGTATATTGTAGACCACAATCTTCGCCAAGCTTCGTTGTTGCTTGTATTATCGTGAGAAATGTACCGTACACCCTGCTTAGCGTGAGAAATGTACCGAACGCCTGAAATAATACGCTATAAAATGCTTGCAATCAAACTATCAAGCAATTACAAGGTCACATGCAATTATAAAAAGGTATATTGTAGACCACAATCTTCGCAAAGCTTCGTTGTTGCTTGTATTATCGGGAGAAATGTACCGTACACCCTGGTTATCATGAGAAATTTACCGAACGCCTGCAATAATACGCTATAAAATGCTTGCAATCAAACTTTCAAGCAATTATAAAATGTAAATTGTACTTACCAACACCCACACCAGTATGTTCTTCGTCAGGAACGTCTCTATCTTCCTCAACGTCCTCTGCAGCATCAACCTCAACTTTTGCGGCACGTAAATTTTGCTTGGGGTGAAAGCCTATGATCGGCATATTTTCGTCTTCCGAGTCATCCTCACTATCAAAACTATCACCCAGACCTTCCATGGTGTCATTCAACAGCCTATTTGAAAGTTCTGAAGAGTTCATCATGATGTCTAGGTCCTGGGCGGTGAGCGGGGCGTGATGAGTAGGGTGGCGCGACGCACTAGGGGTGGCGGCCACCGAATCGGACACGGACAAATCTTGACCATCCATCATGGCTGCTTGAGGGTTACTGAGTCATGGTCATGCAGTGGGGATATCTGGGTGGGACCTTGTAGTACACCGCCTGACCACCAGGTTCCGCTTTCCACTTAAATTAGGGCGGGAATTAGCCCACAGACTTAAGTCGGGCCCCGCCACATAGTCCAATTTTTTCGATATGGACTTAAGTCGGGCCCCGCTAAACAAGGGTTATAAAGAGGACATACCAAATCTAAGGACAGAATAGATGATAAATGGAAATAAAAACACAACAAATACTGGACCTGAGGAATTGAGTAATAAGAGAGAAAAAGGGCAAAGCGAGTGTAAGAGCGTGGCTTTCTTGACATGCCGAGAGATGTCAGAGAAAGAGAGAGTGTGTGAGAGTGAGATGTAGGATTTATATTTGCATGTCAATTAATACTATATTGTACTTATAACAAAGCAAGCTAACTGTCTCATTAACTCACGTCCACTCACAAATTCTCTACAGTCTCTCTCTCTTTGCCGCAATGTTGCATATCTCTCACTATTCTACCGTTTTTACAATAATCTGTGTTCCATAGAGCTCTTTGAGTGCATACCATCCCCTCTGCGTAGAACACGTAGTGCCTGTCTTGCAACACAATCCCACCCCTACTCCGTACAACTCTCCAACCCTAGAGTGAAACGTTATTCTCAATCTTTCTTCTATTCAACAGCGGAGCTTTGGAACTCTCCCAGAATTTTCCTCTTCCTATGCCTTACATTGCTTTAAACTCCGTGTGTCTAGGCATTTTGGCTCGAACGTCCCTTGATTTTGGCCCTGTCACTCTTTCAACTCTGGGGGTAGCACTTGCCACAGGCAGTTCTGACTTTTGTCATCTTCACTAACATAACAAAAACTAAAAGTTCTAGTCGCCAAGTTCCATGTTCTTCTCTCATCTATTGATCATTACCATAATTCCTTTTTATATGTCTATTATCTAAATATTAATTAATTTATCTATCTACTGCTCTCTTATAGAAACATGTTAAACACAATGTTTAATTGTTGGCTGACGTCAAAGTGAATGTTCTGGTTATTAGTGAAAAGATAATTATAAACGGTATCGAAGGAGCAACATTAATCATCAACATTGGACTGGCTGCTTATGAGATAAACGAATAAATTAAATCAACCTTCAGTTTAATGTTGGTTAATGAGAAGAGTCGTATTCTGTATAGGTGATTGAATTCCTATATGATCTACAGGGTAGACTAGCCAGTTCATACGCGATGGTAGTTAGTATGCGAAATCGTTACAAATAATACCCAAAACCAATAGTGCCTTATGATTAATATAATTAGTATAATCCTGTACGAAAATTGAAGTACACCTTAATTGGCAATACGTATATTAATCCTTCTTTATGTATTTTGTGTGTTCAATATCGTGTACTACTTGGATCACCGAGTACGAATTAATGAGTCTTTCCTCATTCACCAATAATTTTTACTTGGTTCACAGCTGTAAAATATGTGTTGTCACACTTTCATAGACGATGACACATGTCCACGTTTTTTTCTGGCTATCATTAGATAATGTTATTCAGCCTTGGAAGGAATTCTAGGGATACAATTTAGTTCACACTAAGTCAATTACCCCAATAACTTCAACAGATGCTCACTAACCCCAGTAAATCCTAGATATCTATCTATCTATCTATCTATTGCCTGATGCCGCGATCCCCGAAGGGGTGGCCACGAACGAACCGCCCCCATGCACCTCTGTCCCCAGTCAGTCGACGCCCCACCCCCCAACCAGCACCGCCTTCGTTCATATACTTCCTCACTCCATCCTTCCACCTCTCTTTCGGTCTACTTCTCCCTCTCTGTCCCTCCACCTCGCTCTCGTACACCCTCTTAGTCATTCTCTCGCTTTTCATATGTTCCATATGGCCGAACCATCTCAAGCTATTCCTTTTCACACTTTCCAGCACATCTACCTCCACACCACACCTCCTTCTTACTTCCTCATTAGTCTGTCTATCCCTCCATGTAACTCCGCACGCACTTCTTAAGTAATTCATTTCCATCCTAGATAGATCGAATAAAATATGACATGGAAATCAAAATACTGAAAGAGATAACTGTGATCTATAAGTTTTCAGACACCTGCCACTCCAGCAACCTGGAATTCTGGTAATGACCAAAAGACGAGAGAACAAAGACATGGAACTTGGCAACTAGAATGGTTAGCTATGTGTTAGAAGTACAAGTTAACATTAATTGACATGCACATATAAATCCCTACTCTCTCTCTCTCTCTCTCTCTAAACCTCGGCCTGTCAACATAAGAACATAAGAAAATGGGAGTCTACAAAAAGCCGATCGGCCCATACAAGGCAGATCCCTGTCACACCCAACCCCAATTACAAGGCCCAATTATAGACCCATCTCACTAATACCTTGAGTACTGACCCCACCAAAACGGTCAGAGATTAACACAAGATTACGGGGTCTGCTGAGCGCCGATTGGCCCACATCTGGTAGATCCCCCTCACACCCAACCCATCTCGTCCATATGCCTATCTAATTTTATCTTAAAGCTCCCTATCGTTCATGATCCCACTATATCACTCGGTAGCCTATTCCACCCATCTACAACTCTGTTACCAAACCAATATTTGCCTATATCTTTTCTGAAACGAAATTTTTCTAATTTGAAACCATTTGTACGAGTTATTTCGCTATCACTGAACTTTAGTACATTTTTCATGTCTCCTTGATTAATTCCACTAACCCACTTGAATACCTCTATCATGTCACCTCTAACTCTGCGTCTCTCTAACGAATGTAAGCCTAATTTCTTCAACCTTTCTTCATACGGAAGATTTCTAATATTATGGATCATTTTTGTCATTCTACGTTGTGCTCTCTCCAATGAATCTATGTCCATTCTGTAATAAGGACACCAAAATTGAACAGCATAATCCATATGGGGTTTCACTAATGACAAGTAAAGTGTTAAGATATCATCAGCAGTTCTGTTACTCACACTCCTAGATATGAACCCGAGAATCCTGTTTGCCTTGTTACGAACGCTTATACATTGTTTTCTAGGCTTCAAATCATTGCTAACAAACACACCTAGATCTTTCTCACAGTCTGAGTTTTCTAATTCCATATTAGCTAGTTTATATTTAACATTTGTATGCATCTTCCCTATCTTTAATACCTTGCATTTGTCAATGTTAAACTTCATCTGCCATTTTACAGACCATTCGTGTAAGGTATCTAGATCCCTTTGCAGACACTCTATATCTCTAACTGAATAAATGTTTCTCCCCATTTTGGTATCGTCTGCAAATTTACTTATCCTACTAGTTATACCTAAATCAAGGTCATTGATGTATATAAACAACGACAGAGGACCTAATACAGATCCCTGGGGGACACCACTCTTGACTGATCCCCATTCTGACTTAGTACCATTTATGCTGACTCTCTGCTTCCTACCAATTAGCCATGACCTAATCCATCCTAACAACGCCCCACCTATTCCATGTGCCTCAACCTTTCACATCAATCTCTCATGAGGGACTCTGTCGAAAGCTTTACTGAAATCTAAATTATATAATATCATATGACTTGTCATTATCTACTGCTTCATATACCTCTGAGAAAAAACTAAGCAAATTAGTAAGGCAAGAACGTCCCTGAGTGAATCCATGCTGAGAAGAATTGATTCAGTTAAATGTTTCTAAGTGGTTTCTCATTTTCCTAGCAATAATTGACTCTAGTAGCTTTCCTATGATTGAAGTGAGACTAATGGGACGGTAATTGGATGCTATTGATTTATCACCTTTGGAAATCGGAACTACATTTGCAAGCTTCCAAGCTTCTGGAACTATACCCGTTTCTAATAAATTGTTAAAAAGAAATGTTAATGGGTAACTTAACTCATCTCTGCATTTTTTTAATACTCTAGCATATACCTCATCGGGACCAGGCGATTTCTGAGGTTTCAGTCTGTCAATTTCCTTATGCACATCATTTCTACTTATAGTAACCGTACTTAACCTATTTTATATACTATCGCTATATACCTTACGGACTTCTGGAATCTGTGCCAAATTTTCATTAGTGAAAACGGATAGAAACTGACTATTTAATGTACTGCACATTTCTAAATCATTGTCTGTCATTTCTCCTATCGAAGTTTTAAGGGGGTCTATTTTATCTCTAACTTTAGATTTATATAGCTGGTAAAAAGCCTTAGGGTTGTTTTTTGAGTCATTGGCTATCCTGATTTCATAATTTCGTTTGTCTGTCCTTATACCTATTTTAACCTCTCTTGATAGATTCTGATAGTAAGCAAGTAGGTGAATTTCGCCTTTCTTAATTTTTCTATATATTCCTCTCTTCTTTCCTAGAAGGTCTAAAATAGTCTATTATTCATCCATTTGGGTTGGTTCTGTGTTGATCTAAATTTTCTTTTGGGGATATATTTCTTTTGCGCATTGTGGAGTGAAGAAATAAAATGATTATATGTAGCTGTCAAATTATCCTGAGTTAAAACAGGTATCTGAGAGAGAGTATGTTCATTAGCGCACCTGGGTCCACTTAATAGTTTAACCATAGGATCGACTCTTAAAGGTGGTGGGGCGTCTGAAATTAAAATTAATTTATAATGTATTTAAAGAGATGTTTAGATCTCCAGTAATCAACCTGACTACTCCTTTGTCAAAGCTAATCTTCAATATTAGAGAACAAATCAAAAATAGATATTGAATTGCGACCCCTTGCAACTAGTACTCACGTGAGGATGTGACGTACGCCCAGGCAAACATTTGGGAAGTAAACATCAGCAAGTATAGCAAAAATGGTGAATAGGTGTGCTGTTTTTGGGTGTAGCAACATCCCTGGACCAAACATAGCACTACACAAGTTTCCAAGTGATTCATACCATTGTAACACATGGGTGAAGTTTATACAAAGAACCAGAGTGTGGGAGGCAAAGCCCAAAACAAGCTTCATATGCAATGGACATTTTCGTGATGAATGCTTTGACAATAAAGTGCAGTGGAGTATGGGTATGGCTAGATTCACCCGCTGATTGCCTATACGGACTGGGGTCTTGTCACGCCCAGTGCCAGGTCCGTATATATACGGACTCGCCGGAAAAAAAATCGTAGCAGCGAAACGACAGAACTTATAGCTTTCATATTTTTACCACTTGTACCTTACCCTTCTGGCGTCTTGCTACCACCACCCCAACTTCCTCCCCCAATCCACTCGCCGACCATGGGTCGCCGCATCAGGCCATCACAAAGGAATAAAATGAAAATATGTGGCGGCGAAACGACTGCACCAATTGGTTCCATATTTGTGTGACAAGTCCCCTACCCTTCTGTCTTCTCCCCACCACAACCCCAACTTCCTCCCACCACCCACTTCCAGCCTATCCGTAGATCATCACATAAAAAAATGAAAATCCGTGGTGGCGAAACTTCCTCACCAATCGGCTCCATATGAATTTTGTAACACGAGTCAATTACCCTTCTACCTTCACCCCACCATCCCCCAAACCACCCTCCCACCCATACGTGCTTGCCAATTTCAGGAGTCAGGAGAGTGGATAATATGGGCTAACTTAAGCCTAGCCCAAATTATACAGTCAGTGTCGATGGTTATAGGCCTAACCTAGGCTAAAGAAATGTATTGGCTGAAATTCAACTACTAGCAACTAGGCTAAAACAAAAAAAAATAAAAAAAATAAGTCGATCGCCGCGGTTTAAGTTCCCGTCAATTTTTACGGCGATTTGTTCTGTTCTTTGCACCCTGTTGGCAATGTATATGATGATGACAATAAGTCATGGAGGCGTGAAGGGCGGGCTTTCATTATTGTATCCAAATGCAGTCAAAATAGACGGGGACATGATCGCTAGCGTCCGCCGCGGCTCCGAGTAGTGTAAACAAGGCGGGCGGTAATCACAGCTGCTTCTCCCTCCTCTCCTGCTGCTGGATCTCGTCCTACAGGTTCATACATATAAGCCTGGACACCACCAATATTCATCACTTGAGGTTCTTTGCCATAATCACGGTTATCACCCTCAGTATTGGCAAACGAATCGGAACTACTGTCACTATCCTCCATTTCCACCTGTCAGAAGAGCGTGTTGTGTTCCTGGGCATACGTCATCAGAGCGCTTAACCCTTTCACGCTCATATGAAGCAGAGGTTGCCCAATTAGCAATAAGAAATAGAGTTCTCTCACTCTTATAATTACCTCTCCAAAATTAGTTTTCTGCCCACAGCTAACTCAAAGACAACTGCAGAGGTTGAAGTAACTAAACTAAAGGTTTCTAAATACCCCTGATGGTAACAAAGGCTTCAAAGTATCCCTAATAGGCTCAAAATCGCGTCATATGTCGGAGAGGGATAAACTCCGAATCCAGAAAAGTGTCACCCATATCCTATTTTGGCCATTATATAAATAATTAATCCTGTGACTGAAATTTTCTATTCCTATCTGATGTACCAGTACGGCAATTTACCCTATCTAGACAATTATTCTTACTCATATTCTCAGGCTTTATTTTCAGCGAAACCCCGCGACAATCCTATCTATTGACCTAGCTATATTTGCCACCCCTAGCCGAAAGAAAGCTACACTCTTACACTCGTTTTGCCCCTTTTCTCTCGTCTTCCTCCATTTCACAGGTTCAGTTATTGTAGTGCTTTTATTTATATTATCATCTATTCTGACCTTAGTGGTCTATGTTCTCTTTTTAATAGAGCCCTTTTCTACATTTTAATAGAGCCCTTTTCTACATTTTAATAGAGCCCTTTTCTACATTTTAATAGAGCCCTTTTCTACATTTTAATAGAGCCCTTTTCTACATTTTAATAGAGCCCTTTTCTACATTTTAATAGAGCCCTTTTCTACATTTTAATAGAGCCCTTTTCTACATTTTAATAGAGCCCTTTTCTACATTTTAATAGAGCCCTTTTCTACATTTTAATAGAGCCCTTTTCTACATTTTAATAGAGCCCTTTTCTACATTTTAATAGAGCCCTTTTCTACATTTTAATAGAGCCCTTTTCTACAACATTATTTAGTTATTACCCTAACCATGAATCTGCATATTATTATTTTAGTACATCTCTGTATGTATTTTCCTCCTATCTTTGTCTTTAGAGTTTAGTCTACTCATCTCTTCACTAGTATATTTTAGGTTAGGTGTGGTGGAATGGTTTTAGCTTTGAATTTTAACACAAGATCACATGTGTATATGGGGGAGATATTAGTGGCATTCCATATCTATTGTAATTGGTTCCATTATTCCACTATAAATATGAAACCAATAATTATAATTGCATAATCGATCACACAAAACTCAAGAAACGGTACAGTACGCCGATATCATGTAAAATTAAAATGGAACCCGTATTCCTAGATAAAAAAATCAGTCAGTGGTATTTACTATAGTTGTTACAATATTATGACATTATAATAGTTGTAACTATCATAACAAGAACTTTAAAAAGTATTACACTGTTTGCATTACAATAATTAAAATAGGAAGTTTATCATATTGGGTGGCTAGGAATAAGGCAGAACTGTAGTAATTACCACCGACAATAATGGGATTTGTCCAGGAGTACGGGCCATATACTGTAGTGTGGATGTGGGCAACACTAAAGACCTTATGTTGACTTGCAAGAATCCTCGAGGTCTTCACTAGTGTCCTACGGTTGAAACATAAAAAGGAAAGCTAGATCTTATTGTGACGTCTTGTTTGGTAATGTTAATATATTCCTGCTGTTTCTATATTCGTTGTCTCACGTTTATCGCTAAGTATGAGTAATTTCACCTCTCCCATTGTTTCATTCTTCTTGTACAGAACTGTGTATTTCCCTATTTATGCACGTATCTCTTCACTTTGTCATCTGTTGTTCTCTCCTATACCATAATGTTATCCCTTCGGTTCTGTTTTTCCCCACTTTCTTTAAATTATTTCATCTCCAAAATTATCTTAATTTTACTTGTGTCCTACACCATTTTAGTCCATTTCGTGTCTTCTCTAATTTCCCAATTGTCTTGCTTCTTTTCTTTCAACTTCTCTCTCCACCTTCCCAGTTCTTTATCCTCTCCTGTCCTCTAACACATCTCTCCTCCATTAGGTCCCCCTCTTATTTGTCAATGTTATTCTAATATTATTGCTCCTCTATTCTGTACAAGTCTCCCGTTCTCCTCTCAGCTGCTCTTCATTCTTCTGTTACTCTTGTCTCCTGGTCTGTTCCATTTCCTAGTCTCCTTTCCACTCAACGTCACTTATATATTCTCCTCGCCTACCTCCCCCTTCTGCTTTCCTACTCTCCTCCTTTCCTCACAATGTTCTTTCCTTCTCTCTTACTCTTCCTCTCCTTTATACCTTCCATTTCACCCGTTTTCTCACCTTTATTGCAGCTCGTTTTACCTTGTCTGTTGTTCTCACCTATGAAAGTTAGTCATCATGCTATAGAAATATTGGATATATTATCTTTCTTTCACGACGAATCAGATATAGTTTTATGTACACTGTAAAACTTGTGCTCATATGCTGTATATACAATCTGATGCATTTTTAATTTATTTGTGTTCAAATTCACAACATGATTAATTGAAAACATTATGTTTATCGTTTTGCTGCATTTAAACACACAATGTATACAGTTGTGCGGCAATAACTCCGGCAGTCTTAACCAAAATGTAAAGGTGCCATCATCCAAGGTCCGGCGTTCGTGATTTTTCTTACGCTGCTCCACGCTTTCGTTTAATATATTGTCTTCGTTAAGTAGATTATGTAAAAGGTAAATGATTGCATCAAGAGCTTATGATATTGTCAAACTCTCTGTAAATGAAGATTATCAACTTAGGGATCTTTGAATACTTAGATTATCAACTTAGGGATTTTGAATACTTAGATTATCTAGAATGATCGATATTGGATCTACTAATGTGGATAACTGGCGATTATAACAGTAGATACATTTATATTTATAGTATCTCATTTGTCGTCCCCTCTCACAGTTTCGTATTTTCTCTTCATTCTCCTCTCAATGTCCTCACCGCACCTCTCATAATCTCCGTCTCTTCTTTCTGTTCTTTTATATTTTTCTTTCTTATCCTCTCACCCCACTCCCCCAAGAAGCCCCACACCGTCACTATCCAATAGTACTATCCTCTCTTAATAATGTATCCTATCTTCTTTAATATCTTCATCTCCTGTAAGCGCCCTCTAAGATTTTGTTTGTCTTTCATTTTGTCTCCCTTCTATCTCAAGCAATCTGACAACTCCGCCGTCCAAACATTACTCTCCTCTCATCATTTACCTTATAATTTTATGTTGCTTCTTCTTTTCTCAAATTTCTTACATTCAATCTCACATACTTCTTCTTTCATTCTGTCAAGAAACTCTACAAGGCCACCGTCCAATATTACTCGTGTTGCGCATGTAACACATCCTCTTCTGTCTATTCTTCTCGCGTAAGCTCTTTCTCACTTTCCTCTCCCTTTCTCTCTCACACCTCCTACTCCTCGTTGTCCTTTCTCTCCCCTGGCCTAAGAAGCCCTTCACCACCACCATGACCTTCCAATATTGCTCTCCCCGGGACCATTCTGCCTGGACTATCACATCTTGGGCCCTACCATCAACCGGACTTAATCCTACTCACGGCGCCGGATACCTGACTTAACCCGAGCCGGAAGAGAGACGACAGAAAGATGGAAGGATAGATAATTGATAAACTATATAATTAACATACACACACATGCACATATCATATACACTAACAAATACGAGATAGCCACTAAATATATTATACTCCCAGCCGGGCTAGAATCACCGTCAGTCAGGACGTCTGTCCATGCTTTAATCCACTACACCATGGCGTGATAAACGATACTTAACTTAATCCTATTTATAAGGAGACGGGAAATCCAACTTGAAGAATGTATTTCAATTCAACACAAGTTGTAGGATCCATATTCCAGGATATCATACAGGGACTTTTACAAGTACCCCCACGCAACTCTGCTTATAGAAATTTCACTTCATTCTCGCCCAGCCAAACACGAGTCATTATTATAAAGTATATCTCAAGTGTATTTGCGAGATATAATTGCAGACGGCACAAAAGTAGTTGGTTTTACTGAAGTCATCCTAAATTACATAACACGAACACTTAGCAATAAAGTTGACAGATGATCATGAAAACAATATGAGGATGAACACATTGTTGACGTTTAATTCAGAGTATGACATTCATGATAATATTATAATTTATTGGGAGTGTTCATACATTATAGTATATTAATAACAGCAAAGTGTTTCTTATGGAAAGCGTTCACGAGAAAGTTTGCAATACATTATCATATATTGCTAAACACGATGTCGAAGTTTGTACCAGAGAGGTAGGAGAGGTGACAGAGATAAGTTTATGGTCGGAGGAGCCCAAAGGAGAGACAAGATTTACAATATAAGCAAAAGGGTTAGAAGTTAGAAATAAGTCAAGAATGTTGGGCCGATCTCCGAAGTTATCCCTGATACGGGTTGGTTCCTGGACTAGCTGCTCTAGGCAAATTAGGATAGAAAAGATGTAGGTTGGTTCATCCGCTTGGTCAGTGAAAACAGAGGAGAGCCTTTGTTACTAAACTCCTCCCACAGTTTTGGTGCCAGGTGGGAGTGTGGGGCACCTTTGGAAAGCATAGGCTTTGGATATGGTTTTAGGCGAGTTTAGTGGAAATCAGAGACACTTTTGTTTAATAACATTTTCGGCAGAAATTGTGTAGTATACGGGAGCGAAAAAAATGCGAAACAAATGGCCGTTTGGGGCAGAAGGAGGCCTCCGATCGAAAAGGTGTATGGAGCGAAAGTTGTTCGCAGCCCCCCAAAATAGGGGTACGGATGATGTCAGATCCAAAAGCAGAGGTCATTTAGCGGCCGAAATTGAGGTCGCCGTTTAATGAGGCACAGGTAGGTCGAGGCCAGTGATTATGGTAGTAGTAGTATTGTGATGATTGTGGTAGTAGTGATTGATGATGGTGATTATGGTAGTAGTAGTGGTGGTAGTAGTGATGGTGATTATGGTGATTACCCGGGCAACGCTGGGTACCCCTGCTAGTACTGTATATAGATAAGGCTTACGATTCAACATAAATAATAAATATAAGTAATAAGAATATACTAGAATGGAAATAATCTAGTAAATACAAAATAAGGTTACTAATAGAACATATAAATAATCACAATGTTACTACCAGAAACCACAAATAAGTATACACATAGATATTAAGTCTCAAACACAATAAAACAGTGCCATGATAGAAAACGGGGAAATGCGATGCTAGTTTCCGCCTAAGGTAAATAATAGTTACTGCGAGGGCATACACACGGCACTGAAGTTATGTAAAATAAGACACTGTTTCATATCTGAATAACAATACGTTAATTCAACTTATACAGGATATTAAACTCAAAGAACTCGAAGAGTAATAGTTATAAAGATAAATTTATGCAGGGGTTAAATAAATATATTAGTCATGTATGCGTGACTGAGAATCCTCGCCGAGAGGTAAGTTACTGCGATGTGAATAAATAGAGTTTAACCCTACCAGCCCGGGTGTCATTTTA
Organism: Paralithodes platypus; assembly: GCA_032716605.1. NCBI lineage: Eukaryota > Metazoa > Arthropoda > Malacostraca > Decapoda > Lithodidae > Paralithodes > Paralithodes platypus. The sequence goes on along the minus strand of CM064567.1, from coordinate 41,385,222 downwards.
AAATGACACCAAAAAAAAAAGGGCCGGTACCCGGGTGTCATTTTAAAATCCTTGTGCTTGAAAGCGTGCTTCAAAATTCGCACGCCCAAATTTTGCATTGTAGGAGCGACCGCAGCGCCACCAAGCCTCAACTACTAGTGTTATCAGTGCGTACGTGGACGCCATAGCTAGTAATACTGAAGAAAAAAAAATCCGACGTGTCCGATTCGCTGCAACCTCCCGCGGACCCAGTGCTACCCCGCTCGCAACTTCAACGCCTGTTGCAACCGAGAAGAAAGCTCAACGAAAGAAAGTTAAACGTTTGTTGAGTGATAGCGCTATACAGCGACAACTTTTTGATAGTGAAGAGAGCAGTGGCGAAAGCTTGGTGGACAAGGAACAATTCATAAGTGCAAGTGAAGATGACGATTTCGTGGGCTTTGAAGACGACGATAATGTCGATTTATTTGAGGGGGGAGACAGTAGTGATGATCCTGATGTGGAAGTGTTTCAGGAAGATTCCATTGAACTTCCAAGTGTGCTAGAACCTAGGCCTACCCCCTCGCCATCTTTGCTAGGTCAGCCTAGGCCTAGCCCACGACCTTCCCCTTTGCCTGCCCGTACGCCCTTGAAAGTGGGCAAATATTTCTATAAACAATCGTTGGTGAAAAGTGCAGCTAAAAAAGCATGCAGGGCAGCCGCAGAAAAGGATAGGGAAGCTGAAGACAGTGATAATGACGCCGACCCTGGCCTAGCAACCATCCGCATTCCATTGTCCCGACGCCTTGACCCGGGACGCCGCGTGGGTCACCCACAGCCCTCGGCTTCATCTCTCCTTCAGGATGACCAAAGGGCCTCTTCAAGTGGTATTACTAGTGTGCCACAGCCCTCAACACACCGCAGAGCATTATTTTCTGCGGAGAAGCCCTCGGCTCCCCGCAAAAGGAGCCCAACTCCCGAGGCCGAGGCTCCCATTGTTGAAGCTCCCGCAGCCTCGCGCGCCCCACACCGCCGACGCCCGGTCACTTCTTCACCCGAATTGTCTCCTGAAGAGGATGCTGACGACCCCAACATTGCCCCAGATGACCTGACATCGCCTGAGGAGGAAGAGGAAGAGGAAGAGGAAGAGGAAGTCCCGACAAGACGAGCGAGGTCGTGGACGTGGTCAGTCTGCCGACGCCGCTGACCCTGGGCGTGGGCGTGGGCGTGCAGGGCGTCCACGTGGCCAAGGGCATGTGCCAGGGCATCCAGGGCGTGTGCCTGCTGCACCTGCACGACCTCGAGCATCAGCATCCAACCTGTTTGTGTGGACAGATGGGGCTGATTTTGAGCCAGATTGTCCTGCCTTTGACGAGGTACAGATGGGTTCCGGGGTGTCACCAGCATATCCCTGTGGCCCAGATGTTACCCCCAGTGAACTTTTCTGTGGCTTCTATGACAATGAAGTCATGGAATATCTCGTCGAAGAGACAAATCACCACCATGATATCTGTGCCAACTTTCTTGGGAGGAAGACCAGTGCCAAGATGGTGGCATGGAGAGCTGTCACTGTGGCAGAACTATATGTGTTCGTGGCACTCACAATGCTGATGACACATATAAGGAAGCACGTTTTGGCCGACTACTGGATCACTGGCGACATCATAACGACTCCAGCATTTGGCAAATACATGTCCAGGTACAGGTACTTCGACATCCTCTCCTATCTCCACCTGACAAACAACATGGCAGTCCACCTTCCCGACTCATTATGGAAGATCAGGAAGCTGTATGACATGATACGTCATCGGTTCACCACAGACCTGATTCCTTTCCAGAAGATGTGCCTCGACGAGTCTCTGGTACAGTTCCGTGGTAGGCTGCACTTCCGACAGTATATCCCGTCCAAGAGACACCGCTTCGGCATCAAGCTCTTTGTCCTCTGCGACTGTTTGACGGGGTATGTGCTGGACTTTATAGTCTACAGCGGCAAGGCTCGAGAAATTGAGACTGACCCCCTCATTGGTTTTGGTGGCGCTGTAGTGAAGAAGATGATGGAGAGGCACTTCAATAAAAACCACATCCTCTACACAGATAATTATTACACGTCGCCTCTCCTGACCAAGTACCTCCATGACCGCAAGACCGGAACTGTCGGCACAGTCAAGGGCAAGAGGAAGGGCATGCCAGGCTACCCAACCAAGAAGAAGAAGGCGGACATCTTCCACATGAAGAGTGGCCCCATCCTCTTCATCCACTGGCATGACCAGCGCAAGGTCAACCTCCTCACCACATGCCACAAGGCCCAGATGGTCGCCACAGGGAAGGTGGACCAAAGAACCAAGAACCCCGTCCAAAAACCAGCTGCTGTCCTGGATTATAACCTCAACATGCGCCTCGTTGACAAGTCCGACATGCAGATGGGCTTCATCGACTGCCTGCGAACATCTTGCAGGTGGTACAAGAAGTTTATCCTGCATACGGTAGATATGTCGGTCCTCAATGCCTACAACATCTACCGTCTGAGGACTCCAGGAGCCAAGAAGTACAAGTCCCTGCGGAAGTTCCACAAGCAGGTGCTACTTGAGCTCCTGGCTAAACATGCGGCTACACCAGGGAGGCCACTACAAGGACCAAGCCAGCTGGACAGAACGGGGTGTGCTGAATTTTTCAGGAAGCACCAGCTCAACGCCCTTCCTTTCAAAGCACCAGGTAGTAACGCTAGGAGTCAGAAGAGGTGCCATGTGGGCAGCCACACAACTCGCAGACCCCGCAAACCCACAAAAAACACTTGGAAATGCCTCGAGTGTCAAGTTGGACTGTGTGCTGGCACCTGCTTCAACGACTTCCACACTCTAACAAACTTTTGAAGTGGAAGTGACAACAGTGAAAGTGACACTCAAATGTAGGCTAAGAATAATAATATAACTAAGTATAAGTGAAAAGGACACATATAAGTAATAATAAGTGCCTTCAATAACAATATGAACAAGTGAAAGTGACACTAAAATATATATTTCTAACAATAAATAAGTTAAAATGACACTCAATAAGCTTAGGCCAGTCAAAGTGACAGTATAATAATAATAAAACTAAGTATAAGTGAAAGTGACACACAAGTAATAATAAGTGCCTTCATAACAATATGAACAAGTGACAGTGACACTATATATATTATTAGCTTACCTAACAATACATAAAAGGAGAAATGACACTACCAATTATCAAAGTCCAGTGAAAGTGACACTATAATCATAATAATAATAATAAAACGAAGTAATAAGGGACAGAGACACAAATCAGTTCATGTAAATAACTTTATTGAGTGAAAATTAAATAATAACTATAATAAATGACAGAATAACCAATAAAACACTATCAAATCGCTTCCCGGCATAATTGCGGGTGGAGCGACGAGTACAACTGGGCGTCGTAGCCGGGGCCGCGGTTGAGTGTTCGGACGCGCCGAGGTAAATACGCGGCAAAAGTTACCTCCACTTCCATCACCATCACTCCGGAACCAGTTGAGTTAGAGAGCTCTACTCAACGGCATTCTACGCAGCAAGGTAAGGCGCCCATTTCTATATATGTTTGATTAATGTAGGTAATATATTAAGCGAGATTAGCCTTAGTTTACTTTTGTTGATATTCGGCCAGATCGATACGGGCTCCGTCCTTTGGAGAGCCTGCCCGGGCCAGGAGGGTTAAGACAACTCAAAATAATACACAAAGTTAATTCTACTTCATGAAGCGTGATAAATAACAATAGTCAAATTAAGAGACTGAATAGTAAAACAATTTGTGAACAACTTATCTATGACTTACGTACCCAATAGAATATAGATGATGTTACATAAAAACAAGATCTGAATAAGTTTTCACTAGTTTTACGTGCATGTTTTTATTCCCGAATAAACATGTATATCTCTCAAATATAGAATATAGGAGCCTATATTCTAAGTAATATACATATATCGATTCCACAGATAGGTGTGTATAATTATGTTCTCTCTAAAATGAGCGACAGGTAACTAGGATAAGGAAAGAATGGAAATGTTTTAGTATTACGTCAGTGTGAACCTCAACATATCTACTTAACCCTAGTTGAAATCATCTTTACTTTAACAAAACAAAGAGCAATTAAAGGAGTTGGAAGAAAGGCTGATAGAGAATCTGGTGAGCACGTGGTCACAGCTGCAGTTGTCCTTCCTTTCACTATAGGGCTCGTCGCTAGGTTTCACACAAAACAAGGCAGTCTCTTCTTCTTCTTTCTTCTTTCTTTGGAGTCACTGGGCTACACTGGCTTACACTGATTTACTCTGAGATTATAACTGTTTAACAGATCAACTGGCGAAATCTGTTCGGAAGTCTCTATCCGAATTAATGTATCTAGCTAAGCACATCCTTCCTAAGAAGAGGTACTCGCCTAGATATTTATCCCTAATTTTGCCTACCTTCCCTTCAGCACGGGCAGGTAGTAATCCTTTTTGGGATGGGGTTAAGGAGCTGCTCTCTCGGGGTGGTAGGGGCATGGAGCTAACTTTGTTTTTATTTATCATGAGGTTAGGAGTTGCACTAAAATATGGGAAGGATATTGTCGTGCCTGGGTGGACATTACACACTTGTTTCTATTTACTGGTGGTTTTGGTATGGCTTGCTGTGGTGTGGAAAAATAAATAACTGTTTAGGGCAGATATAGGAAATTTGTAGTTTGTATGATGGTGACTTGGAAAGAAGGTATGTAGGGAACTTTGGCTTGTTAGTACGCCTGGTCAAAGTTGACTTGCTCATTATGGTAGAAGTTGATGTGAGGATATTAAGGGGCCTGGTGGGGAATTTGCATGAACAATCCCTCACTCTAGTCTAACTCTGGGTTGGGTATGTCATGGCCGAAGGATGGGGCCGCGTTTCCTACCTCGTCTGTCACTGTGTGTTGTTGAGGCTGGGATTGGGGGATGGAGAGTTGTTTCGGCTGTGATTCACTCCTTATGCTAGCAATGCGGCATGATGCGATTTAATTGCAATCTGAAGACGGGAGCAGGTGCTTGGCTGGTTTGGGCTTTTGATGATTCAGGCATGTTATCTCATAAACTCTACTGAAGAACAACGTAATATGTAATAATGTAATAAAAACTCTTACATTATATGATTCATCCATACTCTGTGATCACCAAGTGTTCCATTCCCTAGCGCCAACCGTCCCAAGTCTGGGGTTCTGTACACTATTTGGCACCACGGAATTTAGCCCAGAATCAGCTTACTGGTACCCTGCCTCGTTATGTTGGGAGGAAGGGCTGGGGGAAGGGCGGTTGATGAATGGGATGGAGAGCCATTGATGTGTATGTGTGGTGGTGGTGGTGGTGGTGGAGTGTATAAATATACCTTGAGTAAGACTATACTGTATATGCTGTGTTTAATTCCAAAAGCAAAATGTATTGCTACCTGTTGCCCCTCTGCATGCAAATTATCAGTATTATCAATCCTGCAATAACATTATCTACGCTCATGGACTAATTGCAAATACATGTGCCTTTATTACTTAGGATCGTGCATTCGACGAAAAACAAATTTTCTTCCAGTGCAGTATTGAACATACAGAGGAACTGAATGATATTATTTATATGCTAACTGGCTTCAAGTAAGCATTTTGGCCGGGTGTGTGAAGCGTGTCTACTGCCGCGGGAATTCAATCTTTATGCAAACACGTCAGATGACAAGCTTGTCGGTGGGAATTATGCTTTTTCGATGTTAGCTTGTTTTGTGACATAATTGGAGTGCATTGTATTTAGGGATTCAGTAATTTGACCATCATTGTTAGATAAAGCAAGTGATATATTCATATAGGGAAGATTGAATAGGTACATGTAATTAATAGAGCTTAACTGATTTTTGTCTTAACCATCGTTCCATTAATTGTCTACAGATGTCTTCCAGTTAACCCTACAGTCTATACAATCTTGACTGTTTCGTATTCTGGTCAACACTGGCTGGTTATATTATCCATTTAGTATATCATGATTACATGTTGAGTTCATCCTGGCTAGTAAGAACCTTTAGCTTTCAAAAGAGGTACCAAATATCTCAATTACCCCAATGACTCAATCTTACTCTATCTAAACTTTATCGACTTCGGATAACCATAATAGAATTAATTGATTAATCATATTTTATAGAAGGGTTAAGTAAGCTCAGGAAAGGCCTCTTGTGATTAATGGGTTGTGAATGTGGGTGTGTTTGTCAAGTTCACGGTACACCCACGGACATAAACCCAATACAAAAATACTTCTGATATACACTGAATAACCCTTGAATAAAGAGGCTTTGTTTATGTAAGTTAAGCATAATTTTCGCAATATAACTAGAGGGCTATCCAGAGTTGAAGATATGAAGATAGAAGGTGACATTTGACCGGGACTGTACCATTAACCTCTCCGCGGCGCACATTTTTTTTTTTACAGGTACATACTGTGCGCATGTATGATGATTTTGGGACCCATTGCCAATTTCGATAAAAAGTACATCAGCGTGTAGGGAATGTTTGCGTGCATCGGCCCATATATATTTGGCCCCCAAAAAAAGGCTGGGGGGGGGTGGGGGAACGGTCCGTAGTTGAAAAATGTGGAGCGAATGGCACCGAGCGGCTAGATTGTCATCGAGCGGCGAGATTTCCCGGCCAAATTTTCACGCGCCCAGAGGATAGACCCTGAGGGAGGAGGGGGTGGGTTACCGCGTAATATCACGTATATCTCCTTTTTTTATCCCTTTTAGGATATGTAGAGTACGTATACGTGTGTAGGCCAATCATATAACAATGAATATGCCTCATAGTGACCAAAAATTGCAATATATAAGGGAATTATCAATGAATTTTTAGGCGGGAATTAAGACGGGTTGGAGGTTTGGCGGCAATTTATGAGATGAGAGTGTGGTTTGCGCTATAATATCACGTATATCTTGTACTTAGAGCACTGTCATGCTATAATACAGACTTGTACGTATGTAGACGTCCCATATAACAATATATATACCGCATAGAGACCAATTCATGCGATATTTACGCACATTATCAATGAGTTTCTATGCGTGAACCAAGGTGTGATTGAGTTGTGCTGGGAATGGAAGGGGGAGAGGCTGTGTTGCGCCATAAATAATACGTATATCTCTTACTTAGAGCACTGTCATGCTATAACACAGACTTGTACGTATGTAGACGTCCCATATAATAATATATATACCGCGTATAGACCAAGTCATGCAATATTTACGCACATTATCAATGAGTTTCTAGCAGACGGAATCCTAAAAGGGTGGGTGGGGGTGGGTGGGTGGGTGGGTGGGAGGGAGGCAGGGAGTGAGTCATGGAGAGAGTGAAGGCAGGGAGAAACATACGCAGCTATCAAGAAACATACGCAGCTGTGTGATAATTGTGGAGGCGCCCGAGGCGTATGGATGTCTTGGGATTTTGAACCTTACGTCTAGCAGGTGTCTGGGGTTCGTTGCCACCCAGAGGTCTACAATAACATGAGTCAGGAATGGAGAGAGAGAGAAAGTGAGACATGCATATGTCGTATGTATAAATGGCTTTCAGAATTGCATTTTTATGCAAGCAGACATTGCATTTTAGACACATGTGAAGTACCACAGAAATATGTAGGCCATTGACTGTAAATAAAGTACTATATTATAGACCAGAACGAGGGTGGTCAGTAAACATCGGCAGTTAACTTTTTTTGATTGGGAGCTATATATAAACTGGTGTCGCCTGACACTTGCGAAAGGGTAGATTGCCACCAGAAAACTTATATTTATTTATTTCCAAGTAATATGCAATCTAAATATATATTCGAGACCTACTGCAAGTATTTGTATGACAGTCATGACTATGTATAATCCAATATACGCGCGTAAGGGCGTAGGCGAGATATAAGAAAGATAGTTGAGCAATTTTCGACACCCACACAGTTATTATTCATTATTATTTACAATATTATACAATACAAATGTATTTGTGAAGAGTATTTTATGCATGCTGTATTTATACGAATTTAGTTGGTAGCCAAACTCAGACAGAGAGAGGTGTTGTGGATGGAGGGAGGGAAGGGTCACCCACTGACCGTGTGATAATGACGGGAGTCATACTGAGAGGGGCAATTTTGCTGAGTGTTTGGGCAATTTTTGACAGAATAAAGTTATATAATTACTAATTCTTGACAGAGACAAACTTTTATAAACCTTTGCATGGTGTAATTGATAATCCCATCAATTTACAAACGTAAATTGGTGGGATAATTCATTTTTTTTTGTATATTGTCATTTAGATTGTAGACACAAAGTTTTGAGTGACATTTGGTATGAGCTCCTGTGGCATGGTTGGTAAGGTCGCGGACTGGAAAACTCAAAGTGTGGTAGGGTAGTGGGATTGAATCCAAGAGGGGAAGGTTTTATACTGTTTAGATAAATTTTGATAACAATTTTTTTTTACAAGATCATGCCATTGTATTCTAACAATATGAAATATTCATATAATATATCATATTGTAAGAATACAATGACATGACCTTGTATTTTTTGTTTTTTTATTTTGTTTTTTATTATCTTAGTAGGTTTGACAGGATTTATTGAAACATATTTATTTTGGTACAATTCATTTGAGGTAAGAAAATATATACACATTACTTTGGCTATAACAAACATATATATTGATATACTAAAAAAGAAGGCATATTACATAGAAATCTTTGAAACTTATAAACTAAATAATGAAAGATACAATTATATAATGTAAAAAGCTATATCACAGGGACATCTTTGGAACTTATACATTATACAATATATATGTAACATTATGAGGTAGCGTGATCAATTTAGTCAGGTCAGGTAAGGTAGGCGCGAGTCCAAGGCAGGGCAGGGCAGGTGGCGGCACTCAGTAGTTTTTATACATGTGGTAGTCCCTGAAGCAGTCACCCAAGCAGAGTGCAACTTTGCACTCGGCGCACATTGAGGTGACTCTTTTGGTTACGTTGGGTTTCCTTACACTGGTGCTGCAGACGTGGCACTGCACCTGCCTGTGACGAGTGCCAACCAGCTCGGTGTTGGTTGGGTAGTGTCTTTTAACCCCCAGCTGGATGCGGTCAGGGATGTGATCCCCACGCCATGCCGTACGTCTGTGAGTGGTGGTGCCATACTTCTCCAGGAGTTGATATGCAACGTTGTACACAAACTCCCGGAATTTTAGCTTCTGGTGTGGGGCCATCTCTCTCTTCACCAACCACAAGTTGTAGGCGTTGAGCATCGTGATGTCAACTAGGTGGAGGAAGAGCTTGTGATACCACTTCACAGTCTTCCTCAGACACTCAACGCCTGACAGTTGACAGTCAGACTTGTCCACCACGCGCATGTTCTTTGTGTAGTCCACTACCATGTCGAGCTTATAGATGGTCTTCCTGGTTCGTTAGTGGATTTTACCAGAGTCCACCTGGGCACCTGTGTGAACTGTGGAAAGCAGATGAACGTCTCTTTTGTCCTTCCACTTCAGGGTTACCACTTTCCCGGACTTTTCAAGTTGCTTGTACTTCTGCCCCTTTCGTCGCCTTCTTCGGACATGCCTCTCGCGGTGTTCCTTGGCCAGTTCGTCTTCAGAAGGTGTGTCACTGGAGGAGGCATCTGACAGAGGAATGAAATCACCTGTGAACTTGGGCATAAACTTTCTTGTCTTTCTGGCAGTCCCACATGACCCCGTTTGGTTGTCATGAAGAAACTGGCAGAGAGCAGGAGAAGTATACCAGTTGTCAGTGTAGATGATGTGGCCTTTGCCCAGGTAAGGTGCCAACATTTTCCTGACGATGGCACCTGACGTGCCTGTGGGGTCACCGGGAGCGGCTTTCGGTATGTCAATGTCAGTTCCTGTATACACGATCATGTCAAGCACTATTCCAGTTTCACAGTCGCACAACACGAAGAGCTTGATTCCGAACCTATGCCTTTTCAAGGGGATATACTGCTTGAAAACAAGACGTCCTTTGAAGAGCACGAGCGACTCATCAATCACCAAATTGAGGAAGGGGTAAAAGTATTTCCTATACCTCTCCAACAACATGGTGAACACATCCCGAACTTTCCACATCCTGTCAATCCAGTTAGGATTTTCGTTGTCTGCAAAGTGCATAAATCTTAGCAGCAACAAAAATCTGTCACGAGTCATGAACTTATTGAAAGTTGGGGTGGCGATGAGAGGGTCGTGCTTCCAGTAGTGTTGCAACACATGCTTCTTGCAAAGAGGCATGAGGAACAACAAGGCAAAAAACGTCATGAATCCTTCCACAGTCGTATCCACCCAGCCTCGTATTCTCGCTTTTGGAGAAATGACGTCCAATTTGCCAAACACCCACCTGTAGTAGGCGTTTGTTTGGGCAACGATGTAAGTCATTACCTCCAAATCGAAAAAAGCGAGGAAGAAGTCGCTTTCGTTTGCGTTTTCGTCACAGGGCCAGTCATCAGTTGTACCTGACGTACCAGGATTGAACTGGGGCAAGTCAGGCACAAAATTGACCCCGTCAGACCACTCAAACGAAGGCATGCCAGGGATCGGAATGTCGTCTCCGTCTGCTTCTGCATCTGAAAGATCGCTGTCATGTTCGCGATACAACACAGCATCATCATCACCCTCCTCTTCACTAGACAGACGCCCTTCTTCATTCTCATCACCGACGTCTGACTCACTTCCACTGTCCACTCCCAAATCCCCCCACCCTTGGTCCCGTGCTAGGGCATCGTCGTCGAAACCCGCAGGGCTGCCAATGCCCGGCGTACTTGGATGGTGTCAGATTTTTTCTGCTCACTCTAGCATGTAGGGGCGTCTTATGGGCAGGGGCAGGGGCAGAACGGCCGGCAGGGGCGGCATCGGCAGGGGCGGCAGTGGTGCGTGGTGCAGTGGGCCTGGAGGCAGGCAAGATGATGGTGGTGCCTGTCGCTCCTTTCCCTTTCCCTTTCCCTCTTCCTTGGGCAGGGGCAGCAGGGACGGCAGGGGCAGCAGGGCTGGCAGGGCCAGCAGTCGCTTTCCCTCTCCCTTTCCCCTTCCCCTTCCCCTTCCCCTTCCCTTTTCCTTGGGCAGGGGCAGCAGGGGCGGCAGGGGCAGCAGGGGCGGCAGGGGCAGCCGGGCCAGGGGCGGCTGGTGGTGGTGGTGGTGGCATGGTCTCTGTGGCAGGCATACAGGTTTTCTTCCCTACGCCCGTGCCTTTGATTTTGCCTGCCCCCGCAGGTTCTGCAGCCCTAGGGCGGCCTCCTGCATCGCTGGTACTGGTGGCAGTGGTGGTGGTAGTAGTTGTTGCAGTGGCCTGGGTCGTGGTGGCAGTGTCCCCAAAGGCCAATGACCTCTGTGCAATTGCCTTGCTTGCACGTGTTTTACGTGCTTTTGGTGCTGGTGCTTCGTCCTCCGAGCTGTATAGCCTGTCGTACTGATAGCTAGGGTTTCTGGTAGCCACCCTCTGCCTTCCACGGCGGCTGACACCACCAGATGGAGGGCTGGTTGTGTCATCAGGGCGCGAGCGTGAGGGACGTGTGGGCTCCATGACTAGTGCTTGGGTTCTGGCGCGGTGGTGCTTGCACGAGTGCGGGACGCGCGTGTGGCGGGGAGGAATCGAGAGTTGCCATGTAGTACTACACCCACACCAATTTGTAGCCGCCTGCCTATAAACCTGCGGTTTTGGTACGTGTTCAAAAGCCTTACTCTTAAGAGTCTTCCCGCAGTCCGCCGGAGGAACTCTTAAGAGTCTTCCGGCAGCTCCCGGGTTAACAGTGCCTGCATACATTACACTTGTCTGTGTGTTTGTATGTATGCATAGTTGCATACACATCCCATCTCTTCCAAAGTGAATATATACGTCACCATATGAGGAGAAGCACGTCATTGACAACGTTTCGCATATAGTTACATCAGGCGAATCCCCTCCAACCCCCTTCCCATTCTCCCTCTTTGTTAAGTCTGCATGTATAACTGTCAGTTTCTACATAATCACCTTGCATGCAAGTCCTGTTCAATGTACGATTGTTTATAGATTGCATTATCTCCCCCATTTCCTGATTTATTTGCTTATCCTCTATGCCATGTTATATCTTCCTTATGTTTACTATATTTCTATATATATAAATATTCCAGTGTTGCCATTCTCCATGATACTAGCATTGCAAACCTCGAAGTCAACTCTGTATCTGTAAATAACGTATTGTCATTCACTCAAGTTCACTTTAATCCACAAAACATGTTTACTTTTCCCAATCTCCTTGTAACAAGGACACGCCCTAGCCCTGTCAATTAAGGGAGTGTCCAGGGTTGAAAACTACATTATATATATATATATATATATATATATATATATATATATATATATATAAAATTATGTAAATAGATACATATATATATATATATATATATATATATATACTGTATATAAAACATGAAAAATATTGATTCTTGTGGTAAAAATATATGCAAATATGCTTCCACACTAAAGGTGTGTAGAAAAGGGTAGGTTCACTGCACAAAGTTTAAAAAATGTTAGTACTAAAATTAAATTGCATCTAAAATATATTGCATGCACAAAATAAGGGTTTAAAAAGTATGTCAGAGTATCTTATTAGAAGGCTCGGACTGTTGTGTACATATTAAAATAATGTTTATGTAAAATATGTATATATATATATATATATATATATATATATATATATATACCGGTACATATACTGTATATATATATTTTGTTTTTCTATGTGAATGAGGGAGACAAAAGGCATAACTGCCTGCAGCAAGTGCCTCCCCCAGATTTCAAAGAGTGACAGGGCCGAAATCAAGGGACGTTCGAGCTAAAATGCCTGGACACACGGAGTTTGAAGCAATTTAAGTCATAGGAAGAGGGAAAGACTGGTTCTGGGAGAGAGTTCCAGACCTCAGAAGTTGAATAGAAGAAAGTCTGAGAATAGCATTTCAGTCTTCGGTTGGAGAGTTGCACAGAGTACGGGTGGGATTGTGTTGCAAGGCGGGTACTACGTACCCTACGTAGAGGAGGTGGTATACACTGGGAAAGCTCCGAGGAACACTGATTATTGTGGTAGCGATAGAATTGTGAGAGAGATGCAACATTGCAGCGAAGAGAGAGAGATTGCAGAGAATTGGTGAGTGGATGGGAGTTAATGATACGAAAAGCTTTCCTTTCTACTTTATCTAGGAGTGCGGTGTGAGAGGATCCTCCCCACACATGTGAACAATACTCAATACAAGGATGCACTGTGCCCCTGTACAGAGCAAGTAGCTGCGCAGGGGTAAAGAACTCCTTGAGGCGGTTGAGCACACCCAGCTTCTGGGGGGGCTGTTTTAGCGAGACTGGTAATATGGTCTTTCCAAGTGAGAGCAGAAGAAAAAGAGACACCGAGAACGTTGAGGGAAGATGAAGGGTTCATTTTTGTATTGTTGAAGAATAAGGGATAGCCTCTGGAGGTTCCTGACAGGTAGTAAGATGGATAAATTGAGTTTTGGAAGCATTAAATGTAACTAGGTTTTCTCTACCCCAAGGGGAAATAGTAGCTAGATCAGAAGATAAGCATGTTATGGCTTCATTACGTTTACTTTTGAGGGACTGCTGGCTGGGTCGTTCTGGAAATCTAATTGAGTGGTGTAAAGTAGAGTCGTCTGCATATGAATGGATGGGACTAGATGTACCGTTGAGAAGATCATTTATCAAAATTAGAAAGAGAATAGGAGATAGGACAGAACCCTGAGGAACACCGGAGTTGATAGGATGAGGGATTGAGTGATGGCCATCCACAACCGCAGCTATGGTACGGCCAGAAAGGAAATTAGAGACAAAGGCACAGATGGAGGGACAGAAACCGAAGGAAATTAAAGATTTGTGCCAGACTCTATCGAAGGCCTACGATATGTCTAGTGGAACAGAAAAAGTCTCACCGAAGTCCCGAAAGTTGGATGACCAAGAGTTAGTAAGATATGAAAGAAGATCACCAGTAGAGTGACCCTTAAGGAAGCCATACTGGCGATCTGAGAGCAGATTATGAGAAGAGAAATGCCTAAGAAATTTGGAAGCAAGAATAGTTTCAAAAACTTTAGAGATACAAGAGATGAGAGCAATTGGACTATAGTTGGAGGGTTGAGAGCAGTCACCCTTCTTTGGGACAGGTTGAATGAGAGCAAACTTCCAACAAAAAGGAAAGACGTTAGTGGAGAGACAGAGACGAAAGAGTTTGCCTAGGCAGGGGGTCTGCACGGAAGCACAGTTTTTTAGTACAACAGGAGGAACACCGTCCGGACCGTACGCCTTCTTAGTATTAAGCCCAGAGAGGGTAGAAAGTACATCTTTAGAAGAGATTAGGATACTAGGCATAAGTAGGAGAGAGGTGGAGAGGGAGGAATAGCACTGGAATCATCCAAGGTAGAGTTTCTGGCAAAAATTTGAGCAAAGAGTTCAGCTTTGTCAGAGGAAGAAGTGATGGTTGTGCCATCAGTGGAAAAGGGGAGGAAAAGACGTGGAAGAAACGTTGTTGGAGAGGTTTTTGGCTAGATGCCAGAAAGCTTGGGAAGAGCTAGAGTTTGATAGTTCAGTGCGTTTATTATTGATGAAAGAGTGTTTGGCAAGTCGAAGAACATATTTGGCTTGATTCCGGGCAGAAACATAGGAAAAATTAGATTCATGAGTTTTAAGGCGTCGGTACCGTTTGAATGCTTCCTCCTTGTTGTGGACAGCAGTAGAACAAGCGTGAGTAAACCAAGATTTGTTTGCATTAGACTGAGAGAAAGAAAATGGAATGTACGCTTCCATGCCCGAGAGGATTACCTCGGTAATGCGTTCAGCACTCTCTGAGGGTCCTCGGCCACGGAAGCAGAAGTCATTCCATGGGAAATAAAAGAAGTACTGTCAGAGAGCCTTCCAGCCGGCAGCGCCAAAGTGCCACAAGCGCCGCCGGCTGGGAGGATCGGTTGGCCGTACTGAAGAGATAGGACAGGTGATGGAGATAAGTTTATGGTCGGAGGAGCCCAAAGGGGAGAAAAGATTGACAGTATAAGAAGAACGGTTAGAAGTCAGAAATAATTCAAGAATGTTGGGCCGATCTCCGAAGTGATCCGGGATACGGGTGGGTTGCTGGACCAGCTGCTCTAGGTCATTTATGATAGAAAAGACGTAGGCTTGTTCACCAGGTTTGTCAGTAGAGTGAGAGGAGGGAAAGATAGACAGCACAGAAATATTTAGCATGAGAATGACAGGATAGTTTGAGCCATAAAGTTGAGAATTCAGAGAAGTCGAAATCGGGAACACGAGAGCAAGTGAATTTGTTGTGCACGTATGCACAACATCCGCCATTGGCTTTGAAACTAGGATAGAGCAAGTAGGAGGATAAAGAGAAGGGGCTCCTGGCAGTTGCTTCAGACACCTGAGTTTCGGTGAACAAAAGAAGATCAGGTTTAGAGGAGGAGAGATGGTGTTCGATAGAGTGAAAATTAGAGGAAAGGCCGCGAATATTGCAAAAGTTGATAGTAAGAGTGCAAGGCCGTGGTCCAGAGCTTTTAGATGAGTCGTCAGGGGAAAGTCGGGCATGTGTGGGGGCGTTTATGGTCCCCTCCCCTCCTGGGGACTCCGAGGCTGCGCCTTTGTACATATATATATATATATATTCTCTTTTTAATAATTATGAAGGAGGAAGTGTGGTGTGCATGTTAAGTGTAGTGAAGTAGATAGGAGGAGGAGGGGTTTGTGAAAGCATGCTGGACTACTCTCAGTGTAAGTGAGGCACAAAGGGAATCTGTAAGAGAGGCCAAGCAAATGAAAAAGGAGTTCTAGCAATTATTGTCAAATACCCACAGCCTCTCCTGGGTATAGCCCTGTTCGATTGGTGCCTACAATCTACCCCCATTCCCCCAATTAGTCGCATTGTACGACCCGACCCGCAGTAAGACGCGTGGGGCATATTCTTTTTTTCCTCCACCATAAGATGGAGGCCCCCTTACCCCCATATATTATATATATATATATATATATATATATATATATATATATATATATATATATATACCGGTATATATATATATATGTATATATATATTTTTTTTTTCTATGTGAATGAGGGAGACAAAAGGCATAACTGCCTGCAAGGAGTGCCTCCCCCAGATTTCAAAGAGTGACAGGGCCGAAATTAAGGGCCGTTCGAGCTAAAATGCCTGGACACACGGACTTTGAAGCAATTTAAGTCATAGGAAGAGGGAAAGACTGATTCTGGGAGAGAGTTCCAGAGCTCAGCAGTTGAATAGAAGAAATTCTGAGAATAGCGTTTCACTCCTGGGTTGGAGAGTTGCACAGAGTAGGGGTGGGATTGTGTTGCAAGGCGGGTGCTATGTACCCTACGTAGAGGAGGTGGTATACACTGGGAAAGCTCCGAGGAACACTGATTATTGTAGTAGCGATAGAATAGTGAGTGAGATGCAACATTGTGGCGAAGAGAGAGAGATTGCAGAGAATTGGTGAGTGGACGGTAGTTAATGATACGAAAAGCTTTCCTTTCTAGTTTATCTAGGAGTGCGGTGTGAGAGGATCCTCCCCACACATGAGAACAATACTCCATACAAGGACGCACTGTGCCCCTGTACAGAGCAAGTAGCTGCGCAGGTGTAAAGAACCCCTTGAGGCGGTTGAGCACACCCAGCTTTTGGGAGGCTGCCTTAGCGAGACTGGTAATAGGGTCTTTCCAAGTGAGAGCAGAAGAAAATAAGACACTGAGAACATTGAGGGAAGATGAAGGGCTGATTTTTGTATTGCTGAAGAATAAGGGATAGTCCTCAGGAGGTTCCTGACGGGTAGTAAGATGGATAAATTGAGTTTTGGAAGCATTAAATGTAACAAGGTTTTCTGTACCCCAATTGGAAATAGAAGCTAGATCAGAAGATAAGCATTTTATGGCTTCATTACGTTTAATTTTGAGGGACTGCTGGCTGGGTCGTTCTGGAAATCTAATTGAGTGGTGTAAAGTAGAGTCGTCTGCATATGAATGGATGGGACTAGATGTACAGTTGAGAAGAAGATAATTGATGAAAATTAGAAAGAGAATAGGAGATAGGACAGAACCCTGATGAACACTGGAGTTGATAGGATGAGGAATTAAGCGATGGCCGTCCACAACCGCAGCTATGGAACGGCCGGAAAGGAAATTAGAGACAAAGGCTCAGATGGAGGGACAGAAACCGGAGGAGGGCAGTTTGGAAATTAAAGATTTGTGTCAGACTCTATCGAAGGCCTTCGATATGTCTAGTGCAACAGAAAAAGGCTCACCGAAGTCCCGAAAGTTGGATGACCAAGAGTTAGTAAAATATGAAAGAAGATCACCAGTAGAGCGACCCTTAACACCTTATTGGCGGGCTAGGCGGTCTATTTATATGTACCGCCCAGCGGGGTGTTTTTAGCCAAAATAGGGCTGTTTACGTGATCATTTTCATGCCTAAATAAGACCCAGAGCGTAAAACAAGCATCTATCCCTGTAAGGGCATAAACAGAGCTTTCCAATGACACCACAACGATCCCTGTATGACCGCTAGTTTTCTTGCAACAACCGCGCAACACGAGTGCAAAAACCATGTAATTCGGTACTTTCCCCATACATTTCAGTATTGAGTGTGAGAGGGTGGAGGAGGGTGGGATTCATGTCAGTAGGCCCGCCGCGGTGGTCTGGAGCAGTCATACGCTCGCTACTCTCCTGCCACCACTTGTCTCTCTCTCTCAGCAACATTACGTGCTGAAATTGCCACACGACCTATGTCGTGCACCGCCACATAGTCCAAATTTATTTAACTCGACTTATGTTGCGCGCCGCCAATAGAGGGTTAAGGAAGCCATACTGGCGATCTGAGAGCAGATTATGAGAAGAGAAATGCTTAAGAAATTTGGAAGCAAGAATAGTTTCAAAAACTTTAGAGATACAAGAGATGAGAGCAATTGGACGATACTTGGAGGGTTGAGAGCGGTCACCCTTCTTTGGGACAGGTTGAATGAGAGCAAACTTCCAGCAAGAAGGAAAGATGATGTAGGAGAGACAGAGACGAAAGAGTTTGACTAGGAAGGGGGTCAGCACAGAAGCACAGTTTTTAAGTACAACAGGAGGAACACCGTCCAGACCGTACGCCTTCTTAGTATTAAGCCTAGAGAGGGTAGAAAGTACATCTTTAGAAGAGATTAGGATATTAGGCATAAGTAGGAGAGAGGTGGAGAGGGAGGAATAGCACCGGAATCATCCAAGGTAGAGTTTCTGGCAAAAGTTTGAGCAAAGAGTTCAGCTTTGTCAGAGGAAGAAGTGATGGTTGTGCCATCAGAGTGGAAAAGGGGAGGGAAAAATGAGGAAGAAAAGTTGTTGGAGAGGTATTTAGCTAGATGCCAGAAAGCTTGGGAAGAGCTAGAGTTGGATAGTTCAGTGCATTTATTATTGATGAAAGAGTGCTTGGCAAGTCGAAGAACAGATATATATATATTATAATTATATATATATATACATTATACAGCATATATAAACCAGTATATATTAAAGTCAAGTGAAGTAAGTTATTGCGATAAGAAGTTTATACATACATAGTTGTTATAGTATTAGTTAGGCTCGCCTAGTTTGTCAGGCCTCGGCTCCTGAGCAGACATAAGAATACTCACATTTTAACAAAAGACTAATATAGCAATGTAAAGAGAATACTAAACTCCATTATACTCAGAGCTCCATATTCAATTTTATATATCATGTTTCAAAATAAACGGTATTATGTAGATCGAAAATACACACACACCCGACTTTACACTTAACGTATGTACAGGATACATTTTACCTCAACCATTCCAAAACAAAGTGTCAAAAAGAAAAATTGTTGAACTGAACCCAAACCCCGTACGAGATGCTATAAGTTATCTGGCTAGTTTTTAAGGAAATTCGTAATGTTAGGAATGTTGGGGAAAAAAAGGTGCCTGTGTGTGAACCATAAGTCTGAATAGTAACCCCTTTAGTACCAGTGACGTTTTTTTGTTTTATATCAGCTGCATTTAAACGATGTTATATAGCCCAGGAAGGATAAATAGTAGGCAAAACGATGAATTGAGATATGCTGTAGCCTTCTAACTGGGGAACGTCCTTCTTAATCTGAATAAAATCATATAATATGTTACCAGAATATAACGAGAAGTACGTCACCGGTACATAATGGGTTAATGAGTC
Organism: Paralithodes platypus; assembly: GCA_032716605.1. Lineage (NCBI taxonomy): Eukaryota > Metazoa > Arthropoda > Malacostraca > Decapoda > Lithodidae > Paralithodes > Paralithodes platypus. The sequence continues at coordinate 41,366,025 of CM064567.1, read as the reverse complement.
GTAGGATTCATATTCCAGGACACCATACCGGGATGTTTACAAGTACCCCCACACAACTTTGGTTATAGAAATTTAATATAATTATTGCCCAGCCAAACAAGCCATGGTGTAGTGGATTAAAGCATGGACACTCGTCCTTATCGTTGGAGGTTTGAGCCCGGCTGGGAGTGTAAAACATTTAGTAGCACACGTGCAGTTGAGAGATATAGTTGATATTAATGACTCTTGTGTTTGGCTGAGCATGAATTAAATTAAATCTTTATAACCAAGTTGCGTGGGACTCCTAGAATACCGGCTCGCTATCGCTCAACACCTAGATGGCAGGTTCAGGGGTAGTTTATAGAGAGGCCTTCCATAGGGTTAAGGCCCAATTAATTACTCTTTCCATTCATCTATCCATAGCCTATGATAGCGCAGTTGGAATTGGCTACATGCTTAGATTGATATGCAGGATTCGAAACTGCATATTAAATCGTAGGCTTGTCCACCATTCTTTAACTGTCTTCGTAGCGCAATGGATAAATGCACTGAATTTCGGTGTGAGCATCCTAGGTTCGAATCCCTTGACCGCCACATGTATATGTTGATTTCATTAATTGAGTTTAGGAGTAAAGTCGGTTGGTGGAGGTAACATAATAATATTGACAAAGAAATGGACGAAGTTATTAGAATGTTATAACTAATGGGGCTAAACATTAAGGAGAAGGGGGTTCATAAAACAACGAATACTTCCCCTTAAGAAGCATCTGTGATAGTAAACAGGGTCAAGTTAGATAGTTCGAAATCTATAAATTATGGGAGGACGTTTTTAAGCTGAATAATATCGTGTCATAGTAGCCAAAAGAAGGTTAAATGGATGACAACGGTACTGGAGGGTTAAAACGACCCCTCTCCAAGCCAAGCGTCTACACTGCTTAAGGGGGTTGTGCTTGTTTTGTTATCTATATATTTATTTATTTGTATGTTTTTGTTTTTCCTCACTAGACCTCCATCAAGCTTAGACAAAAATACCATAGGGTCCAGAAAAAGCGAGTACTACCTCCTTAAATGATATTCAAATGACCCGCAACAAAGATACTGAACACCCCCCCCCCCCCCTCACCCTTCCCAACCCCTTACCCTATCAATGTTTTAGGACCTCCATTGTCGAAATTCAGCCCCCTCTTTTTATCTCGTAAATACTTCTTAAGTGGAGGGAAGGAGAGAGGAGAGCAAAGGGGTGACGGGGGAGGAGGGAGGTAGGTGGGGGAGAGAAGCACAACAAGAGGGAAGGGAGAATGGAAAAGGATTATGGTATGGTATTTAAACTATAGTAAAGGGTACTTCACACAGTCAGGAATGCGAGCTAGAATCACTAGGAGTAGCTGAAAATTCGGATTCCTGGGCCTATTCGCGGTGAAAATCGATGACTCCTAGTGACTCTAGCGATATTCTAGTGATTCCTGTTAGACTCCCAGTGACTCCAAACCACTCGCGGGCGATTGGCCCTGTCCGACAAAATGTTCACCGTGTTTAAAGTTCTTGCCGCAAATCGGACCACTCCCAGTGATTCCCAGTGATCCCCAGTGATTCCTCAGTGACTCCCAGTGAGTCCTGGTGATTCTCGGTGATTCGTATCTGATTCGTGGAGCGCCCACAGAGATACCTGTAGTGGGCACACATGTAATAAAGGGCCTGCTAGTCATGGGTGTGGGTGGTGAGCAAAGCGAGCCTACTCACCTGGGAATACCCCCCCCTCCCAAACAATTGTGCAGTATTTATTAATTGTAGGTGCATTCAAAAGCTATCTCAAAGTGAAATGAAGGTGGATTAATAATTATATTATTCATATAAACCTGTAATACTCCTCACGTGAAAGTATAATATACAGTATACGGGTAGTTTACTTTTCTTGGTCAAACATTATAAATAGGACTAGTATTAAACTTGTGTAAGTACAATTTCCCAAAAGACATTGTATTCACCCAGTGATTGTGTGTAGAGAAGGAAATTACGGTAGGTGAGGTAATTAATAATGTGAACAATGTATGGTCAATGTTACAATACCCTACTTGTAGTCTACAGGTTCTGCAACTCCCCTTACCTAACATAACGAGAATGGTGGATACGTGTTTGTATGTGTTTTGAAATGTCAAGTTCTGCAACTCCCCTTACCTAACATAACGAGAGTGGTGGATACGTGTTTGTATGTGTTTTGAAATGTCAAGTTCGTTTGGTGGTGGAGAGTGGAGTTTGGATTACTACTTCGAGGGGCGTTGTAGACAATGTAGTCGCTGGGGTAAACTTTGAGCCAGCGGAATCATGGCTTGGTTGTTTAGGGGCTGTTGTAGTCACCGGATAATAATCTAGAAGTTCTGCAACTCCCCTGACGTAACCTAAGCAAACTAACACAACCTATAAGTGTTACCTATTTTAGGTAATCGTATGAAATATTACAGACCTCGGTAACGAATGAAAACAAGAAGGTGGGAAGGATTAACTATCCACTATTTAGACAATAGTTTAAATGTAATTGTATTAAATGTAAATGTATCAATGCAAGCATTGATATCATGACCTTACGGTAAATAATAATACAGACTCATCGTATTATATAAATGTCTGTAATGTTGTATGAATACAGTCATAATACTTAATGATGATATTAGAGGACTGTAGTTATAGCCTACAAGAGACATACTTGAGGAAAAATGTATTTCAATTATAGGGTCGAACACAATGGGGGCCATGCCTGGCATACTCGTATCTCATTCCTAACAACTCCCAGTGATGCTCGGTGACTCCCAGTGACTCCTATGTAACTCCCAGTGATTCCTGTATTACTCCTATCGACTCGTATATTACAGTAATCCGAAAGCGACCGTTAATTTTCAACTTTTCAATAACTCGCACTTCATTTCTGGTTTTATCCCGGTGATTCCTGGCGACTCCCAGTGACTCCCAGTGATTCGTAGGTACACTCCCACTGGTTCCTACGGTGTTGTGAGTGCACAGGGAATTTCGGACACTCGCGGTCGTATTCCCAGGAATCAACAGGAGTCATTACTCCAAGTGATTCTAGCTCGCATTCCTGACTGTGTGAAGTACCCTTAAGAAGCACACCCGCTTCCCACTAACTCTGTTTTAGGAATACCATTGTCGTAATTCAACCCCTTCTTTGTATCTCGTAAACACCTCTGGGGGGGGGGGGGGGAGGAGAGCGAAGAAGAGATAAGGGAAAGGGGTGAAGGGAGAGGAGGGAGGTAGGTGGGGGAAAGAAACACAAGAAGAGGGAAGGGAGCATGGAAAAGGATTATGTTAAATCGGGGTGAGAAGATGGGAGACGTAGAGAGGTGGAGAGATGAGCGAGATGTAGTGTGGTTGAGAGTAGAAGAGGGAGAGCGGAAGTATGGCAGAGGTGGGGTGATGAGGGAGAGGGATGGAAGAGGTGAAACAGAGGAGATTGGGAAATGACTAGAAGAATAGGGAATGACAAATGGGGAAGTGGAAGATAACCGGCATAAGATGTAGATAGTGGATGGAGTGGGAAAGAAGTAGAAAAGAAGAGGATGGTAGAGGAGAAAGAAGAAAGGAATGTTAGAGTAAGGAGGGAATTAAAAAGGGCGAACGACGTAGGGAGAGGAAAATGAGGAGAGGGAGAAAATAGGAGAGTTTTGAGGAGACGAGGAGAGGAGGGAAAGTAAATAAAGGACGAAGAAAAGAGGTGAAGGACAATGGAATAGAAAAATAGGATTATATAGCGAACTGAGGGACTGGGTTGGGGAAGAGGAGAGGAAAAACGGGGGAAAAGAGGAAGGAATAAAGAATATGAAATGAAGAATAGAAGCAAAAGGGGGAGTGTGAAAGGAAAATAGAGAAGGGAAGAGAAAGGAGAACTGATTTCATAACAAACATGGAGACTTTACAAAGATCTGGAAGCAAAGATGGAAAAATTTAATGAGAGAGGAAAGGCAAACAAAGAGAAATAATTATAAAAAGAGTACAGAGAGAGAGATAAAGAGAGAGAGCTAGAGCAGCGTAGCATAAGAGAGGAACAATACAATAGGAGACAGAACATAAGGAATGTTAGATAATATAGGCTGTAGCGGTGACAGCAGGGGTTATAGTGCAGCTCAAACAATAAATGAACATAATACAACACAGGAAAGAGGTAAGGACGGCGAGGGGAGATGGAGGGAAAGAGAAAGAAATAGCGTTATCTCGTTATAATGGTCCCTAAGTACTCTTTGCAGGGACAGAGAATGAGCAGGGATTGGGAAAGGGGAAACTAAGATTGCTACGAGTTACAAAATATACCGTAAGTTTAAGAGCTTGAGGTCATTTAAACGAAACACTATATACACAAAATAATACATGGAATACCTCAGTTCATTGAGAGCAAACATAGCATCAAATGTAATATCTACCCTACCTGGCTTAAGGGGAAGTATTTTGTTTTATTCTGAACTCCCTGATCCTTCATGTTCAGGAAGAGGGCTATTTGTGATATGCTTTTGTTTATAAGTTTGATAGAGGTCTAGGGAGCAAACTAAAACAAATGTATATGCCGGTAAAACTAATAAAACTATGTAAATATATACAATACCGTGCCCTTAAACTACTATACTCATTCAAGAACTATATGACATGTCCGTGGAATGTTTATTCCAAATAGAACAGAACACGTATGTGAACACTCATTTACTATTTTGCTCTATCCAGCTTTACAATATTTTGTATCGATGTACTTGACTGGTTTGGGTACTAAAAATAAGTGGATTACTTAAATATTTTGTTTATAACTTAGTTTACCATTTCAAGATGTACAGTAAGTGTAGCGAGCGAGCGATAATTAAGAATGATTCATGATCCTCAATACGTAAACTGAAATAACACGCTTAGCACTGTCTTCGATATCATATAATGGACTGAACATGAACAATTTAGAAGAACAAAAGATATAATACAAAAATAACACATCCAATAATTATTACCGTTAGTGAGTCATTTACCATAGGTCTTCAGCCAATCACAGTACTTCTAGATAGTTTCACCTATAATGGACACATTATTATTATGACTATAGTTCGCTATCCATTATGTAGTTAACTGTAAATTGCCAAAACTGTTACGCTGATATGTAGCCATATATGTAATTAATTATACACATGGGGTATTAGTGTGATGCAGTCATAGTGGTTTCATATGATTGCATCAATTATGCACCGAAAACTCACATGCTAAGGGATTAAACTTACCGGTTGATGACAGCATAATAAGATAATGCATATCGAATAAATGGCATGAGTTATTTAGTCACAGTATTAATGTGGAAACATTCCAGTGAGGAGAGCATTTTTTGTTTGTTTAAGAAATAGATAATCAAATGCTTAGCACGAATCATATTAGGAGATTTTGATGTGATTCACATCAAATACAGTATTCAATTACAATATCAATGTCACTGTTATGCAACCATTAAACCCCATTGGTTGATTAATGTGTCCAGTTATTGTTTGATTAATTATTACTGTGCTTGACCCTGTCCTCTCAACAAGCATGTATAAGATTGCTACTGTATCTTATATTATTATCACGATTGCATATTGTTGATGATATTTATATCTTCAACACTCCCACCAGTATTATCAACGACATGGCCATGCTTCGCCATCATTCATAAATGGCTATAATACATTATTTGTGTATTCCTGAGAAGAAAATAATATATTTTCAAGAACGCTACTCTTTTCACCACAGATCTAACGAATATCAATCATGGGGTGAACATTACCTTACGCATATACTGTAGAGTAACTTTATGTCTTCCACTCAGTAACGCTATATTTATTATCGCTTATAAGGTATCTATCGAGAAAATATGTTGCCAAAAGAGAAAGCATAAACTGTCGATCTGAGGCGAATTTGATTGACTTAATTTAAATACTTCACTTTACTTTATTTAGATAGTGTATATACATGTATACTTCAGGTACTTTTTGCTTACAATCAATTATGCATAGGTTTAGGTAGAACACTCCCAATGGTCAAGATTTGTGTGTTTATCTCTTGCTCAATAAAGTTCTAATTTCAGTTTAAGTTCTTGGTTCAATGTTGTTAAGACGACTTACTTGTACTTTATACGTACATGTTTAATCTTGCCTTTCCCATTGCTAGTAAAGGCTTAATTCATACGTTATTGCATGTTTTGAATTTGTAACATAATTAAGCAGGCTGTTCCACCCATCAACTACTCTAAACTTAATCGAAAAATGTCTAATGTCTAACCTAGGTCTCACTTTCTTGATCCTCTTAGTATGTCCCCTTGTCCTTGTTTCTTCTATTATCTGAAATATATCTGTTCATACTTCCATGTCGTATTTTTCATTAATTTTCTTATATGTATCAACCATATCTCCCCTGATTCTCCTATATCTCAGTTAGTTAAAATAGGGCTTCAGAGGCTATCAACCCTATTGGATTATTAAGCAAGCACACTGTAAGTCAAGAATAGCGTCTGGACTGGAGCCTCTCTGAGAGAACCCCACTCCCTTGTATATATATATATATATATATATATATATATATATATATATATATATATATCAGTGAAGAACGATATAGTTTTATCAGTCTCTTCTGATATTCTTTATTTTTATTAATTTCACCACAACACCAGACACCCCCAATTAAATTAATTAAAGTATATATGATATACCGGGATTTGAACCTGGGTTATCACACAGATTTTTGCCACCTTAACCATTACACCACCAGGACGGTTAAAGTTTATGCACACGCCTACGACTTATTAGCCATTCTCGAATACTGGATATTAATCTAATCATGTTTATATTACCAACTTTTCAAGGAGGGAATCATACTCGTAGCTCTCCTCTGCACATTGTCCACTGCATTAATACCCCTGATTTTGCAATGATATCAAGTTTGATTTTCCTATTCTAATAGTGGTTTTATCTCGTTTAGCCGTCTTAGCGTTCACACTATTCTCTCTTTCTCTCACACACACAGAGGGTGCAGAGGAGACCACCAAAATAGTGATATTAATGAGATTTAAGCAGAGGGTGGTGGTGTGCTAACGTGTATATGATCATTAAGTGGTAGTAATGAAGAGATTAATTAAAAATAGATTACTTGGACTCGCTTTATTATTATACTGTATCTGAATTACTGTTTAAATAGTCTGAACCTTCTATTCTTCCTTATGTCAGTTAATGTGTCCTGTGTGTGTGTGTGTGTGTGTGTGTTTGTGTTTGTGTATGTGTGTGTTAACCTTGAATACAATTTAAGTGCAATCGCAATAATTTCAGTGTTCGAGAACTAACTTGTTCATATAATGTTGAATACTATTAGACGACTATATTACGATTAGGATGGATCTGTGTGACATAAAGTGTTAAGTTTAATTATGTTTTGCCATCTGATTGCTCGAGGTCATTCCTATTCTGGCACAACATTGTCTAGTGATTGCCAGAATAATCTATTAAAACGCGTCATAATTCTCAGGGGGTTAAGTTAAAATATAACTGATTACCTTTAAACAGTGCCAGCACCAGACATGATTGACTTTTTTCACGTGGAGATGGAGTAGATGATTTTGACTTAGATAAACCTCTCTGGTTTAAAACTTTGACGTGATATATGTAAATTTATGATAACATATCATAGATGTATTTGTGCCTTCCATCTCCTTTAATCCACCACAAAATAATTTGGAGTAACTTTCTATCATAAAGAAAATTAATGTATGATTTGTTTTTAAGTGTAGTGATATCCATTATTGTTTTTAAGTGTAGTGATATCCATTATTTGTTTTTAAGTGTAGTGATATCCATTATTTGTTTTTAAGTGTAGTGATATCCATTATTTGTTTTTAAGTGTAGTGATATCCATTATTTGTTTTTAAGTGTAGTGATATCCATTATTTGTTTTTAAGTGTAGTGATATCCATTATTTGTTTTTAAGTGTAGTGATATCCATTATTTGTTTTTAAGTGTAGTGATATCCATTATTTTTTGTGTTTAGATTTTACTCCACCGTCACTCTCCATACGGAAGTGTAATTACAACCAGACCTGCTGGGTAAAGTGGACACGGTGCACGAATAATAGTTATAACATGAATTTAGGGGGGTTATATTTATCGTTTTCATTTGCCAATCGCGCCGTGGAAGAGTATATCTATAGTATGTTATATTTCAGCTGAGGGTAAATTGACCCCCTAGCAATTGATGTTTCGATAGATAATGGACAATTATGAAAAACTATAGTGATGTAAAGGTAATACTTTCGGGGGCTGATGTATGATTTGTGATTCCATGAGCTATGCTTGCAGTTTGATGATAACTATTTGTTCCGGGTTTGGTTACTGAATTGTATGTTCTTCTATTATACCCGGACTGCCACATGTGGTTGTTAATTTCATTAATCGATTTTAGGAGTGTGAGTTGGTTGATGGAGAGAACATAATAATACAACTCTCTAGACATTGCCTCAAATCTTTTGAATCTATTCCTGGTTCTATACGAAATATTTACTTTCATTTACTACACATACAGACATAGTTGAATTTACTGGGGTAAATTCCAAACTGTAACCGTGTCCCTACGGTCACTTGGCATGACAGGAGGTTCAAATTTCATCGAACAATTCTAGATGGTCGATAACACCATCTGAGACATTTCCTTTAAACATATGCGTTAACCAGTGTTGGTCGTATTTCATTGTTCATGGTCTCACGTTTATCATAGACTAGAGTACCAGCTACTTGTGGAGGCAACTGTACATCGTCTAATAAATGAGTTTGTTTCATTGGAACGCATATGTTTCAACCCGTGTTTCTTCGGTTTTTCAAATGTACCTTTAATGTGCAGGGGGACGATGGAGTTGGTGTGTTTGTCGTGGGGGTGGGGAGTGGGGTGTATAGGTAGGAGCTAGAACAATGGTAGTGACTACAACAGTGATAAGTACTAGAACAGTGGTAGGAGCTAGAACAATGGTAGTGACTACAACAGTGATAAGTACTACAACAGTGGTAGGAGCTAGAACAATGGTAGTGACTACAACAGTGATAAGTACTACAACAGTGGTAGGAGCTAGAACAATGGTATTGACTACAACAGTGATAGATACTAGAACAGTGGTAGGAGCTAGAACAATGGTAGTGACTACAACAGTGATAGATACTAGAACAGTGGTAGGAGCTAGAACAATGGCAGTGACTACAACAGTGGTAGGAACTAGAACAGTGGTAGGAACTATAACTGTGGTAGTAACTATAACAGTGGTAGTAACTATAACAGTGGTAGTAACTAGAACAGTGGTAGTACCTAGAAGAGTGGTAGTAACTATAACAGTGGTAGTAACTATAACAGTGGTAGTAACTATAACAGTGGTAGTAACTATACAAGTGGCAGTAACTAGAACAGTGGTAGTAACTAGAACAGTGGTAGTAACTATAACAATGGTATTTACTATAACAGTGGTAGTAACTATAACAGTGGTAGTGACTATAACAGTGGTAGTAACTATAACAGTGGTAGTAACTATACAAGTGGCAGTAACTAGAACAGTGGTAGTAACTAGAACAGTGGTAGTAACTATAACAATGGTATTTACTATAACAGTGGTAGTAACTAGAACAGCGGTAGTAACTATAACAATGGTATTTACTATAACAGTGGTAGTGACTAGAACAGTGGTAGTGACTATAACAGTGGTAGTGATTATAACAGTGGTAGGAACTAGAACAGTGGTAGTGACTATAACAGTGGTAGTGATTATAACAGTGGTAGTAACTATAACAGTGGTAGTAACTAGAACAGTGGTAGGAACTAGAACAGTGGTAGTGACTATAACAGTGGTAGTGACTATAACAGTGGGAGTAACTATAACAGTGGTAGTAACTATAACAGTGGTAGTAACTATAACAGTGGTAGGAACTATAACAGTGGTAGTAATTATAACAGTGGTAGCAACTATTACAATGGTAGTGACTGTAACAGTGGTAGTAACTATAACAGTGGTAGTAACTATAATAGTGGTAGTGACTATAACAGTGGTAGTGACTATAACACTGGTAGTGACTATAACAGTGGTAGTAACTAGAACAGTGGTAGTGACTGTAACAGTGGTAGTAACTATAACAGTGGTAGTGACTATAACAGTGGTACTAACTAGAACAGTGGTAGTAACTAGAACAGTGGTAGTGACTATAACAGTGGTAGTGACTATAACAGTGGTAGTAACTATAACAGTGGTAGTAACTATAACAGTGGTAGTGACTAGAACAGTGGTAGTGACTATAACAGTGGTAGTGACTATAACAGTGGTAGTAACTATAACAGTGGTAGTGACTATAACAGTGGTAGTAACTAGAACAGTGGTAGTGACTGTAACAGTGGTAGTAACTATAACAGTGGTAGGAACTATAACAGTGGTAGTGACTATAACAGTGGTAGTAACTATAACAGTGGTAGGAACTATAACAGTGGTAGTAACTATACAAGTGGCAGTAACTAGAACAGTGGTAGTAACTAGAACAGTGGTAGTAACTATAACAATGGTATTTACTATAACAGTGGTAGTAACTATAACAGTGGTAGTGACTATAACAGTGGTAGTAACTATAACAGTGGTAGTAACTATACAAGTGGCAGTAACTAGAACAGTGGTAGTAACTAGAACAGTGGTAGTAACTATAACAATGGTATTTACTATAACAGTGGTAGTAACTAGAACAGCGGTAGTAACTATAACAATGGTATTTACTATAACAGTGGTAGCGACTAGAACAGTGGTAGTGACTATAACAGTGGTAGTGATTATAACAGTGGTAGGAACTAGAACAGTGGTAGTGACTAAAACAGTGGTAGTGATTATAACAGTGGTAGTAACTATAACAGTGGTAGTAACTAGAACAGTGGTAGGAACTAGAACAGTGGTAGTGACTATAACAGTGGTAGTGACTATAACAGTGGGAGTAACTATAACAGTGGTAGTAACTATAACAGTGGTAGTAACTATAACAGTGGTAGGAACTATAACAGTGGTAGTAACTATAACAGTGGTAGCAACTATAACAATGGTAGTGACTGTAACAGTGGTAGTAACTATAACAGTGGTAGTAACTATAATAGTGGTAGTGACTATAACAGTGGTAGTGACTATAACACTGGTAGTGACTATAACAGTGGTAGTAACTAGAACAGTGGTAGTGACTGTAACAGTGGTAGTAACTATAACAGTGGTAGTGACTATAACAGTGGTACTAACTATAACAGTGGTACTAACTAGAACAGTGGTAGTGACTATAACAGTGGTAGTGACTATAACAGTGGTAGTAACTATAACAGTGGTAGTAACTATAACAGTGGTAGTGACTAGAACAGTGGTAGTGACTATAACAGTGGTAGTGACTATAACAGTGGTAGTAACTATAACAGTGGTAGTGACTATAACAGTGGTAGTAACTAGAACAGTGGTAGTGACTGTAACAGTGGTAGTAACTATAACAGTGGTAGGAACTATAACAGTGGTAGTGACTATAACAGTGGTAGTAACTATAACAGTGGTAGGAACTATAACAGTGGTAGTAACTATAACAGTGGTAGTAACTAGAACAGTGGTAGTAACTAGAACAGTGGTAGGAACTATAACAGTGGTAGTAACTATAGCAGTGGTAGTGACTATAACAGTGGTAGTAACTATAACAGTGGTAGTGACTATAACAGTGGTAGTAACTAGAACAGTGGTAGTAACTAGAACAGTGGTAGTAACTATAACAGTGGTAGTAACTATAACAGTGGTAGTAACTAGAACAGTGGTAGGAACTATAACACTGGTAGTAACTAGAACAGTGGTAGTAACTATAACAGTGGTAGGAAATATAACAGTGGTAGTGACTATAACAGTGGTAGTAACTATAACAGTGGTAGTAACTATAACAGTGGTAGTGACTATAACAGTGGTAGTAACTATAACAGTGGTAGGAACTATAACAGTGGTAGTAACTATAACAGTGGTAGTAACTATAACAGTGGTAGGAACTATAAAAGTGGTAGGAACTATATCAGTGGTAGTAACTATAACAGTGGTAGTAACTATAACAGTGGTAGTAACTATAACAGTGGTAGGAACTATAACAGTGGTAGGAACTATAACAGTGGTAGTAACTATAACAGTGGTAGTAACTATAACAGTGGTAGTAACTATAACAGTGGTAGGAACTAGAACAGTGGTAGTAACTATAACAGTGGTAGGAACTATAACAGTGGTAGTAACTATAACAGTGGTAGTGACTATAACAGTGGTAGTGACTATAACAGTGGTAGTAACTAGAACAGTGGTAGTGACTATAACAGTGGTAGTGACTATAACAGTGGTAGTGACTATAACAGTGGTAGTGACTATAACAGTGGTAGTAACTAGAACAGTGGTAGTGACTATAACAGTGGTAGTAACTATAACAGTGGTAGTGACTATAACAGTGGTAGTAACTATAACAGTGGTAGTGACTATAACAGTGGTAGTGACTATAACAGTGGTAGTAACTATAACAGTGGTAGTAACTATAGCAGTGGTAGTGACTATAACAGTGGTAGTAACTATAACAGTGGTAGTAACTATAACAGTGGTAGAAACTAGAACAGTGGTAGTAACTATAACAGTGGTAGTAACTATAACAGTGGTAGTAACTATAACAGTGGTAGGAACTATAACAGTGGTAGTGACTATAACAGTGGTAGTAACTATAACAGTGGTAGTAACTATAACAGTGGTAGTGACTATAACAGTGGTAGTAACTATAACAGTGGTAGGAACTATAACAGTGGTAGGAACTATAACAGTGGTAGTAACTATAACAGTGGTAGTAACTATAACAGTGGTAGGAACTATAACAGTGGTAGGAACTATACCAGTGGTAGTAACTATAACAGTGGTAGTAACTATAACAGTGGTAGGAACTATAACAGTGGTAGGAACTATAACAGTGGTAGGAACTATAACAGTGGTAGGAACTATAACAGTGGTAGGAACTATAACAGTGGTAGTAACTATAACAGTGGTAGGAACTATAACAGTGGTAGGAACTATAACAGTGGTAGTAACTAGAACAGTGGTAGTAACTATAACAGTGGTAGGAACTATAACAGTGGTAGGAACTATAACAGTGGTAGTAACTATAACAGTGGTAGTAACTATAACAGTGGTAGGAACTATAACAGTGGTAGTAACTATAACAGTGGTAGTAACTATAACAGTGGTAGTAACTATAACAGTGGTAGTAACTATAACAGTGGTAGTTACTATAACAGTGGTAGTAACTATAACAGTGGTAGTAACTATAACAGTGGTAGTAACTATAACGGTGGTAGTAACTATAACAGTGGTAGTAACTATAACAGTGGTAGTAACTATAACTGGTAGGAACTATAACAGTGGTAGTGACTATAACAGTGGTAGTAACTATAACAGTGGTAGTAACTATAACTGGTAGGAACTATAACAGTGGTAGTAACTATAACAGTGGTAGTAACTATAACAGTGGTAGGAACTATAACAGTGGTAGTAACTATAACAGTGGTAGTAACTATAACAGTGGTAGTAACTATAACAGTGGTAGTAACTATAACAGTGGTAGTAACTATAACAGTGGTAGTAATTATAACAGTGGTAGTAACTCTAACAGTGGTAGTAACTCTAACAGTGGTAGTAACTAGAACAGTGGTAGGAACTATAACAGTGGTAGTAACTATAACAGTGGTAGTAACTATAACAGTGGTAGTAACTATAACAGTGGTAGGAACTATAACAGTGGTAGTAACTATAACAGTGGTAGTAACTATAACAGTGGTAGTAACTATAACAGTGGTAGGAACTATAACAGTGGTAGTAACTAGAACAGTGGTAGTAACTATAACAGTGGTAGGAACTATAACAGTGGTAGTAACTAGAACAGTGGTAGGAACTATAACAGTGGTAGTAACTAGAACAGTGGTAGGAACTATAACAGTGGTAGGAACTATAACAGTGGTAGTAACTATAACAGTGGTAGTAACTATAACAGTGGTAGGAACTATAACAGTGGTAGTAACTAGAACATATAGTAGGTAGCGCCAATGAACTTGACAATTATCTCGATCCCTGACCTCTTCGTAACTCAAAAGGGCCTAGAGCAACCTGGCTGTAATTATCCACACCTATTACCTAGTGGTTTCTTCCCTAATTAGAAGAATTTGAGCGCGATTGCTTTCATTCACTTTGAGTTATAAGAAGTTAAGGGGTCAAGATTATTGTCAAGTTCGTTGGCGCTTCCTATTGTAGTTAATACTGGAAATATTTCACACACACGCTATGAAAAAGATCACAGTAACTACTGGCCCAATTGATTGTGTCAATAATATACAAGCAGGCACTTGCTGGTCAAATTAAAAGACCACATAATTGAAGTAAATGCTGTACATTACAGTGGATTAGCGAATGTGTGTGGTAACCCAGGTTCGAATCCCGGGGGATCACATGCTTTAATTAATTTCAATGGAAGATGTTATTTTTGTTTTTATTTGTTTTTTCTATGTGAATGACGGAGACAAAATGCATAACTGCCTGCAGCGAGTGCCTCCCCCAGAGTTGAAAGAGTGACAGGGCCAAAATCATGGGACGTTCGAGCTAAAATGCCTGGACACACGAAGTTTGAAGCAATTTAAGTCATAGGAAGAGGGAAAGACTGATTCTAGGAGAGAGTTCCAGAGCTCACCAGTTGAATAGAACAAAGTCTGAGAATAGCATTTCACTATTGGGAAGGAGAATTGCACATAGCTGTGGTGGGATTGTGTTGCAAGGCGGGTACTACATACCCTATGCAGGGGAGGTGGTAAACACTGGGAAAGCTCCGAGGAACACTGATTATTGTAGTAGCGATAGAATAGCGAGAGAGATGCAACATTGCGGCGAAGAGAAAGAGATTGCAGAGAGTTGGTGAGTGGACGGGAGTTAACCCAGGAACGGCAGCAAAGCTCTTAAGAAGTTTTACTGGGCAACGGCGGCAAAGCTCTTAAGAGGGAACCCCTAAAATAAACATTTTAAACGGCCCCAGTAGCACTTAACCCCTCTTTGGCGCCGCCCGGCTATAGTCGGACAAGAGAACCAAGGACTATGTGGCGGGGCCCGGCTATAGTCGCATGCAATTTTGAGCACATTATCGGCTCTGAGAGAGAGACGAGCGACGGGAGGAGCGTAGGTTACCTCATGACCGCTCGCCACGACCGTCGTGGGCCCACTGACATGTACTCCACACTACTCCACCCTCCCTCCTTCTCTACACACGTAATTATGTAACGGAATGACCGTATTTTAGCGATTTTGCCCTTCGGTTGCACGATCGTTGCAAGACAACCAGTGATCGTAGAAGGATGGTTCTGGTGTCATTGGAAAGCTCAATCTACGCCCTTCCAGGGATACATAATTGTATTACGCTCTGGCTCTTGTTTATGCATGAAAAAGAGCACGGAAACAACGCCATTTATGGTAAAATATACTCCACCACCCGCTCTTATTGTGTTAAAACATTTTGTTTCTTGTTTTGTTTTTTCCATATACCTCATATCACTCCTCCACATCCCCTCCTTCCCCCCTTTCCTCTCCCCCCTTCAATTATCACCTATTTTCCCTGTTATTCCCTAATTCGTTGGTATATTTTTGTGCAAACATTAGCAAACTGGTTGGAGGATATGCTTATGTGCCTAGCGAGTGTGTTGGCAGAGCTAGATGCTGCGGTGAATGAGTCAGTCAAGCTTGAGGCCTTGCAAGGGGAGGAGTTTCCTCACATTGCTCCACATTTCATGAATGGGCTTCTCCATGTTTATTTGCGATTTTGACCAGAACAATTATATTTCCACTTGTTTTATTGTAGTTACAGGTTACTATCTTCATAGTGAAGGTAAAATAGGCGCATATGAATAAGTAATAACGATATTTATCGTAAAATTACGATTATAGGCATGAATGGAGCCTAATATCGTCGCCCAGAACAGTGGTGTTCAATACACACAGCTCGCCGTTCATAGGTTAATGATAAAAAAGGCTTTCCTTTCTACTTTGTCTAGGAGTGCGGTGTGAGAGGATCCTCCCCACACATGTGAACAATACTCAATACAAGGACGCACTGTGCCCCTGTACAGAGCAAGAAGCAGCGCAGGGGTAAAGAACCCCTTGAGGCGGTTCAGCACACCCAGCTTCTGGGAGGCTGCCTTAGCAAGACTAGTAATATGGTCCTTCCAAGTGAGAGCAGAAGAAAAAGAGACACCAAGAATATTGAGAGAAGATGAAAGATTGATTTTGGATTGTTGAAGAATAAGGGATAGTCCTCTGGAGGTTCCTGACGGGTAGTAAGATGGATAAAATGGGTTTTGGAAGCATTATATGCAACAAGATTTGTTCTACCCCAATTGGAAATAGTAGCTAGATCAGAAGATAAATGTTTTATGGCTTCATTAAGTTGTATTTTGAGGGACTGCCGGCTGGGGCATTCTGGAAACTAATTAAATAGTGTAAGGTAGAGTCGTCCGCATATGAATGGATGGGACTGGATGTACAGTTGAGAAGATCATTTATGAAAATTAGAAAGAGAATAGGAGATAGAACAGAACCCTGAGGAACACCGGAGTTGATAGGATGAGGAGGTGAGCGATGGCCATCTACAACCGCAGCTATGGAACGGCCGGAAAGGAAATTAGAGACAAAGGCACAGATGGAGGGATAGAAACCGAAGGAGGGTAGTTGGAAAATAAAGATTTGTGCCAGACTCTATCGAAGGCCTTCGATATGTTTAGTGCAACAGAAAAATTCTTACCGGAATCCCGAAAGTTGGATGACCAAGAGTTAGTAAGATATGAAAGAAGATCACCAGTAGAGCGACCCTTAGAGAACCCATACTGGCGATCTGAGAGCAGATTATGGGAAGAGAAATGGTTAAGAAATTTGGAAGCAAGAATAGTTTCAAAAACTTTAAAGATACAAGAGATGAGAGTAATTGGACGATAGTTGGAGGGTTGATAGTGGTCACCCTTCTTTGGGACAGGTTGAATGAGAGCAAACGTCCAGGAAGAAGGGAAGACATTAGAGGAGAGACAGAGACGAAAGAGTTTGACTAGGCATGGGGTCAGCTTGGAAGCACAGTTTTTTAGTACAACAGGAGGAACATCGTCCAGACCGTACGCCTTCTTAGTATTAAGCCCAGAGAGGGTCGAAAGTACATCTTCAGAAGAGATTAGGATATGAAACATAAGTAGGAGAGAGAGGGGTGGAGAGGGAGGAATAGCACCGTAATCATCCAAGGTGGAGTTACTAGCAAAAGTTTGAGCGAAGAGTTCAGCTTTCTCAGAGGAAGAAGTGATGGTTGTGCCATCAGCGTGGAAAAGGGGAGCGAAAGACGAGGAAGAAAGATTGTTGGAGAGGTTTTTTGCTAGATGGCAGAAAGCTTGGGAAGAGCTTGAGTTTGATAGTTCAGTGCAATTATTATTAATGAAAGAGTTATTGGCAAGTCGAAGAACAGATGTGGCTTGATTCCGGGCAGAAACATAGGAAGAATGAGATTCTTGAGATTTAAGGTGTCAGTTTTAAGGTGGACAGCAGTAGAACAAGCGTGAGTAAACCAAGATGTTTTTGCATTAAACTGAGAGAAAGAAAAGGGAATGTTCGCTTCCTTGCCAGAGAGGATTACCTCGGTAATGCGTTCAGCACTCTCCGAGTGTCCTCGGCCACAAAAGCAAAAGTCACTCCATGGGAAATCAAAGAAGTACTGCCGGAGAGCCTCCCAGTAGGCAGCGCCAAAGTGCCACAAGCGCGACCGGCTGGGAGGATCGGGTGGCCGTACTGAAAAGATAGGACTGGTGACGGAGATAAGTTTATGATCGGAGGAGCCCAAAGGAGAGAAAAGATTGACAGTATAAGAAGAAGGGTTATAAGTCAGAAATAAGTCAAGAATGTTGGGCCGATCTCCGAAGCAATACGTGATACGGGTGGGTTGCTGGACCAGCTGCTAAAGGTAATTTATGATAGAAAAGATGTAGGCTTGTTCACCAGATTGGTCAGTAGTGTGAGAGGAGAGCCATTGGCGGTGGTGAACGTTGAAATCTAAGATGGAGATTTCAGAGAAGGGAGAGATGGATAGAATGTGTTCCACTTTAGAGTTTAGATAGTCAAAGAATTTGAGAAAGTCGGTAGAGGTAGGGGAAAGATAGACAGCACAGACATATTTAGTATGAGAATGACAGAATAGTTTGAGCCATAAAGTTGAAAGTTCAGAGGAGTCGAAATTGGGAACACAAGAGAAAGTGAATTTGTTGTGCACGTATGCACAACATCCGCTTTTGGTGTTGAAACTAGGATAGAGAAAGTAGGAGGGTACAGAGAAGAGGCTGCTGGAAGTTGTCTCAGATACCTGGGTTTCGGTGAGGAAAAAAAGATCAGGTTTGTAGGAGAGATGGTGTTCGACGAGGTGAATATTTGAGGAAAGTTCGCGAATATTGCAAAAGTTGATAGTAAGAGTGAGAGACCGTGGTGCAGAGCATTTAGAGGGGTCGTCAGGGGGAGGTCGGGCAGGTGTGGAGGCATTATGGTCCCCAGGAGTTCCAGTTGGAGTTAAATTAATAAAAATGAGATTATCATTAGGTTCAGGGATATTTCGTAGCGAGGTCGGTCTATTTGATATGTGGCCCATGAATATCCTTTCCTCTCATAAAACCACTATGCTATTCACAAGCACAGTTAGGTGTAGTACATGATTAGATTAATGTCCAGGATTCGATAAATGGATATTAATCGTAGTTATATGCTGTACTTACTGTACAACTGTCTTGATGGTGTATTGGTTAGAATGTTTAAAATCTGTGTTTGATAATCCAGGTTCGAATCCCTGTGAATCACATGCTTTCATGAATTTCACTGGGAGGTGTTTGGTGTTGGATTGAAATTAATGAAGATATATTATCGTTAGGTTCAGGGATATTTCGTAACGAGGTCTGTCTATATGATTTGTGCCCCGTGAATATCCTTTCCTCTCACTTTCCCTAGTAAACCGAATGTGTGTCTAATTTGCTTATAACTCAAAAGTTAGTTTCATTAAAATTAATATAATAGTTGACCTTGATTTTAATCTAGACCTTTATGATATGCCTCAATCTTAATTATTTTAATTTTCATTTAAAGTGCAACTATCTCACCACATTGTGTGAAGTTTATATGAAAAGTAAAGAAATTAGCATATTAACGTTTTATTTGACCTTGACCTGTGACCTTGACCTTTAAAATAGAATTGCATAGTTTCTAGTATGGCCCTGGCCTAGGTATTCCGAATATACATGGTAAGCCTAATTAGAATCTAACAATAATAGTATAAGAAATACTAGTAAACACTTATTTTGACCTTTGACCTTGACGTTTGACCTTATCATTTAAAATATTTATCTAAAATTTGATCCATGAAATATCAAAGTTACCAGTAACTTGTATACTGAAAATGAAGACATTTGAGTAAAAACTAAAAATTTGAAATATTGACTACAGTATATTATTAACCTTGACATTTGACCTTAATTTTTAAGTTAAATTGAACATTTCAAATTGACTGACCTTTGCATTAACCAAATGGATATACCTGGGAAGTTTAGTGAAGATCCATCAAACGGTCTAGTACTAGTTTCTGGACGGACGTCGGACGACGATGACGACGGACAAGCTGGCTGGTGTTGCGCAGTATAAGGGTGGGATCTGTGTGGACATTACCACTCTGCTTTGCGGAGTTGATAATTTTATTTATCTTAATCAACTTAAATAAATATTTTCATACATGAAATTAAATTAAATTATATAATTAGATACATGAAAATAACCGCACCGAACATAGATAATAATTATGTTCTTTCACTACTCCTCAATAAAGGTGAATTACAAAAGTAAAGGGGACTTAATGTTGTTCTTATAAATAAATCATGGAACTGCGCTCACCTTTGGAACTACTTACTGTTTATAAAATTGTTATTCTGCGTTCGTATATATATATTCAAAAGCAAGGGTCAACGAGGTCTCAAAAGTTGTTGAAATTGTCAGAACAGATTTTTGCTCTAGCCGAATCGCTGAGCATTCATCTACATGCATCTTACCTCCCGGGCGTAGCGAACGTCTGGGAAGACGCCCTGTCCCGGAGATAGAGCACCTCAGTAGAATGGGCACTCAGACAAAACATCTTCAACAAGATGATTGCAGAGCCATACCATCCACAAGTGGATCTATTTGCGTCAGAGGGGAACCACAGACTCCCTCTCTACCTAACCCGCCGGGAAGTGACTTCGGCGGGGGGTCCCAACGCATTATCAGAGGACTGGAACAAATGGAATTCAATCTATCTTTTTCCGCCTCCAGACGCTTCACTCATGTGTCAAGTAGTTCACAAACTACGGGGTTACCGAGGCCTAGTCTCGATGATCGTGCCACTATGGCCGGCTCAGTTGTGGTACCACCAATTGAAAACGTGGTGCGAGAACCTGGTGTCACTCCCAGTCTCGTCCTTCCACTTGGAAACAATTGGCAACCTAGAGAGCTCGCTGAGTTTTGCCTTATGGACCATTAGAATTCCAAATGGTTGACTCAGTATGGAGAGAGTGTTACAAGTAAATTTCTTAATCAGTATACTATGTCCACCAGGAGACAATACCAATCACATTGGAAGACGTTCACAACCTGGATAGTGGATACAGCACATACAGACGCCTCAGTGGCTTTGATTTTTAAATAATTAGATTATTTGTTTGAACATAAGTGCTTCTCAGTAGTTACACTAAAGAATCACTTGTCTGCCATTAGGAACCCCTTTTACGACCTCACTGGTCTATCCATACCGCAGGCAGAGGAGAAAGGGTTCATGAGGGCATGTTTCAAGCTACGCCCACCACCACGTCAGCTCATGCCTACCTAGTCGTTAGACAAAGCTTTGTCATTGCTTCATTCGTGCAAGAATAACCATGCGCCGGATTTTGATTCATTATTGAAGAAGGCTGTTTTCCTTATGGCTTTGGCGACAGGAAACAGAGTATCTGAGCTGGCGGCGATGAGCAACGAACCTAACTGCCTCAGGTTTGGGAGACTGAACGAACACTTACAAATCGCTTCGTCTCCCACGTTCATTGCAGAGAATGAACATTGGGATCATGTATTCTCAGAATTTACAGTTCCGGCACTTAAACGCGGACATACACATCACCTGTTGTGCCCAATACAAGCTTTACTTAAGTTTATGAGGGTAGCACAACCTCAACAACCAGATTTCCTATGGGTCAACCGAACAGGAAATTGGCTTCTTTACTCGTAGACGTAACTAGGGAAAGTAATCCCGGCATAGTGGGCAGAGCCCATGATATAAGAAAGTAGGCCGTCTCTCTTAGATTCTTGCAAGATTATTCAATTGACGACATAGCCAACACGAAATTGTGGGCTTCCAATCATACTTTCTTGACATGATACCTGTCGGTGGCTCTGGATAAACCAAAACTGACCTGTGTGGCATTGCGGAAGTGGGTCTAGTAGTCCATGTGCTATTACTTATTAAGTTCTAATCTTAAAGGTGAAAAGGAGTGGGGGGGAGGGGGGTTGCTAGAAAGCTCAAAGGCCCTTAGAGCCCCTCTGCTGGATATTGTGATAAATTCACGAGCTGTGATGCTTAATTAGTCGAGCTGGTTCTACAGCTCAAAAGTTTTACTTTTAATTTTGAAGATTTCTATCATAGTTACAACTATATAGTATAAACAAAGTGTACAAACTTATATGAAATGTACAAATATTTTTTAAGGCCAGAATATAATCCAAAGAATTATGGGTCTGTATCTGTTTGAACGGGAATACGAGTATCTCCCCAGACAACATTATGATGGATCTCAAAGTGCAGATCCGGTCATGTATAAGCAGATCTTCTTTGAATTAACGCACTGCTTTCTTTTCTATTTTTATAACCATTGCATGAAAACAATAAAGACTTAAATTGTTATACAGATTCTTTGTCTCTACCTAGGGTAGTTTGTTAGTTTTTGTTTATATTGCCACGAATGTCCCCCTCCAGTCTTAAGATATCAGGCATATCGTCGATGATGGAGGGGCCACTAATAAATTATAGTTTTGATTCCCGGAGGGAAGAATGAAAATCTAATATTTAGTTGGGGCCCCATAATCATTGACGATGTAGGGCCCTCCCGTCTATCCTCTTCCCATTCGCTTGATGTCTTGAGGTTAATCTTGACATGTCAGTGAAGAAAGAATGGCGGCTCAGGGAGCAGCGTCAAGGAAGTCCGCACAAGAAATCCACGAGATGGAAAGCTGTAGTATAACAATTATTAAGTAAATTTTTCTTTTTTATATTTTACAAAGGTTTTTTCGTAGCAAGTACCCAATCATAAGACGATTCCATAAGAGAATAAGCGTTACACTTATGACGTGTACTCCGTTCTTGCCTGCGGCGGTCGATTCAAACTGGCTACCAGCGGGCGCTTGAATGGAGGCTATTATACTAATAGGCATATCGTCAATGATTACGGGGCCCCTACTAAATATTAGGTTTTCATTCTTCCCTCTGAGAATCAAACCTATAATATATACAGTATATATACTGTATATATAC
Organism: Paralithodes platypus; assembly: GCA_032716605.1. Lineage (NCBI taxonomy): Eukaryota > Metazoa > Arthropoda > Malacostraca > Decapoda > Lithodidae > Paralithodes > Paralithodes platypus. The sequence continues at coordinate 41,343,361 of CM064567.1, read as the reverse complement.
AGTATATATATACAGTATATACATATATATATATATATATATATATATATATATATATATACCGGTATACATATATATATATATTTTTTTTTTTTTTTTGCTATTTGAATGAGGGAGACAAAAGGCAAAACTGCCGGTTAAAAGAGTGACAGGGACATAATCAAGGAACGTTCGAGCCAACATTTCTGGACACACAGAGTTTGAAACAATTACAGTCATAGGATGAGGGAAAGATGGATTCAGGGAGAGAGTTCCAGAGCTCCCTATAGAACATGGGCATGACAAAAGCAGAATTGATATAAGAGTTGGAATGGAGAATGGCAGGTTTTAGAAAATCCAGAAAAATTACCACAATATTTCAAAATAAGCCAATGATACTCTATAGGGGGTAATGATATTGAATTGTATATGTAGTCAGATAGCAAAATATTTTTCAAAGATAATATTTAAAAGGTAATTGTTTGTGTCTTTTGGGATGGACATCATAGAGTGCAAATTTCTTGCATATTCTAGAATCTTTGTCTTTGCTTTTCATATGCATTTTGATGATCTGCCCATTGAGCGTTAACAAATTATCTGTCTTATCGCTATCCCAGTATCATAAACGTCTCTCTCTCATCACTTTCATATCAATGCAAGTATTATCTGGTATCTCTCTCTCTCTCTCTCTCTCTCTCTCTCTCTCTCTCTCTTTTGTATCCCTGGTGGTGGTGTGGATGACGTAGTTGCAGCAGTTGACGAAGTATCAAAGCTGGCCCCAGCTAATACAATGTACGTCATCCACGTTGGATCCAACGATGTACAGCGAACCCGGTCGGAAGATTTGCTTTTAAAGTACCAGCAGCTGATCAAGTCGTTTAAGGAGAAGTCATCAAGGATCATCGTCTCAGGAATCGTCCCCCGGCTCGGTGTAGAGAGCCGATTTTACAACATAGCCACCAGCACAAATCGTTGTCTAGCAAACCTCTGCAGGAAGGAGAACGTGGGATTCGTCGACACCTGGGATAATTTCTACTACGATGACTATTTGTTTTCGGACGATGGAGTTCATCTGAACCAGGTGGGAGCAGCGCGTTTTGGGCGTCTTCTCAACGATGCGGTGAAGGATTTTCGGAGAAGAAATCGACTCAGCACAGGACAACCAGGAAGGAGGACCGAAGACAGCGAGGACGGCAATCTACAAAGGAATTAAATACTAATCCGTCAAGAACCGCGAATTTGGATAAAGCTCCACCAACACGACCCAAATTCAAAACCGTCAGGGATAACGACCGAGGACCGAGGACAGCCATGAATGTAAATGTAGATCCGACCAGAACCAATAATTTGAATAAAGACCGTTCCTTGAATCCCAAATCCAAAACTTTGAATGTTTTCTATGCAAACGCTCGTAGCATACGCAATAAATTTTCAGATTTAGAGGAACTAGTGTTTACAGAAAATTATGATGTGATTGGCATAACAGAATCTTGGCTCAATACACAAGATAGAGACTTTTTAGCAGAGTATTCACTTCCCGGTTATGTAATGTTTGAGAACAGCCGAATAAATAAAAATGGAGGTGGCGTTTTATTTTATAAGAAAGTCTTAACCCGACCCTCGTGTCAAAACCTCAAATTGTGAACGTCGACACATCTTTTGTGCTAATAAAGAATAATAAAGGTACACAAATAATACTTGCGTTAATATACAGACCTCCAGCTCAATCAGTGCAAACTGACCGAGAAATTTACGAACAAATTGCAGATGTAAGTAACTCACAAGATACCGTAATTTTTGGCGACTTTAATTTACCTGTGACCAAGTGGGGCGATACTCTTACTTCACACTCCGGACATGACTTGTATACGAACTTGCAAGAGAGTTCGCTTTATCAATTTGTTCGAATGCCGACCCGTGGTAATAACGTTCTTGACATTGTACTTGCAACAAAAGAAGAATTGATAGAGAATTTGAATGTTGGTGATGAATTCAGTAACAGCGACCATCGTACGATAACTTTCACTTTAAAGTTTACTAGTAACGAACCAAATAGTAGCATCGAAAAAGTCCCTAATTTCAAGAAAGCAAACTTCCATAAACTTAGAGCTATGTTTAAAGAAACTGACTGGAGCTTTTTAATTAACAATAACGACATAAATACATCTTGGAAGTTATTCGAAACCACTTACCTAAAAGCAGTGCAAGACTGCATACCATCGAAAATACGGCGTCCAGGCCATAATAATAAGCCCAAATGGTGGAAAAAAGATATTTCAAACTGCCTGCTTGTTAAAAAATTTGCTAATGATAGATTAAAATCCTCACAAAATGACGAAGAACGGGTGAAATTTGTAGAGCTACGACGCAAAGCCAAAAAGTTAATTAAGCAAAGTAAAAAGACCTTAGAGTTACATATTGCGAATCAAAGTAAAACAAACCCGAAAGAATTCTATAGTTATATCAGAAAGAAAAAAGTAGTTACTTCAACTGTTGGACCGTTATTCGATGAAAAAGGAGAATACACCAAAGACGAAGTACAAATGAGTAATGCCCTCAATACCTTCTTTGCATCAGTTTTTACAACAGAAGACCTCAGTGATATCCCTACACCATCGCCGATTCAGATTGATAATTCAGATGTTCTAAGCAATATCACCGTTACAGAGAGAGAAGTATTGAATTGTTTAGATAAACTCAAGGTAAATAAAACGCCAGGACCTGATACAATCTCGCCTAGAGTTCTAAAGGAAGCTAAGAATGAGCTCTCCAAACCACTGACATTACTATTCAATAAATCCTTGCAGTCTGGAACTATGCCTGATCAGTGGAAGCTAGCCAACGTAACACCGATATTCAAAAAAGGCAGCAAATCCCTACCCAGTAACTATCGTCCAATTAGCTTAACCTCAGTTGTATGTAAAATGCTAGAAACGGTCATACGAGACAGACTCGTAAATCACTTAGAGGAAAATAACATACTTAAAGATACTCAACACGGCTTTCGTAAAAAACGTTCCTGTTTAACAAACCTCTTAGACTTCTTCCACGATATCCTCAACCTCTACGATGAGAGTAAAGCTGTAGATATTATATACCTTGATTTTCAAAAGGCCTTTGACAAAGTTCCCCACAAACGTTTACTGCTAAAACTAAAAGCGCATGGAATACAAGACGGTGTGTTGAAATGGATAGAAAATTGGCTCAGCAACAGAAAGCAAAGGGTAGTCATAAACGGTAAGGCATCTAAATGGACCAATGTCAGTAGCGGGGTACCCCAGGGATCGGTACTAGGACCAATTCTCTTTCTAATTTACATCAACGACATAGATGAGGGTCTCACCTGCAAAATCTCAAAATTTGCTGACGATACAAAAATTGCAAATAGCGTACTCTCAAAAGAACAAGTTGACGATATGCAACACAATCTAGATAAATTGTCATGTTGGGCCCAAATTTAGCAAATGAGTTTCAATGCGGATAAATGTAAAGTACTACATGTCGGATACCTAAATGAGAAAGCAAACTATTCGATGAATGGCACTCAGCTTAAGAATGTAAACAGAGAAACTGATCTGGGAGTAACAATATCGAGTAACCTAAAACCGAGTCAACAATGTTCAGAAGTTGTTAAGAAGGCAAACAAAATAATTGGCTTTATAGGCAGGTCATTTGAGCATAAATCCAAAGAAGTTATCCTAACCCTTTACAATTCCTTAGTCCGCCCTCTTCTGGAATACTGCGTTCAATCCTGGTGCCCTTATTACCAAAAAGATATAAACAAGCTAGAACGAGTTCAACGTAGAGTTACCAAAATGATACCTAGCCTAAAGAACAAACCATACGAAGAGCGTCTTAGAGAATTAAATCTATTTCCTTTAACCCAGCGCAGATTAAGAGGCGACTTAATTCAAGTGTTCAAAATCATCAAAGGCATCGACAATATGAACTGTAGTAAGTACTTCACTATCGACCAATCTAATTACACGCGGGGAAACGGTTGCAAAATTATTGGTAAATCTTTTAACTCGCACGAATCTAAGAATTTCTTCTTCAATCGAGTTGTCAACTTGTGGAATGGGCTTCCCCGAGACGTTATAGACTGCAGCACCGTTGATTCATTTAAATTCCGCCTAGACAAATATCTCGCATCAAACCCGCGACTGACTGCGTTTGTAAATGAATAACTTTATCCTCCCCTCAGTTACTAACCCATATGTCCCCTACTAACTTCCTAGTCCTGCCACGTTAGTGGCAGGGCAGTAGTTCCCTTTCCAATGTTCCCTTACCCACTCTAAACCACTGTTTGGACACTTGATCCTCAGTGTTTTGGAGGACAAGCAACCTAGAAGGGTCACTAGACCTGTTGTTGCTTGATTTCCTTTGTACTCCTTTGTACTCTCTCTCTCTCTCTCTCTCTCACACACACACCTACCCCTTCTTTTCCCTGCCCAACCATCCCACTACCAAGGAAAATACAGTGAATTACCCTACAAATTGTTTTACTTCAGTAGGGGGTTGAATTCCATTAATACCGTCATAACTCCGCCTGCCCCTAGGATATTCTCGGCCCCCTAAACCATCCCAGGGTATAATCCGCTACTTGACCTGTCCGGGACCCTCCCTGTTCAATATCCCTAAATAAAAAGGGACCTCTAATTTGGGGTCTCATTCACGTTAGTGTTCCAGATTTGCGATTATTATTATTGGAGCGTTGTAATTTTTTCTTGAAGGGGAGATTCGCCTCAGCCCCCCCCCCCCCCCCCACGTGTGTCTCTCTCTATCTCTCTCTCTCTCATGGATAATAATTATGCTCACTCATGTTTGTTATCTTTGTATGTGTATGTGTTTTCTAGACAAGCGTAAGGGTTTATCATTAAGGTCAGTCTTAATGTGTTGGAGGTATTCAAACGATGTGCACTAAAAAACTGATTAGGTCCTGCTTGGTTCTGTCTTCGTTTATAATGTGCTCTCTTTTTCTAAAGAAGAGGGAGGTCTTACCACAGAAGGATGTATTAATAACATCAGCAACTTTTGTTGCTGATCCCAGACAGGATAACTCCTAGTTTATGGGAAACCTGTCGGCCAGGAGGTAAGGCAGTACAAATTGACTTCATACAAGTAGTATATATTAACACTTTAAACTTAGCGAGCTCTGAAGAGAATTTCATATCCCTATCTTATTGAGAGTAAATCGTAGGGACAACTCAAATCAGGAGGGATGAGGAACAGCGCCGTATGTCCGGAACTGCCTGGATCATGTGGCATACTGAGTAGGATCAGAGATCGGAAACTCTCGCCCTCAATCTATCTTTCCCTCATCCTATGACTTAATCTACTTCAAGTTGCATGTGTCCAAACACTTGGCTCTAACGTACTTTGAACCTTCATACACATAGACAAAAATACTAGGTGTGGACCACACTGTGGTAATGAGTGAGTACAGATTCAAAGTTGTGTAGCTTCGTCCACGTCAGCTCATCGATGATGAGGTTAGAGTATTTAATCAGATTATTGAGCCAATACAAAAACAAATTAGTTATCCACGGTGACTTCAACTGTCACATCATAGATAAAACAAATAATACATATGTAAGGGGGGGGGGGGGGGTGTTAGAGCTCGTGTTTACCGCAGATGATGACCTCCTTCTTAGATTGTCGTTATATGAGCCATTAGGAAATTATGACCATAGTATAATTACATTCTCGTTGTACTTACCTAACTTTAACGATTAGGGAGAAAGTGAAAATGGTAATATAGCAATCCAAAGTCACTACATTTGCCTGTGTAGGAAGGTGAAGTTACACACAAAGCAATTCCAGATATAAAAATTATGTAAGGTGAATCTCAAGGAACTCTATTGAAAATTGATTAGCAACAAGGTTGGCCCATTGCTTGATACAAACAGGGTTTTACGAAACTCTGATCATGAGTTACCAGACTTGCTGAAATCCCACTTCTCATAATTGTTTACTAGAGAGGCAGGAGGTGGCATACCTCATTACTCATTAGGGTGTAACTTTAAATAATGATCAATGCCCTGAAGCAAAAATGTCCGATAGGCATGCCAACCTAAGAACCAACAAATATGCCTGTCCTGATGAGTTTCACTCAATGGTCCTGTGAGAAGTATGTAACCAAGTGGATACTATCTTCAATTATTCGACAACTACTGGAAATGTTCCACCGGAATGAAAGGGAACAAAATTATGTTACCCCCATTTTTAATTAAGGAGAACACCTTTGTTTAGCTAATCACCATTAAATAAGCCTTAAATCTATGGTAGGCAAGATATTGGAAAGCATAACTGGAGATAGGGTTGTAGATAATTAATTATTATATTATGCTACCGTATGACTCCCAACATGGTTTTAGGCGGCAAGGTTGGTGTTTGACAAATTTGATTGAGTTATTTAACTGTTAGCTCTATCAGTAGGACCAATTATGATTACAAACAGTGAGGGGGAATGTGGATCACACTCGAAGACAGATACAGAAAGGAATGAAGATTGTGAATACAACAGATTCCCAGTCATTGCTCAATTATTTTTGCTTTCATCATTTAAAAAGTTAATGTTTACTTCAACACACCTGTTTTTACTTTGAAGATGTAACCATTATCCAAGCCAAGTGAAAAGTATGTCTTTATTATTAATAGAAAAAATTAAAAGTATACCCCCAGTTGTGGATATCATACATTGTAAGGAGGACAAGAGGACATTCCCTGTGACATTATTATTCTTCATTATTAAATTTGCCTCCATGGTTATCTCTTTATCATTAGTAAAGTTGCTACCATCCCTTTTTGTTAATACAATTATTATTTGTGTCCCTTTCTTTACAATTATTACTTTTACCTCTCTACTACCATTGCTATCGCTTTCAATATCATAGTTACCATATCACTCATCAGTATAATTACAATACCACTCGTTAGCATAAATACAATCCCAACCATTAACACTCTCTATCTCTGCTTATGTCTCCCTGACCCTCGACCTCGGTCCTCTACATCAGGATTGGTCAAATGTGAAGCCTCAGTAAATGAAAGTGATTGGCTATTTAGCTCTCAGTAATCAAAGGTGATTGTCTCTGAGCTCTCTGCTAAAAGCGAGGATGATTGGCGCTGAGCCTCGCCAATGAGGTTGAAGAGTGAGATGGATGTGGGCGTGATTGACTGGGTCATGATGCCCTACTCTGTTTCCTTAGTTAAATTTAATTTTATCCTTTTAATAATATTTAAGATTGCTTTAATCAGGTAATTGGTTCAGCTTATAGAAAGGCTTTTAGGAATATTATCGTAGCATCACATATTATCGACATCGTCTTTGTCTTTGAATCCCAGGTTTTGGAATGCATTTGCGTGCCGTGTAACATTCCTGTAAGATATATTCATTTGCTTGCTATATTGAAGTTCAGCATTTCAATTAAAACTTACATAATTCGAAGTTTTCTTTGTGTAAGATATAAGAAAACAAATGTATGGAATATTAATTACAGAAGAAGTACACCTACAACAGTATTCATTCATTGACTAAAGACTTATCGTGCCTGTAAACACTGTACCGTACTTGCAAGGTGAATGCGATAGTACGAATGTAGCTGAATAAAGGCAGTAACTTAATGTAATAATAAGAATTAATTAACATTCATGTGGTGTAATGTAATTAATGCCACAGGTCACATGAAGACAGCAGGAACAACTATGCCAACATAATAACATAAGCAATCGGTTAAAACACAAAATAATAATTCCTGATTCCGCTAGGAAGAGGGCTGCGTTTTGCTGAATTGATTTTTGTCGTCTTTGGAACCTTAGACATAGTACTTCTGCTAAACCGCTGCCTCCACTATACTAAGACCAAACTTGTCCGCACAGCCAAAATAAACAAAGTGAATCTACCAGATTTCCGCTTCCAACTGTGGAGTCTCTTGCACCGCTACATTGTCTAAAACGGGATGTAGCGCATCTCCAACTTCTTGATTGTAATAGAACATTTCCAAGCTGAATACAAAGTATTAGCAGGTTTGTTTTTATCATTAGGAGTTGTGTAGGGTTGCGTGTGGTGGAGTGGTCTTGCCACTGGCCTGGTAATCCAAAGGTCCCGGGTTCAAATCCTGATGTATCAATGGGAAGATATTATTGGGATGGAATTTGTGCTGTACCTAGTATCAGTGCATTACCACAAGCCCACCGAAACGTCAATAAAATACCCTCATTGTTCCCTGATTAAATAGCACTGTATGAATATTCCCATATTCAAAATATGCTATAGGGGTGCAATGCCTGGTGAGTTATCTGCTCAACAGGTGGCGTTGTGTGTGTGTAAGTGTGAGAGTCCGAGTGTAGGGGGTGAGACAGTGAAGCACGGGAACGAGGTGGCTTCAGAGATGGGATCGTTTCGGGCCATGAGTGAGCACCGTGCCTCATGTGAAGGCAAGATGGCAGGTGCTCGTTGTACTCTACGTGCTTCACATGTCTCACTCCCTAGACTGGAACAAGACCTCACGGGCTTCACTGTTCATTGTAAAGCGGTGAATGTTAAGGCTCTCAGCCTATGCCCGAGAGGCAGTAAGTTGGAATATAGAAAAAAAAAAAAAAAAAAAAAATTGACAGTTGAGAGAGAAGACACCGGCGTTGCCAATGTAGCTACCTTACCGCTAGATCTAAAAGGATTTACTTGAACAAGGGAATGGAGCTGTTAAAGACAGGCTCCAGTCTTAACATTTCTTTCTCACTCGTTGATGTAGAAAGGTAGATGGCTGTGTAGGCCATTTTTAATAATTTAAATTTATAAATAAATATTGACTTGATCTAGCTGCAATATTTTACACCTAGCAATAAGAATGCTGGCTATACTCCAAATCTTTTAGCACATGTTATCAATATTGGAGTAATATTCTAGCAATATTAGATAGGCATTTACTAGTTTGTATTCTTCTAGTTACTTCTGCAAACAGATTAAATAATATTTTTGTGCTGATTTGGTAACCCTGTTGGACACCCCTACCTCGCACAGTCATGCCAGCCTCATGATAACGGTTGGGGAAGGGGGCGGGGCCTGTCGATATATGTCGAATGAATGCACTGTAGTAGTTACAGAGTTGATGATAATATTTACATTAAGCCTCTATGGGCCAGTATTTCATGTAGTGATGTAAAATGCGAGAGTCTGGAGCATGGTAGAGCTTGCATGCTGTTGAGTAATTATCCAGCACAGTGTCAGTTAAGAATAGCGTCAAGCCTGGAGCCCCTTTTCGAGAACTCCAGCCCCTTATTTCAGTTTCGTCCAAATCAGGAAGGTTTATCTTATGTCAAAGATTACTGTATCTGAGCCTGATACGAATAACAACCATTCCAAACTTCTTCAGTTCCCTTAACTATTGTTCTATTATAATCTGGCCAATACTTTGCGAACTTATTTAATATAAAAATGAACTTTCATACACAAAAACAAAGGTTAATTTCTAAATTTAATTATCTGTTTAACTAAGATGTGCATCCCTCTCTTTTATTCATAAAAAAAACTTTTGTATAAGTCATCTTTAGTGGCATTTTATCTGAAGTTTTGACAAATATGTTATTTGTATTCAATGTCACAATCATGAATCATATTTATTGCACTTAATTACTATGTAATATTAGTTTGCCTCTGCACTGCCTTCAGACACAATGACCCCTAAGGATTTGGGACTCGTTTTGAAAGGAAATTAAAGATTCATTCAATACAAATCAAACTTCCATACTGTACCATGAAAGGCCGTTCTAAAGCTGAATAATTTCGTCTCAGCTGGATTACAAGGAATAAATGAAGTATTAAAATAGGTTGTTTTTAAAAGCGTTATAATACAACAGTTATAAAAATAGGGCAGTGGGAACTTCATTTTACTTGGTAATACAATATATCCGTAAACTTAAAGAATAAAGCTTATGAACAGTGAAACAGACGAAAATGACACACGGATGAACGTACATAAAAACACAACCATGCATACACACATTCACATACATATACTGTATAAACAATGCAAAATGTAGTCCCACTAAACGCAAACAAAAAGACAATATGAAACATGATACAAATACGAAGATCAACTGGTTTACTTCCATTCCCCTCAGTAAGAGAACATGAACATCTAAAGCAATGCACATGTTGTAATATCTCTCTCTCTCTATGTATATATATGTATGCTATCATTTCTTACAGTTTCCTATATTTGGGCTTCGACAGTCTCTACTGGAATCAAATCCAGATCACCTCGTTATGATCAGATGGTCTATGTGGACAGGGTATCTATGCAAACCTATTTAAATATCTTTATTTCACTCTACTTCTCGCTGTCTCTCTTTCTGTCTGGGAAAGTACAAAATAGATCTCTGAGTTCTCTCTCCCTCATTTCCTGAATAAAGATATCCCCGGCCGAAGCGGTGTTCCCGGTATATTACAGCTCTGTGAAAGCCGCTTTTACCATTGCCAATATGGCCAACCAAGCTAAATGGCCTCGTCGGAAAATGTAAGTAATCCTGCAATCTGTTATATATACTGTATATATAATTATATATATATATATTTTTTTTGTCTATATTCCAACTACTCCCTCTCGGGCATAGGCTGAGAGCCTTTACACTACACCGCTGAACACGGTGAGGCCCGTGAGGTCTTGTTCCAGTCTAGGGAGTGAGACATGTGAAGCATCCCGGCTCGAAGCAATCCCATCTCTGAAGCTGCTCCACCTCTGCGCTTCACAGTCTCACTCTCCACATATATATATATATATATATATATATATATATATATACAGGGTGTATTAAACAAACTATTACAGACTTCAAGTGTTAAGTACCGAATACAAAAACAAGTTCACTTTGTTCTTTAATCTAATACAAAATAGTTATTAATTAATTATTTAAAGGACATAAAGTAAAATATCCAGTGTCGTTCAAGCATATGCTATAATCCGAACAGTGGCATTGGTCATATCAGGGTTTTCAAAGTTATTGTTATCGCAAATCCTCCATGGGGACAATATTGAGAATATTATTGTGAGTCAATACATACCTATTGTCCCTAATAAATTGCTTCTAATAGTGCGCCACAACTCATCTTAAGTATTACCCTCATTTTTAATGGATATTTGCATTTCAGAGATTCGCTTAATCAGTTTGGGACTTCAAAATCGATCATAATTATTTAGCACTACTTTACTGTACATTGTCATTACAGTGTAATAAGAGGAGATATATTGATTTTGTTTTCATTCCCACCAACTGATGTAATACAGTTTTGAGAAATCAATCATGTCCAATATGTGTAATCTTTGAATCTATATACCAAGACATAAAACATTTCCGTGAATTTCATTCAACATAGGATCGATCAGCCCCCAATGAATCTATGAATAAAGAACTATGCTTCATAAACTATTGAATTACTTTCTGCTGCGTTCGGATACGCGACCCAGACTTGGGCACCACGTGAACAGAGCTTCAAATGTCAAAATAGACGCGAAGTTAACCGCGGCATTCGCCCAATGTAAACATGACGACCGTACACCCGGAATCTACATCCATCCCCAGAATTATGAAGATGTTTTAATATATTGTATTTTTTTCTTCTATATTCCAACTACTCCTTCTCTGGCATAAGCTGAGAACCTGCACAATCACCGCTCAACACGGTGAAGCCCGTGAGGTCTTGTTCCAGCCTAGGAAGTGAGACAAGTGAAGCACAAAAGCTACAACCAGCCCTCGCCAACCTGCCATCGCAGACGCACGGCTCTTGGTTGCCCACTCTGGCTCGAAGCAGTCCCACTTCTGAGGCTACTTCGCCTTTATGCTTCACTGTCTCACCCCCTTGACACGGACCCTCACTCTCAGAACGCCACCTATTGAGCATTTAACTCACTAGGCATTGCCCCCCTGTAGCATATTTTGAATATGGGAATATTCATACACTGCTATTTAATCAGGGAACAATGAGGGTATTTTGGGGCGTTTCGGTGGGCTTTGTGGTAATGCACTGATACTAGGTAGGCCTACAGCACAAATTCAATCCTAATAATATCTTTCCATTGGCACATCGGGATTTGAACCCGGGACCTTTGGATTACCAGTCCAGTGGCTAAATAAAGGTATGGTAAATATACAGGAGACGCAACAATATAGGTAACAAATTTATAATGGCAGTTTTGGGTTCCTATCATCATATGCTTAATTTCTATATACTCTTTATCTCCGGGAAAAACAAAAACAAAATTCTTGGGATTTTTATTTTTTTCTTGGGATTTTTTTTTCATTAACCTAACCAAAAAATCTAACCTAATCTAAATGTATTTGGGGGCTATTAGGTTAGGTTAGGTTAGGTTTTTTGGTTATTTTTTCCCGGGGATAAAAAGTATTTAGAAGTGAAGCATATGATGATAGGAACCCAAAACTACCATTAAAAATATGCTACCTATATCGTTGCGTCTCCTGTATATTGACCAAAGTTGGACTGAGGTCATCAAGAAACGAAAGAAACCAACTAAGAAGAACCTACTTGTTGTGAAGGCAACTGAGGAAAATGAAAAGACAACAGATAAAAAGAATGAAGTTTCTCGAGCATTGGAGGGTGTTCAGATAAATGATGCAAGATTCATGAATGGAGGGAACATTGTTATTAACTTTGAGAGCGAGACCTTGAGAGATGAAGCAGCCCAGAAACTTGAGAATGTAGAAAAGGTAACCACAGAGTGAGAACACTGAAACGTAAGATCATGATTTGTGACGTTCCTATGGAGGAGACCCGGGAAACGATAATTGAGACCCTGTTAGACAAGAATGAGTATCTTAAAGACATCCATCCCAGAAGTTGAGACTAAGATTGAGAAGATGTTTTGCAAGCCTGCTGCTGGTGGCACGATGCATTACATTTTGAAGTGTGATCCAACTGTTCGAGAATTGATTAATAAGAATCGAGACATAGTTAAGCTAGAATGGGGAGTGTACACTGTAAGGGACAGGTATCATGCGTTAATTTGCTATTATTGCCAAAGATACGGACATTTGCAAGAACATTGTACTGAACCATGTTGCCATAAATGTGCGGGAAATCATAAATCCAAGGATTGTCAGCTGGCTGAAAGGAAGTGCATTAACTGTGTGAGATACAAGAAACCTGTGGTGAATCATTCAGCCAATGAAAAATGCTGTCCGGTCCTTGAGAGTGAACTAGAGAGGATTAGGAACAGTATTGGCCATGGCTATTAACATGGGAGACTTGGAAATTAAATGTGGCCTGTTGAATATTCAATCAGTGGGTAATAAAACTTTGGGCATTCGTGACCTGATAAAGGATGATGGTTTTGATATTTTGGCGCTAACCGAAACATGGCTAAATGAATGTAATGATGCTAAAATTCAAGAAATGACTCCAATACTGCATACTTTTCTGCATATTCCAAGGAAAGACAGGCAAGGAGGTGGAGTGGGAATTTGTCTTTCAAACTCATTTAAGAAACTCAAGGTGTATGCTACAGAGAGGATGGAGAGTGTTGAACATATGTAGGCTGGTTGTGAAATAGGTGGGAAGAAATGTACTTTTATTGTAGTGTATAGACCACCAAATTTGAGTACCAACTTATCCATTGGAGAATTTAGAATGTATTTGGAAACGTTAGACATGGTGAGCGCAAATGTTTTGATCTGGTGATTTTAACTTTTGGATTGAAGATTTAAGTGCTCGCTATACTATGGAATTTATGGAAATGATGGACTCATTCAATTTAGTCAAGAAAGTGGATGTGGTGACATCAATTGGAGGGCATAATAATATTGGACTTAGTGTTTTGTGATATTGACTCTAATCTTGTCCAAGAAGTGTGTGTGGAAGAGATATGCCGTATTTCTCTGGTGCATAGGCTGGTAACTTTTGTGATTCCTTTTATGAAAGATTCAAGACAAACTAAAAAGATTAAATTTAGATTAAAGAGAGACTTTATTCCGGGACTATTAGTAACTTCAGTGATCCAAAGTTTATCTGTAAAGAGGCATGAAACTTGTGACCATGAACACGGGAAACGTGAGGAATATGCGATATGTCTTTCTAGATTGTATAATGGTACTGTCAAGGAAAAGTATAATGAAATGTGCCCTATGCTTGAGAAGGAAATTGTAGTGATAGACCATGCGCCGTAGTTTAATGCCGAAATATTACGAGCGAAAAAGGAAAAAAAGAAAAGAGAAAGACTATGGCGTATGCTCCGGACAGATATGGCAAGAAGAGACTATCAAGACGCAAGAAATGAAGAGAATAGACTTATAGTAAAAAGGAAACGTGAATATTATAGACAAAAAAACATGGAGGCAGGAACAAATATTAATAGGTTATATACAGTACTAGATTAATTTGACGGGAACAAAAAGAAAAATAATTTACCTGAGGGGTTTTCAGATACAGTGCTAGCAAATACATTTTTAGACTTCTTCGACAATAAAATTAGGAATATTGTTGAAAACTTTAGAGTAAGCGGCGTGCAAGGACCGTCTTTAGCCAGTCAAGTTCCAGAGAATAAGGTATCATGTTTTAGGACAGTCGACCAGAGTGTGGTAAAATCTATTGTACATAGAGTGAAACATACGTATTGTGAAAATGATCCTTTACCTGTGAGTGATATAGTTCATAGTAAAAATGTCGATGGAAATCTGGATATATTACTAGATATTGTAAATCGAAGTATTGAAACTAATGTTTTTCCTGAGTCTGAGAAGAGGGCGATTGTGAAGCCTATAGTAAAAGGTAAATTGGATGCTCAGTGCCTTAGTTCTTTTCGACCAGTATCCAACTTGACATTTTTGTCTCTGATAATCGAGAATGTAATATTAGACCAGTTGCTGGATCCCCTGCAGAAAGTGCGAGTTTTTCCTGACAGTCAGTCTGCCTATAGGAAACTTTACTCCACTGAAACAACGATGAGTTCTGTGGTCAGTGATTTACTTGTATTGATGGATGAAGGAAAGTGTGGTGTTTTAATCCTGCTTGATCTAAGTGCTGCATTTGACACAGTTGTGCATGATTTATTGCTGACGGACTGTAGAACTATTGGCATAGATGGTAATGCATTGAATTACCTGAGAAGTTATCTTGAAGATAGAACATACTGCGTACAAATAGGTAGATCGTTCTCTGATATGAACGTTTAGAAAGGGGCGTCCCCCTGGGAAGTGTACTGGACCCAATTCTGTTTTGCATATATATAATTGAACTATAACTTTTGCTTGAGAAATATGGAGTTAGTTTTAAACTGTTTGCAGACGATACCCAGTTCTACTTGACACTGAGGAATGTAGTTAACACTGAAGAAATGTTGAGCAGAATAATGGCGGACATCAGTAGATGGATGGAGTCTAAGCAGTTGAAACTGAATGAGAATAAAATTGTTGGAAGAAAAAACGATCTCAGGAGGCTGGATATTTCTAGACTTCGAATCAACGGTAATGTTATGGAAGTGAGTAACACAGTGAAGGACTTGGGAGTGATGATAGACTGCAATTTATCATTCAAAGGTCAAATTTATCAGGTTTTGAGAATATCTGGATATCATCTGAGGAACATTGCCTTTGTGAGAAAGTATCTCGATGAAAAAATCACAAAGATGCTCGTTCATAACCATGTTATAAGTAAGTTGGATTATTGTAACTCACTCTACTATGGTATTCCAAATTATCAACTGAGGAAGTTACAACTTATTATGAATAGTCTGCAAGATTAATAAAGGGTCTACCTCGTCGGGAGAGAATAACACCAACTCTGATTGATTTACACTGGTTACCAATTAACCTCTGAAGTACGCATGGGGGGTATGAGACACCACTGCCTGTGCGCACGAATTTGAGCTGTTTCCATCACTAACATCGTTATTTTACCATAAATAGCATTAATACTTATCCATATGTGCCTATTATAGGTTGATTATAAAGGTATTAACCTGTTACAACAATGGAAACAGCGTTTGGATGGTCAAAATCGGCGATACAGGCCGGGAGTTACATAATGTATGGCTGAGGCAACCTCCTTTCCCGCCACTTTTCCCCACGTCTGGAGAGACACTGTCGATCGATACTCTCTCTCTCTCTCTTGCACTCGCTTGCTAACAGTGATGACAATGCCCTGCTTGCAACTCGCTAATGTTAGCACGAAAATATACCACAGAATAAGGGAATAACAGGGAAAATAGGTGATAACTGAAGGAGGGGAGGAAAGTGGGGAAAGAGGGGAGGTGGAGGAGTGATATTTGGCATGGCCCAGGGGCAATAAAAAAATAAAAATAAATAAAATGTTTTGGGGTGTTTTAAATGGATTTTTGTTTTCCCTGACTCTTAAGAGTCTTCCCGCAGTCCGCCGGGGGAATTCTTATGAGTCTTCCCGCAGTTCCCGGGTTAAGGCAAGAATTGTCTACTAATTGTGTGTTATGACATATCAAGCATTGAAGTTTGGAAAACCAGGATATATAATGGATCTATTAAAAGATTTCCACGTAGATACTGCCATGACATTGAGACACAGTGTAGAGTTGCACAGGCTGGAAGAGCCACAAAGTAATTTTGAATTTGGATTTCGAGCCTTCGAAAAGAGTGCTCCACGGCTCTACAACAAACTGCCTGAGAATGTCAAGAACAGTGAAAATTTGGATATATTTAAGAAGAGATTGAAGATGCACTTATTCACCGAGTGCTATGACTTCGAAGTCAAGACCATAAAGCCTGAATTAAAGTGCTAGAATATGTGAGAGCGGCTGCGATGAGCGTCGTGAAAGCGATGGAGCACGGCCGAGAATCATCACTACAAGCAACAAGTAACAAGTATTATTAATATTATTAACAAAAAACATGAAGCTCCTTACCTCGCAGTGAGAAATCCCTGAAGGACCCAGCACTCCAATAGTCATTTAGGTTAACCGACACCAACACACCAAACACTGCCACAACCTCCCCAGCACCAAAACCAACCCACCAACACCCCAGACCCCGCACAAACCAACTGACAACCTCGGGTAAACTCACTCACATACTCACAGAAGTCCTTCTGGAAGAGGCCTTACCTGGCCTGTGGCTCCAGCCCTACGGTGCCATCACTCTCTTGTCCGTGATGGCAACTGGTGGCAGTGATGGGGGACTGTATTGTTGCCTTATAGTTATATATTTGTTCTTGATTATTCCATACCCTATCTAAATTTATCTCAAATATTTCCACCGTGTCTGAATTTATAACCCACTCTGGTAGCCTATTCCATGTATCCACCACCCTACATGGGAATTAATATTTTCTTATGTTCAGACTTCAGTCTTGATCTTGTTTTATATATTTTCTTCGCATGTCCTCTGGTCGTGCTGTCCTCCCTCAGATGGAATATGTTCTTGCAACAGTCTTCGTCGTATCTCCCCGACGATATTTTAAATGTTTCAATAATATCCCTCCTTGATCTTCTGTATGAAAGTGTAGGAAGTTTTAAGAGTTCTCAGTCTTTCTTCATAAGATTTATCTTTCATGTTTGGTAACATCTTAGTGGCTCTGCGTTGCACATTTTCCACTGCCTCCACATCTTTGACCAAATAGGGATTCCAAACTTGATTTGCATACGCCAAGTGAGGGCGGATGAGAGCTGTGTAGAGAGATTTGAACATTTCAGTATCTAGACTTGTGAAGGTTCTTCTTATCTATCTATCTATCTATCTATATGCTCAGGCCCAATCCCCATTTTGGGGGTAGCCGACTCAAGACAGAGCAAGAACAGGGAAAACACAAAAACAACATAAAACAAAAAATAAACACAGATAAAATACAAACTCTCACACATCCAGGTCACCCAGGAGAAGACCCAGAGACCAGGGTTACCAAGGTCGCTCCAGCACTCCCCCGGCCCCTGACCACCCGGAGAGGTTCCGATCTCGGCAGGCAGACATGCAGCGGAGCCAAAGCCACAAGCCCTCCCACCACACTTCCAGGCACAACCTTCATATTAATCGTCTCCCCGGGCCAGGCCCCTGATGGACTATTATCTAGTCCAACTTGCGCCCGACCCCTTACTCCAAATGACCACGTGTTCACTCAACTATTCAGCATAAAGATCAGCATAAAATTATACTGTACACACACAGTTTAACCCTAGAAGGGGAAACCTGGGTCAGCTGGACCCCAAAATATTGCACGCGCACACGTTTTTGCTTGTGGATGCGTGACGCGGCCAGCTAGCAACGAGTTCTGGTGAGGGAACGCCAGTCTACAACCTGCCTCCACCGAGTGCAGATGTACAGCCCTGCAGTTCCAGCCCTCCCTAGCCCCCCCAGCCCCCTCGGGTCAATCTGACCCCACCATTCCGGTTCTAAGGTACGATGTTTTGTTTTGTATTTATTTGCTTTTGTGCTTGTGATGCCTATGTTTATGTACCGATTTATGCATGATAGTGCTTAGATGATGGATAGATAAATTCCCTAGCTTGCCATACCCAAACGATAGGTATTTGACAACATTTTGTATTTTTTATGAATATTTTTCCTAATTTTCGATTGTGTGGATTTTGAAAAGACCGCCATGGTACGATTGTTTGTCTTGGATTGTTTTGCTTTTGTGTTTGTGATAGCTATGTTTATGTACCTATTTATGCCTGAGTGCTTAAATGATGGACAGATAAATTCCCTAGCTTGCCATACCCAAATGATAGGCATTTGACAACATTTAGTATTTTTTATGAATATTTTTCCTAATTTTCGATTGTCTGGCTTTTGAAAAGACCGCCATGGTACGATTGTCTTGGATTTGTTTGCTTTTGTGTTTGTGATAGCCATGTTTATGTACCTATTTATGCCTGATAGTGCTTAATTGATGGATAGATAAATTCCCTAGCTTGCCATACCCAAACGATAGGCATTTGACAACATTTAGTATTTTTTATGAATATTTTTCCTAATTTTCGATTTTCTTGCTTTGAACAGACTGCCATGGCCAAGTCTGGCAAGCTTACAAGCTCAGAAATAGCGTCCCTGCTCGACCAACTGGAAGACGAGGAGGATGACACAATTGAATTTGTGGACTGTGGTGAAGATGTCACAATTGACCCAATAATCAGGCCCCTGGACGACCTGCACGAGCCAAATTATGACTCGGAAGATGAGGCTGATGGGGCCGACGAAGAGGGACCTCCCCCTCCCGACGAACCTCGCTCCCCCGTCCTAAACCCACCCTCTCCACCCTCACCTGGCTCATCACCCTCATGCTCCCCACGTGCCAGCACACCAGTGTCACCAGTTGACACGGACATGGGCACGGACAACGCAGTATCTCCAGCCCGACCAGGCCCCACGGCAGCCCCTATGGTAACCCCTACAAGAGTCACAAGAGCCACAGCCCCTGCAGCCCCTGCAATCGACCCTATTTATAAGATTCCTGGGCCGAGGAACAAGGTGGTTGCCAGCGATGGCAGTAGTTGGAGCAAGCAACCACCAGCAGCACACCGCCTATCCAAAAGAAAGAGAACCTCCCAGACGTACGTGGAGGGGCCAGCACCACACACCTTCATAGCCACTCACCACCACACCGTGTGCACTGACTGCTACCAAACTTAGGTAAATATAATTATTGTCTTCCCAGGTTACTTATTAGACATCTAAGTATAAAATAACACAATTTCAGCACATTCGGACATGAATGAAGGTCAAGGAGGCATGTTTTAAGTCATTTTGAGGGGGCCTTTTGGAGAAAATGTTGAATGGAAGGGTGTTTGGTTACTAAAAAGTCCGTAAATATACATTTGTTTTGCCAAATTTACTTATTATACATGTGTTCATACAATTACAGAGTGTCAGCAAAATAAAACATGTTTCAGCCCCTCTTTTGGGTTTTTTATGTGAGATTATAGAAATGGTGTGATTTTATGTTGTGACGCCTACCAGTGTTGGCAGAATCGCCTCCCGTTAGCCAATAGCGCTCGCCAGGGCAGTGAAATGGGCTACAATTATCAATGAATGTTGTTCTTTCTTTCATAGTACTTGCATTGTTACAGACAGTCCAGTGGTGGTCTTTATTTTCGTCTGTGACAACGGGAAGTATTTTATATCATGAGTAGAATATAAGATGCATTGTAGTGAAGTTGAGAGAGAGAGCGAGCGGCCAGCGTGGGGGTAGTGAGTGTTGCTTCCCTCCTCCCTCGCTCGGAGGAGTTTCCCGCCCGCGCGGGCTTTTTCCCGTCTTTGATTGGCTGGTGGTTCTTGGCGCGTCATAGGGGCCTGCTGCCTTGTGACGTATCGGCCTGTGATTGGCCGACCACCATGCCTTTGTGGGATCCTGAGGGTCCCGAGGAGCTACCCTCCTCAGAGCAGGCTAGGGACACACATGACTAACATCCTTTTTACAACTGTCCCCCATATCTCCACTATTCTGATACTGTCTCTCTCACTCAACTTCCTTCTTTCATTCCTCTAATCTTTTAACGTCACAGCACTCCCTTTGGGTTCAGTACACGATTTCCTATCGGCCCATCGTATTGTGTGCGTCGCTCTCATATATATTTCCATGTATTAGAATAGGCTATAAGGGTTCTTAGTCTATGGAGGTTTGATGACTCTGTGTGTGTCTCCCTCAGTGTCCTTAGTTTATGGAGGTTTGATGACTCTTTGTGTGTGTCTCCCTCATTATCATTAGTGCTCTGCTGGGTTATTTAATGCTAGACTGGGATAAGGCTTCTGTTGTCGTTGTCACCGATGTGTGTATGGTTCGCTTATACCTACACGACTGCAACGGTTTCTGTGGTAGCCTAGGTCGTCCTTTTGGTTGTGTCTTTTGCGAGTGCAGCATCGTGTTGTAAGAGGGCATTAGCCTAAACCTTATAACACAGTGCTGCCTCTTTGTTTGACTTTAGAGGGATCGCCAGGGTAGAACCAGATACTTGAGATCTGGACCTACCAAGAGAGCATCCCCGTCATTAACGTAACTTTAATCATACCGCCTTAAGGACAACGCTAGGCTATGAGCCTGTCTTGCTCAGCTACAGTTTCCTAACCATGATATCCCAGCTAGACTTTATTCGCCTAGCAGACATTAGTTAGGACATAAGCTCATTTTGATATGTACGCATTATTATTCACAGCATTTATGAGTCTAGGTTGTTGTTGAGTTGCACAACCATAGCAGACTGTTTCGTTGATAAGGAAGTAATTATTTTAGTGTCGAGCATTACTGCCGTTGCGCATATATAATATTCTCGTGTCAGTTAACATTATATGTCCTATCTTTTAGTGTATTCAGTCTACACGTATGGTGTCCTGCCTCCTGCCTTTATATAATTTAAGATACGAGCATCTTATGAGCATCAGACTTTCTTCAGAAGTTTCCAGGTCTATGCTGTAGGACTATACTTCACTTTCTTTCAGATAGGAGTGAAGAGTTTATTGTTGTTTAGAGTAACTGTATTGAAGCATCTTTTTATTGTATTAAATCTTGCAGTGATTTAATTGATCTTTCCATAGCTTCCCTTTTATGCATTTTAACGTAACTTGCATCTTGTTTGTTATCAGGCTATACCAGTGTGGGTTAGCCTGAAGTAGAGTACATTTATGCCCAGTTAAGGATACCCCGTTATCGCAGATTAACTCTGGAGGGTATAGGTGTTTTTGTTCGCCGGCATATAAGTTCAAGGGTTTGGATCTAGCGTACCGTTGTTGCATAGTGCCATATTACTAGTCCAATCATTAAGTGCCCTTGTTTTATTCGTAGCCCTAGTCGTAACAATGTGACTAAAAAGTAACTCTCTTTTCTTTCTTCCAGATTTGGTATTTTCTTGGGGTCTAGGGTACCCAGGTCCTAGGAGGGAGTTGCACCATTATCCGGCCCTCATCTTAGATATTTTCAGCTAAATCAGTCTATAAATGTATTTTATTTTATTTTTTTAGTGGACCCAACTTTTTACCCTCGAAAATTTTGAAAAACAGTGCCTCGGACAGATCATACTCAGGGAATCTCTACAACAACTGTGATAAACGCCTCTTGCATAATGTATATGTATATTTAAGGCCTTCTGGGCAATAATAAAGCATTAGAAATATTTGTTTTGAATATTTCCCCAAGAGGGGTCATCCTGTCCCCGCATTCCCCTTTTAATCGCGATTTTGAGCATTCCCCTTCTAGTTAAGTTTTGTTCAGCTGGAAAATTTCCATTCACTGTTCTCCTTTGGATAAAAACGCATATAATTGTATTGCTCGTTTTCTAAAGTTAGCTTGCATAAGATTGATAAATTTTTTATAACATTTCGAGACAACAACAAAAGTTATATATCCTGTACCAGCAATATGTAATGTTTCTTTTAGGCATTGAATGATGTTATTGTAAAATTTGACTAATGAAACCAGTGGCATCAATAAGAATGATGTTTGAAATATTGTATTACATTTTGGCTTTTAAGCCTGACATATATAAATCATGTTAATTTGGGTAATATGCTGCTTGCCCAGTGTTTGCAGGTTGGATATATGTATCACACACCACAAACTATAAGAACAGGGTCACAGAGATGGACGCTACGACAAAATGCACCCAGTCTCTCTCTCTCTCTCTCTCTCTCTCTCTCTCTCTCAATGTGAATACAACACGCAACCATGGCTGGACACTTTTGTCACATAATTATATGATCTCTTCGACCTGGAACAAAATTCCCTACGAAGTTGTAAACAGTTTTTCAGTAGAGCAGTTCAAAAAGAAAGTAGATAGTATTTTGCACACTCTTTAACCCTTATTTAGCGGCGAGCAACATAAGTCGAGTTAAAAAAAGCTGGACTATGTGGCGGCGCTCGACATAACTCGAGTGGCAATTTCAGCACGTAATGTGGCTGAGAGAGAGAGACAAGTGGTGGCAGGAGACTAGCGAGCGTATGACTGCTCCAGACCACCGCGGCGAACCTACTGACACAAATCTCAGCTCCCTCCTCCCTCTCTCACTCGCTACATACTCAATTATGTACTGAAAGTACCGAATTACCTGCTTTTTGCACTCGCGTTGCACGGTTATTGCAAGAAAACTATCCATCATACAAGGATCGTTATGGTGTCATTCGAAAGCTCTGTTTATGCCCTTTCAGGGATAGGTACTTGTTTTACGTTCTGGGTCTTATTTAGGCATGAAAATGATCACGTAAACAGCCCTATTTTGGCTAAAAACACCCCGCTGTGCGGTACACATAAATAAACCGCATAGGCCGCTCGTAAGGTGTTAATGAATGTATTGCACTAAACAGTATCTCTCCTTCCACTAGCACTCAGTTATTATATCTTCGTTCGATCTAGAGTTAATAGTACCCGTTCCATATGATATAAAATAAATACGGGGGTTACCCCCGTATTTTAAAACCACACTTAAGTGTTGCCCTAAACATTCATGAGTGACATAAGTTTCAGCAAATATTTCTGAAACTGAATTATATTTAACCCCTCAATCGTAAATTAGCTCTGAGTTGTATCTCCTTTTGAAATATGGTTATGGAAACACTAACGGCCATGTTATTAAACCTCATTCACGTGAGGCCCTAAACCCTCAGAAACGAAATAAGCAGAAACAATTAGTGATCTCATAGAGCCACTCATTAAGTTTGGCCAATTATGTGTCACTTTGTCATTTATTCATGAAACTCTAAATATAGATGCCTGTGACTGTAGTTTAATAATACCCATTCACAATGTCATTGGGAGAGAGAGTGAGAAGTGTATCGCAAATTGTAATAGACAAATTAATTGAATAATTTGTTTTAATATAACAGCCATAGAGGTGATATGCAGACGTAATAGAAGGCAGGTGAACGCCTGTCATAAATATGTGTATGTATGTGTAGATTTCTGTTTTGAGTGTGTTCATACATAGGCTATGTGTGTGTGTGTGTTTGTACATTTATTTGTATGTAAGCAGTACAATGTCATTTTTATAATCAATAACCATTAACACGATATTTGTTTCATTAATCACAACTTTACTCTTTTTTGAAAAACAATAATTATGTATTATTTGATTGTGATCTCTACATTACACTGCTTTGCAAATATAAGTAAAAATGCTGACATTTCATAATTATGTAGATGGCTTAGCAACAAAACCTTGGGGACAGGAACTGTCTGCGTTGAATTATTGTATTGTTTATTCCAAATGTTCAAGATTAACCCCTACTGTACCATAGGGTAGCTACCATAAATGTGCCCCCCAGTCCCAAGCAATGTGGCCCAAATGGCTTCAGAGGCAAGATATAAATAACAACCTCCCACCTCAAAAGATGGAGAAACACTGCCTCTCCTAGCCTGTGGAGGCTTGAATATAAGCTGAGAGGTGTTCCCAGGGTCTTACAGCAGTGTTCAAACGTCGTGGTACCAGGCACTGCCTGATACTGGCAGTTACATTGATCTTATATTACTGACGGCTTCTGCAGCTTCCGCTGGGACTGGGGAGTAAATTATCTACTGACGGTTCTGCCGTCACTGGGATTGTACTGATTAAATTATATATATATATATCAACTCAATAATTCTTGCTTAAAGTTACTCTGGATACCAAATTTTAGATCTCATAACTGGTATTGTCTCTGTCGTACATACAAATTTGGTGAGATAAACTTAATGTATACAAACATCGCCCAAGTGATGAAGGTACAAAGGGATTATATTAACTATGCAAAAAGTATGATAATAATAATAAAATTTATTCAGTTAGCAATTTACAGAGTTGGTACCACATAGTATGTTACAAATATGCCATGTACCAGCCTTGCATAATTCCAACTAAGGATAGCCCAATAAGGCCGTTAGGCGTATTTCCATTGGGGTCCTTGTGGGATTAGGTTAGCTGGGGAAATGGGGAGGATAAAGAAATAGATTCTTTAGAGAAAGTATTTCTAGGGGGTATTTTAACCCTTATTTAGCGGCGAGCAACATAAGTCGAGTTAAATAAAGCTGGACTATGTGGCGGCGCTCGACATAGGTCGAGTGGCAATTTCAGCACGTAATGTGGCTGAGAGAGAGAGACAAGTGGTGGCAGGAGACTAGCGAGCGTATGACTGCTCCAGACCACCGCGGCGAACCTACTGACACAAATCTCAGCTCCCTCCTCCCTCTCTCACTCGCTACATACTCAATTATGTACTGAAAGTACCGAATTACCTGCTTTTTGCACTCGCGTTGCACGGTTATTGCAAGAAAACTATCCATCATACAAGGATCGTTATGGTGTCATTCGAAAGCTCTGTTTATGCCCTTTCAGGGATAGGTACTTGTTTTACGTTCTGGGTCTTATTTAGGCATGAAAATGATCACGTAAACAGCCCTATTTTGGCTAAAAACACCCCGCTGTGCGGTACACATAAATAAACCGCATAGGCCGCTCATAAGGTGTTAAGATACCTTACATCCTATAGTAAATATCAGTAATCCGTAATCAGTAATAATTTCAGTTTGGTTTGTCTATCTCTTATGTCGTATTTAGTAGTAGACATAAGCTTGGTGCTCCCTTCTCGCAGCTGTCCGGTTCAGGTGTTCCTTCAGGCTACGTCTGAAGGAATACAGTGTTCTCTTTTCACGGACTGTCTGGGGTAGGTCGTTCCAGTCTTTGATGGCAGTGAAGAAGAATGTTTGCTTACCCTGTCCTTGGATTCTCGGGACCTTATAATTAAACATCCTGTTTCTTGTATTATGTCCACTCCTCTCATTTGCTTTAACAAAATCATTCTTTAGATACTCTGGAGCTCTGTCATAGAACATTTTGAAGGCATTAGTGAGCCTGATTTGTTTGGCCCTGTCAGAGACATTGAGCATACCTAGTGACTGAAGTTGTTCCTGGCCAACATGTGATCTGGGTCCTAGGTTCAGCATAAACCTAACCATTTTATTTTGAGTGACCTGAAGTTTGTGCTGTGCTGATTTAGATGATGCAGAGTACCAGGATGACACAGAATAGTCAAAATGACATTGCACAAGCTCTTGGCAGAGGGTCTTTTTGGTCTCCGCGGGCAAGCATCCCACCTGTCTATACAGGTATTTTATACGTGCTCTACACTTACTCAGGATAGATTCCAAAATTGTTTCACCTGACAAACTCGCGTCCAGTTTTAGTCCGAGATATTTAACTTGTGACACTGTTGTTATAGGAATATCATTACAGTTGACCGAGAAGCCCACAATGTCTTTCAGTTTGCGTTTTGTTCCACATAAGATGGCTTCCGTCTTGCCCAGGTGAAGAGATAGTCTATTGTCCACTAGCCATTCACTACATGATTCTAGTTCTTTGGAAAGTGAAGCGGCAATACTTATTGGGTCTTTTCCTGAAACCAGAAGCACGCTGTCGTCTGCATACAGTAATAATTTACATGAGACGCTCAGTTCCATGTCGTTCACATAACAGAGAAAGAGTAAGGGACCAAGGATGCTTCCCTGCGGCACCCCACAGTTAATTGGCATAGGATCAGATATATTATCATCAATTTTGACTCTTTGGGTTCTACCACTAAGATAAGATTTAAACCAGTTCACAGACTGGTTTACATAGGATATCATGGTCTACTGTGTCAAACGCTTTTTGTAGATCAAGAAGAACCATACCGGTGTAGTTACCTTTAGACATTTCTTTACGAATGTGATCCGTTAAGTGGATGAGACAGGAGTCTGTCCAGTACATGCATCTGAAACCTGATTGAAACTTATAGAATAGATCATTTTGTTTGAGGTAGTGTTCAATTTGGGTGTATACCGCTCTTTCAAGGATTTTAGATACAATACATAATATGCTAACTGGTCTGTAGTTGCCAACTTCTAGTTTATTTCCATTCTTGAATAGAGGGGTTACAATAGCTTCCTTCAGTTCAGCAGGTACAGTGTTGGTGCTAATTGACAAGTTGATGATGTGGGTTTGGGGGCCTGCTATACAAATGGCTCCATCTCGTAGAAATTTGGCAGGAATTTTGTCTGGTCCTGTGCTTTTATGTACATTTAGGTTAGACAGCTCATCAAAAGTGTATTTTGGTGTAACATTTTGCAATCCAAATGTGTTCGGGTGTATGTCTTTATCTCTGTAGAAATTACGAAAGGTGGCCGTTGTTGTCGTGTATTTATTGAGAGGTTGAGGTAGGTTCTGTGCAAGTGTGTTTGCTATGGAAGTGAAGAAGGAGTTGAAGTAGGTTGAAATTTGTCGTTTATCGTGGCAAACCTGATCATTAATGGTGAGAGCAATATTAATGTTAGACGAATCCCTTGTCTTGTTGCTGTAGCCTGTTGTTTTTAGGTGCCTCCATAGTTTCTTTGGGTTATTCTGATATTCCTCTACCTTATTGTGAAAATAATTAGTTTTTGCTGATTTCATTTTCCTACTTAGTTTATTCCTGGCCCTGTTGAACTCATGTTTCAGACCTTGATCCTGTCTATGTTTCGCTAGCCTTTTTAACAGATTGTCTCTGTGTTCCAGATGGTTTAGTATGTCATTGTTGATCCATGGGTCTGACCTTGCTTTAATTCGTATGTCTTTCAGAGGAGCTATTTCGTCTAGGATGTTTGTGATGATGGTTCTGAAGCCAACCCATGCGTCATTAACGTTTGTACTTCCAAACACTGGAGACCAGTCTGTATTCCATAAAATGTCTAGAAATGTTTCTTTAAAGTAGTTTCTGAGTGACCTTGTTTTGATAACCTTGTGATTCTCTAGGGTAATTTTTGTGGTTTTCCGTGTGCAATATGTGACGAAGTGATCACTTATCCCAGTCTGTATAACCCCTGATTAGGATATTTTGTCCTCTCTGTTACAGTTTATGTGGTCTAATATTGTGGCAGTGTTCTCAGAGATACGTGTGGGGGTTGTGATGAGTTGTTTGTGATTGTGCATTGTCAGTATATGCCTATATTCTCGTACACGCCTATTATTTCGTTGTTTGTAACACAGGTTAAAATCCCCTAGTATGATGGATTAATTCCGAGAGTCTAGCGATGACAAAGTTCGTTCACATTTGGTCAAAAATTGTGTGTCGTCTGGTGGCCTATAGCATACCCCAATTGTGATGGGTCTTGTCCTCGGCAGGTGTAGGTCGATCCACAGAGCTTCGTGATTTTCTACATGGAGGTCGATCCTAGTTGTGTGTGTGAGGTTGTTTTTTACATACAAACATACTCCTCCCCCATGCCTATTGCGATCATTCCTAACCATATTGAAACCTTGAATCTTTATTTCACCATCGTTTATACTTGAATCCAGCCAGGTTTCTGTGATTGCAATTATTGAAGCTTTGGCCTTATTAGCTAACAAGTTAATTTCTGACAATTTATGGTACATTCATCTGGCGTTAATGTGGATAAGATGGAGCCATTTGTTGGTGAACACTCTGTATTCATCTTTGATTTTGAATGTGTCCTGGCTGGATTCTGAGTTGTTAATACTTGGATCATTTACATTCATATTCGGTAATGAATGCAAGGCACACTTATTGCAAAGGAATTCCCGTTCTTCACTGTTGGTCTTCTTAGAGATGCACTTCATGTGAGCTACATTTTTACACTTTACACAGTTTTGGATCTTCTGACGTCGTGTTATGAGTGATTCACAAATAAAACAAATGGTTTCGCGATGTTGTACAGCTGAGTTCCTACATTTACCACATTCAACTTCGTTGCTACTGTTAACGTAAGTACATCGGTTATGAACAATTTCATTACAACTGTTGCATTGTAAAAGTGAACTCCTATTGTTGAAACCAATATTACAGACTATACATAGTTTGTTCGTACTGTTTATCATACGACTGGAGGTGTGGTTTGGTCCGCGTCGATCAGCTGTTTGTGCGGGAGAGGGTAGGGGATACTCCCGGTCGGGCTGTGGTTGTTTGCTGTTGTTGTTATTGTTGTTTTCATTGTCCGTTGATGCTGCTTCCCTGTTGATGTATTTGCGAGTTCTACCTGTTTTTATTGTTGTTCTTGTTGCATGTTGTGCTACTTGGGTCGCCGATATCTGTGGTATTAATGGTAATGCTGTGGGTAATGTAGTGTTGGTGGAGTGGGTAATTGCTAATTCCCTGAATTTATCGCATTCCATTTCTTTTCTGCTGGTAACATAAGTACATCGATCGTGTACTGTTTCATTACAAATACTACATTGTGATGTTGGTCTCCTTTTGTTGAATCTAATATCGCACACTGTACATAGTTTCTTTTTATTGTTTGTCGTACGTCTGGCGGTGTGGTGATCAGCTGCGCTGCTAGGGTGTGAGCGCGGGGGTTGGGGACTGTCTGTGGCTATGTCTCCCCCTATGACCCCTCCCTGTCCCACCTGTATTTGCTGTTTGATGATGTCCTTATTCCTGGCTGCTAATGCTGCTCCATTGTTGATGTTGTTGCGACTGATACCTTTCTTCCTAGCTGCTCCGGTTACATGTTGAGCCACAGATAGTGTTGGGTTGTGTTGTTGGTTGAATTGGAGCGTGACGGGAGACTGGGTCGCCGACCGTGTTGGGTTGTGTTGTGGGTTGAATTGGAGCATGACGGGAGGCTGGGGTACCTGTAGGCCCGGATTGTAATAACGAATTTTTCTGCTAGGGACTGTTGAAATGACGGTGTCTGTCTTACTTGGTTGGTGGTGAGGTTTCTTCAGTGTTGACCTCGGGCCGGGGTTGGTCTCTACATCTCCGCAGCTAATTAGAGTGTAGCACAATAGGTGTTGTAGCGAGGTTGTGCCAGAGTACTTGCCAAGCCGCTGTGTCTTCCCGATATATAAACTTGACCAGGCAGGAATGGTGACAGAAGGTTCACTTATGTGTGATTTCTGTGTGACGAGGTCCCTCAATACTTGTTTAGTGTTGATCTGGTACACTACCGGTCCCCTCTGCACCTTTATATCAGCACAGCCCCTCTGGATGTTGAGGAGGATGATACACAGGGAGAGAGCTACGACGCACCTTTCACTCCTCTCGCCATCTTGGCCTCTCAGACTATGTGAATGTATGTATATTCTTTAAAGGAGTGTAGAACATCTGAACTGACAAACATTTACACTTAATAGAGCATTTTGATATCAGAATGCGTCAGGATTTTAGAAGGTATCATTGCATATACAGACCATCGCCGTCTTCCACTAAAACCACATCTCTCTCTCTCTCTCGGTTATACTCCCTAATCACCTAGATGAACGATGCTGTGGTTCTGAATAGTTAACAATTCTCTTACCCCGTTCAGTACCATGACGTGTTTTTACCTTTCACTCTAGCCAAAGTTAGGCGATTTTATGCAGTATGTTGTATAAGAAGGACCTATATCATTCAGAGGGTTTTTTAAGTTCGTATTTATCCTTTTGAGTCTTAGAAATAGATTATATTCTAAATAAAGTCGTATAATGAAGCACTGAATGAGGAGTTAGAGTCGCTGAATCTATAGGTCATGTTGGGTGCAGCAGTGCTGTAATTCATGCATTATTTTGCATTATGTTATTTTCCGTGCTGCAGTGAAAATTATAGCTTCATTCCTTTTGTGTGTGTGGTTGTGCAGTATAATATTTGGAATATTTTTAAAAAATTGGACCATTTTGTTTTGTTTTACCTGTAAAATGTAATAGGCCTAATATGAGGTTCTCCTGGCCAATGTGATAGGCCTCACCTGAGCATGATCTTCAAACAAGTATCAAAACCGAGGCAAAGGCAGGATACTTATGAACATTGGGTGACAAGTATATCTAAGAGGCAACTTTTGATTACAAACATCAAAATACACTTAGGCCTACATCTCACACATGCACACACACACCTACACCCCCTCCTCCACCCACATTATTTAGGAAGCGGTGGCAGGGCCCTGGGACCGTCCTTCAACCCTAGATATATCCCATATACTATATACGTATTCCAGGGAGCGAAGTTAGCAACCCCCCAGCAGGCATGATGGCTGCAAGCATGATCAATAACAATGAGACGAAGGGAGGACAAATTCCTCCCTACCTTCCACCCACATTCTTTCCGGACTTAATTCTGTGGTTAATTCATTCTCGACATCTAATTTCTGTGTCCATATTCTTTGAATATTTCTTCATGTGCCCTGTGCAATATTATTGCATTATATGGGAGATATAAGTGAGACTATGTACTTCCTGCCTTGCCTCCACCTGCTTGCAAGCCAGCTGACGGGGGTGCCATTCGCGCCAACCATGCAACTCTCGACCATAACCACAACACCCTAACAATATTTGTTTGCAAAAAACATAATTTTGCAGTGGCTTACGGGTGTGTGATACCAATACACTGATAAAAATTTAATTACGTTTTGCAAGGGTCAGCTTTTCGGTCGAGTGTTCACAACAGGGCGGGCTATTCAAATCACTAGCTAGCATTTGATAGGTTAAAGCTGCAATTGTGTGGTCAATAAACATCTATCTATTTATCTATCTTTTTATGTGGAGAGAACATAGAATAATATAGATTCACTTACTGTGCTAGTGAATACTATAACAGGAGGTTGGGCGGGTGCCCAACCCCGAAAGGAGTTGAAATAGGGGAGCTATCCCCCCGCCAAAGGCGGCTTTCTAGGGCCTTTCCTAGCTGATGCTGAGAGGATTGGGTTCTAGTCATGTGGTGATGGGCTGGTCTATCCGAGTGAGAACTGAGCGATCTCTGCCATACCCATAGCTTACTCTGACTGTTCCTTTTACTTATATATCTTCTAGATCTCAAGTGGCGGCGTCTTTCCGTGGATTGACCTCCCTACTGCCAACCTAGAAGTTGGCAGATTGGGAGCCAAAGTGTCACATTTTTCCCTTACCCCTCAACTTTCCCTTCATAATTGCTGAGGGGCACAGGGCCTTGGGTGGGGCTTTGGTTTCCCGAGCGTTTCCGCACTCTCCTCAGCTCCCTGCCTTGGAGTGGCTTCGGTCACCCGGGCTTTGTTAGTGGTAAGCAGGGAGGATTTTGTGGGGGCGCTCGTTTATGGCCTTGGCCTTGCTCGAGACCTTGGGGCTGTTCGGCCAGACAGCCTGGGGAACAACAACAACAACAACAAAGGTGGGCTTAGCCACCTGTGAATCGATGTCTTGACTTTACATTTAGAGTTATGGACTCTCTCAACAAAGGCCAAGGCAAGTTGATCAATCATGTAGAGAGATATTTTGGATGGGAATGGTTGCAACCTGGAGCCTCAATGGAAGAGATGGGGAAGAAAGAAGGTACAGTAATATTAAAAACGAGAACAAAATTGAAAGAAAGGATACAAATAGACAAATAGATGCTTTGGAATCAAAATTTATATAGTGAAGACAAATATTGAAGGCAACACATGTGAAAACTACAAGGAAATAAAGAAAGCCAATCGCAAGCTGAAGAGAAAAGGAGGCCACGCAAAAAGAAAACAAAAAAACGTGAAAACAAAATAGCAAAAAAAACTTTGGAATCCCAGCCAGATAATTGAAAAAATCTCTGCATACCCCAGTTTCCCTGTTCCACTCTCAAAGAAAGAATTATGTGGCCTAATTATCGCAGGATCAAATAACACAGAAGCCGGCCAATTATTATCCTGGTTGGGGACCCTTACAGGTCACGGTGGTCATAACCTGTAGCGGTCCTTGTGCTGGATTGTGGCTGGTGTGATGACGGTGGTGAAGGGGGGCTGGGGATGAGAGAGAGAGAAAGAGAGTGTATGAGAGAGAGATAGTGTATGAGAGAAAGAGCGTGTATGAGAGAGAGAGGGGGGGGGGGGATGTGTATATTGCAGATACCTATATTTGAAATAGTTTTCTGTTTTATCAGACGTTTCTGTGTGTAATATTATTTAATTATAATATCAGTTGTGGAAATCTGCCCTCTATTGACTTGCTAAATTTATTGATATTTAATAGGTAATAATTGTGCTTCAGGAAACTCTATCATTAGTGACGGATAATGCACATATACAGTATATGCCTATATATTATATATATATATATATATATATATATATATATAATATATATATATATATATATATATATATATATATACACAATATATATATATATACATATATATATATATATATATATATATATACAGTATATATATATATATTTTTTTTTATGTGGATGAGAGAGACAAAAGGCATAACTGCCTGCAGCGAGTGCCTCCCACCGATTTCAGAGAGTGACAGGGCCGTAATCAAGGGATGTCCGAGTTAAAATGCCTGGACACACTGAGTTTGAAGCAATTTAAGTCATAGGAAGAGGGAAAGACTGATTCTGGGAGAGAGTTCCAGAGCTCAGCAGTTGAGTAGAAGAAAGTCTGAGAATAGCGTTTCACTCTTGGGTTGGAGAGTCGCACAGAGTAGGGGTGGGATTGTGTTGGAAGGCGGGCACTACGTACCCTACGAAGAGGAGGTGGTATGCACTGGGAATGCTGCGAGGAACACTGATTATTGTAGTAGCGATAGAATAGCGAGAGAGATGCAACGTTGCGGCGAAGAGAGAGAGATTGCAGAGAGTTGGTGAGTGGACGGGAGTTAATGATACGAAAGGCTTTCCTTTCTAGTTTATCTAGGAGTGCGGTGTGAGAGGATCCTCCCCACACATGTGAACAATGCTCAATACAAGGACGCGCTGTGCCCCTGCACAGAGCAAGAAGCTGTGCAGAGGTAAAGAACCCCTTGAGACGGTTGAGCACACCCAGCTTCCGGGAGGCTGCCTTAGCGAGACTGGTCTTTCCAAGTGAGAGCAGAAGAAAAAGAGACACAGAGAACATTGAGAGAAGATGAAGGGTTGATTTTTGTATTGTTGAAGAATAAGGGATAGTCCTCTGGAGGTTCCTGACGGGTAGTAAGATGGATAAATTTTGTTTTGGAAGCATTAAATGCAACAAGGTTTACTCTACCCCAATTGGAAATAGTAGCTAGATCAGAAGATAAATACTTTATGGCTTCATTACGTTTACTTTTGAGGGACTGCTGGCTGGGACGTTCTGGAAAACTAATTGAATGGTATAAGGTTGAGTCGTCTGCATATGAATGGATGGGACTGAATGTACAGTTGAGAAGATCATTTATGAATATTAGAAAGAGAATAGGAGATAGGACGGAACCCTGAGGAACACCGGAGTTGACAGGATGAGGAAATGAGCGATGGCCGTCCACAACCGCAGCTATGGAACGGCCGGAAAGGAAATTAGAGACAAAGGCACACATATATATATATATATATATATATATATTATAATTATATATAAATATATATATACTGTATATATATATATATATATATATATATATATATATATATATTCTGACATACCCTGTATGTTAATTTAGAGTTAGAATTAAGAGTTGAAGGAGTGTCAAACTACCCAAGCGGCGAAGCAGACTAGTGAGCGAACCAGTGAGTGGGAAATCAGCTCGTCCGCATACCAGCAAACAAGCCTTCACACCTGCGTGCGTCATAGGGGACCCTGCCAACTACTTCGATGACCCGACACTATGACGTATGATCGACGCCAGGAGACCCCATTGGACCACGCACCTGCTACGCAACTCGAGGAGCTATGATAGGGGCGCGCACCATCACTCGCCTCCTGATTCGTTCCTACACCATCATTGTTTAGTATATAAGACCCGAGTAGTGGGCATTCAAATCAGTCTCATTTGGAGTTGGGGAAGGTGAACTTGCAGCTGGAGGAAGACGGGGTGAAGTATTATAATGGGATTGTGACTGTCAGTCAGATTATATAAGTGTATGTTAACTGTGTTCGGTGTAAACACTTACGTTATGTTGGTTAGTGAGATATGTGATTGGGAATTAACGTTAACGCTACTATTATGTACTTAACTCTTTGATTGGGAATTAACGTTAACGCTACTATTATGTACTTAACTATTTGATTGGGAATTAACGTTAACGCTACTATTATGTACTTAACTATTTGATTGGGAATCAACGTTAACACTACTATTATGTACTTAACTATTTGATTGGGAATTAACGTTAACGCTACTATTATGTACTTAACTATTTTAGTTGACTAACTTGTGGACTAAAGCAACTCTTTAAGTAATTGGGTTATGATAAAAGTAATACCATTGTTTTATATTAATACTTACGAGTTCTTTCATTTTCTTTTAATTAAGCTTACATTGCTTAACGGTGCTTAGTACGGTGATGCTATTGTCTCATATTAGTAATATCGCCTTAGACTAACATGGCTGTGTTAATATTACTTCTAGTGATTTCCTAAGCTGAAGACAATTATTTTAGCTTTAAAATATTATTTTTGCTTTTCATATTATTTGAGTGAGACCTGAATCGAATCTATGAAGCGATCCTGTAACTTAATTTACTCATAATCAAACCTCAATGTTACGTGGTTAAGAAATACATTTAACTAATTATTAAATATATATCTAACTTTTTATGTGACTTTGATATAAATCCTGATGATAATAATATAATACTGTTAACGTAAGACAAGAACCAAGAATAATTACATTAAATATAAATAAAAGGACATATTATAAGAAAACTATCTATTCATTTCAAAAAGGGAAAGAGACAGAAATATTCTTACTTTAATATTTATCTTTCAAGAATTTTTATAGAATTAATAGTCCTTCTTTAGATATAACTTATTCGGTTCATAACCATAGCCTACTAAGCTGCAGTTAAATAATAATTCTTTATAAATACTACATGACTTTAATTAGTTTCAGTATTTTTCATAATTAAAGAGTATCAGTCAATACAGGATACTAAGTCCTAAGATCCAAAAGGAAAGGAAGCAACAACAGGACATAATTTTATTAGATTTTACTTTTGTTTTGCCTTTAGCTGACTGATACCTTCATATATATCTCTGTGCTATCTAGATTCAGCAAGTTAACCACTTGAGGATCAAGATATGTAACAGAAGAGTGGCGACCTTGCCAGGATTCGTTTCATACAGTTTCACTCAGTTTCATTACCGTTTCACTACTTAAAAATCAAATATTAATCATGCCTCAACTAATTAATGACGAAAATGCTCGAGTTTTCATAGAATCAGAACCCACAGCCCCTGATATTGACCGTCTGGCAAAATCCGAACTGAAAGTGCTTGCCTCACATCTCCAGTTAACTGTCTCAAACATGTCTAAAGTAGAGGTGGCTCAGACCATAAAAACCCACCTATTCCCTGTAGAAGGCGAGGAGGGTGACGGAGCAGTTGGTGGGATCCCGAGTAAACCTAGCCAACTTTATGAACAATTGCCACCTGGTTAGACCGGTGATCAAGTACTGGAACTAGCCAGAATAAATGCCGAAGCAAAGACCGAACAAGCCAGAATAAATGCCGAAGCAAAGACCGAACAAGCCAGACTAAGTGCCAGTGCAACGACCGAACAATGTGAATATCAATATCGTACGGCTCAACTAAATGTCAATACAAATGCTCCCGTAATTGCTCCCCCTCTGGGATTTACTATGACTAGTGTCATTCCACCTTTCACTGAGGATAATGTGCAGGATTTCTTTGTTTTGTTTGAGGAAGTTGCTGGAGGTATGAAGTGGACAAGAGATCAATGGCCTTTTATGTTACAAACCGTTTTGACAGGGCAGGCTCGAGCCACGTATTTGTCAGAAGTAGCAGAGGTTAGGCAGGATTATGACAATCTCAAAGAAGCTATCCTAAAAACCTATCAATTGCAGCCTGAGGCTTACAGGCAATCTTTCCGTAAAAAACAGAAGAAAGTAGAAGAAACCCATAAGGTATTTGCCAGGACCATGACTAAAACTTTCAATCATTGGGTCAAGAGTAAGAAAGTCACAAGCTACAACGATCTGAAGGAGTTGGTCCTGTTAGAAAATTTCCTATGGAAAATTGATTCTTCTGTATCCTATCATTTAAAGGGGAAACAGGTAGATTGTCTTGCCGACGCCGCTGACATGGCTGACACATACGTGCTCAACAACAAATTTCGTGGAAAGAAGCCCTACGATAATTCTAGTTCTAATTTTAAGTATCCCAATCACAAATCTGACAGACCCAGTCACAAGCCTATAACGTCTTCCCCAGCTAGCCAAAATAGAATTGTTCCCCCAACTAAAAATGCGACTCAGGGCAATGGTAACAGAGGTGGGGCCCAAATTAATAGTAATGCTCAAAGAGGGAACGTTCCCGTATCCCCTAAAGTATGTAATTTTTGTGGCATGAGAGGCCACCTAGCTTATCAGTGCTGGGCCAAGGAGAAAACCGAGAGATCGGGGCAGACAGTTGCCGCCGTATCTCAAACTCCATATGTGCCTGTAATGCAGGACTCCCGACAGAAGGAGTACCTAGCACCAAAAGGTCCTTTAATACAGGACTCTCGACAGAAGGAGTACCTAGCAGCTAACGTAAATCATCTAGACAGGGGTGTAGTAGCATGCGTGGTGCAACCACTAGGGTTAAGCCAATAATAATTTCACCATCAGTGCAGGACAGTTACCGTCCCTTTATTTCATCTGGCAACGTGAGATTAAATGGTTGCATGCATGAGGTAAAAATTCTGAGAGACACAGGTTCTACTAGCACCCTCATGGTGAATCCTTACACTGAGTGCCCACCTGGCGAACCAGTTGTAATGAGAGGTGCTGGAGGCCAATTTTATGCATACCTGGTAAAAGGCGAAATTGAATGTGAGTTACTACAGAGGTGAGGGTGTAGGTCCCAAGATATCCCTATGCCTGGGGTAACACTCCATTTGGGGAATGATGTAGCAGGTGAGAAGGTCCGACCAGACCCCATTTTGTCACTTTCCCCTGTTAACGAGCCACTAACCGGTGAGCTCGAAAAGGAGATGCCAACAGTTTTCCCTGTGTGTGCTGTCACACGTTCAATGTCTCAAGTAGCAGTTCCCTCAGACAGAAATGTACCGAATGTAAGAGTTGATGAAAGGGATGATGAGAGTGTGAATGACGCTCCAACTGTGCCTGATGATGTGACTGAGGTGGATTTATCTGACACCTTTATGGCTCATCTTGACCCTAACGATGACCATGAAACCCCTCCAAATTGTCCTAGTGGCCTGATAGAGCTACAGAGAGATGATAGTGAATGCAAGGAGATAGCTGCCAGGGCCGTGAGTGAAGAGGAATGTGAGAAGGAGGGTGGTGAATGTTTCTACCTCAAAGGAGGAGTATTGTGGTGTAGATGGAGACCGCCACACAGACCAATCGATGACGGGGCCTGGGACGTCCATCAAGTAGTAGTCCCCAAACCTTGTCGTAGAGATATCTTGGAAATGGCACATTGTATACCATTGGCAGGACACCTAGGTGTGAGAAAAACTCTAGACAGAATCAGAGCCCACTTTCACTGGCCAGGAATGCGTGCAGATGTAGTGGAGTTTTGTAGAGTGTGTCACACTTGCCAGATGACAGGAAAACCCAATCAGAAGGTGCCTGTACATCCTCTGGTGCACTTGCCCGTTTTCGAGAATCCTTTTACTCGGGTGGTAGTGGACATTGTAGGCCCATTGCCTAAGACTTCCCAAGGTAACATTTATTTATTAACTATCATGGACATGGCAACTCGTTACCCAGAGGCTATACCCTTAAGGACTACCTCTGCTCCAACTGTCATCAAGGAACTGCTCAAATTCTTCACCAGAATGGGTTTCCCCCATGAGGTGCAAAGTGATGAAGGAACTAATTTTACCTCTAACATTTTTCAGCAGTCCCTGAAGGAGTTGGGTATCGAGCATGTTAAGTCTAGCACCTACCACCCAGAGAGTCAAGGGGTTCTCGAACGATATCATCAGACATTAAAGGGAATGTTACGTAAGTATTGTACAGAGACCGGAGTTGAGTGGGATAAGGGGGTACCTTTTCTTTTATTTGCTACTCGTGAGGTTCCAACTGAATCCCTGGGTTTTTCCCCTAATGAGCTAGTTTTCGGTCACCAGGTAAGAGGTCCTTTGCAACTATTGCAGGATAGCTTAGTTGGCCAGGAGGGGAACCAAAACCTCCTCAAGTATGTTTCAGATTTCAAAACCCGGCTGAGATCCTCATGTGAGTTTGCCGCTCAAAACTTGACAGTGGCTAAAAGCTCCATGAAGAAATGGTATGACAGAAAAGCCCGTGAGAGGGAGTTTCAGCCCGGTGATGAGGTTTTGGTCCTGCTCCCCCTTTTTAGCCAACCTTTATCTGCCAAGTTCAGGGGCCCATATAAGATCATTCGGAGGGTGAGCATTACCGATTATCTAGTAACTACCCCAGACAGGAGAAAGCACACGCAAGTATTCCATATAAATATGTTGAAACCCTACCATAGGTCCCCTGATTCCTCTCCTCCAGATACTCCCACTGTGGCAGTGAATGTCAGGACCTGTGGACAGCCTGGTGCAGACGAAGTCTTCAGTTCTCTTACTGACCCGCAACAGACTGTTCCAGAGCCTGAAGGTATCCATGCAGATTTTGACTTGTCATGTAGCCTATCCAACTTTCAGTATAATTCAGTAGCTTGGGGGGAATTACCATCTAAACTATGTCATCTTCACTCTGATCAAGCGAACCAACTAATCTCTGTTTTATCTCAGTCTCCCAGTGTGTTCCGTGATACTCCAGGGCTCACTTCTTTGGCCGTGCACGACATCGACGTAGGGGATGCAACTCCCATTAAACTATCCCCCTACCGTGTCTCACCACAACGCAGAAGTATACTGCAGGTCGAGCTTGACTTCATGTTTTCAAACCAGCTGATCACAAGGGCCTTAAGCCAGTGGAGTAGTCCGGTCATACTTGTGCCAAAGCCAGATGGGAGCCATAGGTTATGTATGGACTATACGCAAGTTAATGCTGTCACAAAGAACGATACCTACCCACTGCCACGGATCAAAGATTGCATTTACCGGGTTGGCCTCATACAGCAGTAGGATAAACTTAATGAGAGGATTTTGGCAATTAGCTCTCCCTTGTAGCGAGGTAAATATCATGCTTTAGTAGTGCGCTTTCAAGCCTTCAGCTGTGAGATGCCTTGCAGTTCGAATAACGCTCCAGCTACGTTCCGGCTATGTTCTGATGTGGTACCTGGGGACGTTGCCTACTTTGGGTGATATCCTTATTATATCCTCATTATAGTCTTGCTGTTGCCAATCTGGTGGTGAATCTATTTATGTATTATGTTTAATATTATGTGCTATACTCCTTAAACTCTTTTCTAGGGGGGAGGTCTGACATACAGAGCCCTGTATGTTAATTTAGAGTTAGAATTAAGAGTTGAAGGAGTGGCAAACTACCCAAGCGGCGAAGCAGACTAGCGAGCGAACCAGCGAGTGGGAAACCAGCTCGTCCGCATACCAGCAAACAAGCCTTCACACCTGCGTGCGTCATAGGGGACCCTGCAAACTACTTCGATGACCCGACACTATGACGTATGATCGACGCCAGGAGACCCCATTGGACCACGCACCTGCTACGCAACTCGAGAAGCTATGATAGGGGCGCGCACCATCACTCGCCTCCTGATTCGTTCCTACACCATCATTGTTTAGTATATAAGACCCGAGTAGTGGGCATTCAAATCAGTCTCATTTGGAGTTGGGGAAGGTGAACTTGCAGCTGGAGGAAGACGGGGTGAAGTATTATAATGGGATTGTGACTGTCAGTCAGATTATATAACT
This sequence comes from Paralithodes platypus, assembly GCA_032716605.1. Lineage (NCBI taxonomy): Eukaryota > Metazoa > Arthropoda > Malacostraca > Decapoda > Lithodidae > Paralithodes > Paralithodes platypus. The sequence goes on along the minus strand of CM064567.1, from coordinate 41,302,778 downwards.
GTATGTTAAGTGTGTTCGGTGTAAACACATACGTTATGTTGGTTAGTGAGATATGTGATTGGGAATTAACGTTAACGCTACTATTATGTACTTAACTCTTTGATTGGGAATTAACGTTAACGCTACTATTATGTACTTAACTATTTGATTGGGAATTAACATTAACGCTGCTATTATGTACTTAACTATTTTAGTTGACTAACTTGTGGACTAAAGCAACGCTTTATGTAATTGGGTTATGATGAAAGTAATACCATTGTTTTATATTAATACTTACGAGTTCTTTCATTTTCTTTTAATGAAGCTTACATTGCTTAACGGTGCTTAGTACGGTGATGCTATTGTCTCATATTAGTAATATCGCCTTAGACTAACATGGCTGTGTTAAAATTACTTCTAGTGATTTCCTAAGCTGAAGACAATTATTTTAGCTTCAAAATATTATTTTTGCTTTTCATATTATTTGAGTGAGACCTGAATCGAATCTATGAAGCGATCCTGTAACTTAATTTACTCATAATCAAACCTCAATGTTACGTGGTTAAGAAATACATTTAACTAATTATTAAATATATATCTAACTTTTTATGTGACTTTGATATAAATCCTGATGATAATAATAATATAATACTGTTAACGTAAGACAAGAACCAAGAATAATTACATTAAATATAAATAAAAGGACATATTGTAAGAAAACTATCTATTAATTTCAAAAAGGGTAAGAGACAGAAATATTCTTACTTTAATATTTATCTCTCAAGAATTTTTATAGAATTAATAGTCCTTCTTTAGATATAACTTATTCGGTTCATAACCATAGCCTACTAAGCTGCGGTTAAATAATAATTCTTTATAAATACTACATGACTTTAATTAGTTTCAGTATTTTTCATAATTAAAGAGTATCAGTCAATAAAGGATACTAAGTCCTAAGATCCAAAAGGAAAGGAAGCAACAACAGGAAATAATTTTATTAGATTTTACTTTTGTTTTGCCTTCAGCTGACTGATACCTTCATATATATCGTATAAATACGATAGAATATGATTCTTTTGTGATCTTGTATGTCTCTGTGACGTCACGATCTCTCCTACAGCACGACGTAGGACGAGTAGATCGTATATTATAAGATTGTAAATAAGTTAAGTTATAAAAGGCCTAATATGCTATTAAGCAATATTGCCATGGTCTTATGTAGTATATATGAATTTATCGTATATATTAATATAATTTATCGTATAGAGCAACCTAAATGCGGTACGATAATTTGGGCTCCTGGCGGTTTGCCAAGGCAGCAAGGTGTGCTTTTGAGGTACGCCAGAGCCTTCACGAACACCAACCAGTTAACATCTAATTTTCCGCCCTCAGTTGATCGTGCTTTTGCGCCTCTAATCACAATACACATACAGCAATACACACAACTACACCGTCACGACGCTCTCATCGACATCATGACTGACTGATAGATAAGCATAAATTATAATAATCATGTCCATTCCCATGTAATCATTTATTCTTTCTTTAACTTGACTCGTGTCTTGGGACCGAAGTCTCGTTCCCCATTGTCCACCGCCATATTGGGTAAAACGTTCTCCCTTGCCTCATTGCCACGTGGAACTATTGGTGAGTTAATTCCTGGCTAATATTAACCCTTATAACCTTACCCTATAATTATATACATTTATTATGTGAGACCTTTGGATATAAATTAGCTTGTTTCAGATTGAATTCAATTTAGATATAGAGTAGTTTTTATTTAGATTGATTTTGTTTGATTCATTATAGCTTAGTAATATTTAACTTCCATTGATAGTTTACCACATTGGTGCCCAGACCCGGGAATTAGCTACCAGTAAGGGATTTTAAGGCAATGAACAAGGGGACATATAACAGGATGCAGGAACAACTCTATGATAAACTGGCAAGGCTAGCCAAGCGATGGTTAGAGCCGGAATGCAGGGTCACATCATTGCACCTGCCCAAGTTCTGCATCCCACCCATCATCTTTCCCCAATAATTCTCTTTTCCGTTTCAGACTTCCTGTGACATATGACCTGACCTAACATTTTTTCTTGTTCAATATGATCCATTAGTAGGTATTGCTATTTAGTGTACTATTTTTTCTCCATAACATAGAAGTCCGCCGGTTGGCGTCTCCTAATTAGACTATTATTTGGCCGTTGTTTTTGTAACGTAACATTTAGATACATAGCCTATAGGCTCACATGCAAAATGGATAAAAACGATAAAGAGACACCGTCTAGTGGGGTGCTGATCAAAGCCCCTAAAAATCAAAGGGCGGGACTTCGGGGAGTATTAAATAGACTAATTGTGGACGTCAACACTTTCATCAATACTGCTGAACTAGAGGAATTGGAGGCTAGATTAGAAAACGTCCAGGCTACCCACGGTCGTATTACGGCTCTGAGTGAGGTGATTGTGGCTGACATGATAGAGGAGGAAGAGATAGTTACAGAGTGTGATAATCGCGCCCTCTATGACGAACCTGTCTTTAGAGCGAAGCGCCTATTGCAGCGTGCTGTCGCAAGTGAGAAGGGAGGCGATAATGAGGCCCATAGAAGGGCTGACCCAAAACATACTGTACACCTCCCAAAGCTCAATCTTCCTACATTTGGGGGCAAGTTAACCGAGTGGTTAGCTTTCTGGGACGTATTTCGGTCTACGGTTCATGAATCCTCTTTGGATAATGTCCGCAAGTTTCACTATCTGAAGGGACAAATGGAAGGAGAGGCCTTACATTTAATAGAGGGTTTTGCAGTAGTGGGTGGTAGTTATCTTGAAGCGGTACACTTATTAGAGTCCACATACGGGGATAGAGAGCAGTTGAAGATGGCCCATGTCGTTGCCTTGTTGGGGCTCGCAGAACCACAGTATAAGGTTGATGAGTTGACAAACTTCAGGGCAAATATGGAGTGCCATACTCGATCGCTAGATACCCTAGGGCTTACCACGCAGGAAATGATAGTCATTATCTTGCGTCAGAAGCTTCCTATGGCAATACTTGATAAGGTAAGATCATTTGAGCTGGGGGAATTCAAAACTCAGTTCAGTAAGGAGATCAATAATCTACAGTTGAACAAAGGGAGAATGTATGTGTCGGGAGGGAGTGAGAATGTGGAGAAGAGGGGAACAGTAAGCATGACAGTGGGGACTAAAGTAAAGAAAGAGGGTGTGTATAAGAAACCTGCTCAGATTCTATGTAAGCTATGTAACAACAAACATAAATGGAGTTTCTGTGTAAAATACCCGACAAATGAGACAAAACTAGCACAGGCGAGAAGATTGAAGCTATGTGTAGGTTGTCTAAGTGGGGAACATGGTAAGCAGGGACAATGTACTGCTACATACTTAAGGCCCTGTCGGCACTGCAAAGGACATCACTTTGATAAGTTGTGTCCTACTGCAGATAAAGTCAAAGACGTCAAAAATGAGGGTACTACAACTGTGGCACTAGGTAGCACGCAAGACACCACTATATTGCCCACAATACAGATTCCCATGGAAGGTAATGACATTAACAAAGTTTGTCGGGTACTTCTAGATCAAGGATCTCAATGTTCCTTTATAAAGAGGTCCGTACTAGTGGGATTGAAGCACCGAATCGTAGGGGCTGAGACTCTTCGATTACAGGGCTTCACAGGGGTTACTGATAAACAAGACTACGAGATAGCGGAGATTTCATATTTCTATCGTAAAAACCGGTACTTTATGACTTGTATCGTAGTAGACACCCTACCAGAATATGTATCTGTGGGTGTGAAGAAGGTGGAACACGCATTACGTAGCAAAGGGGTTAACTTGTCAGATCCCATGGGAAATCAGAGTGAGGTGCATGTTCTACTTGGTGTGGATCATTATTATGAAGTAGTATACCCTGGATTTAAAAAGATGTGTGGTGTAATTTTAATCCCCACTAAATTTGGATACTGCATGAGCGGAAAGGTGCATACTACACAGTCAAAGGTCCTGGTCGACACGGTCTCGATATATAGAGTCAATGTAACCGCGGCAGAGGAGTTGGGAAGGGAGGATTCCCAACCTAGTGACCCTAAGATGGCTGCCGAGTTCGACCTGGAACGACTGTGGAGATTGGATCACATAGGCATTAATCCTATGGAGACTGATTATGACTCGGAAGTTGCGCTACAAAGGTTTAACGAGTCTGTGTGCTACTGTGCCTCAGACAAGCAATATAAAGTTAGTTTACCCTGGAAGAACAGTGAGATAACCTGCCTACCAACTATGGTTTGGCATTAGGTCGCTTGTGCGCATTGCAGCGGAAATTGTCTAACGAACCAAGCACGCGCCAGGCGTATGACGATGTATTTCGGAGTTATGAGGATAGGGGCTTTATAGAGAGAGTCAATGTCAGGGAACCGTGTAAGAAGGGTAGGGTTCACTATCTGGCCCATCATGGGGTAAAGAAAGACAGCGTCACCACACCAATACGGGTGGTGTATGACTGTTCTGCCCACCAAGGACAACAACCCAGTCTAAATGACTGCCTGTTGACAGGTCCGTCCATGGTGTCGGACCTGTCCCAACATCTATTGCGGTTTAGGCTGGGGAAGTATGCCTATACCAGTGACATCGAGAAGGCATTCTTGATGGTCAAGCTAAAGGAGGAAGATAGAGATGTTACCTGCTTTCTTTGGTTCGGCGACATTAGCGACTCTGAAGGTCCCATCATAATATACCGTTTTCGGGTTGTACTCTTTGGGGCCACTTGCTCGCAGTTTATCTCTGTGCTATCTAGATTCATCAAGTTAACCACTTGAGGATCAAGATACGTAACAATATATATTTATATACTTTAGAAACTAATTCTACAAATTCAACAATACATACATTATCGACTGACTTTCTGACTCACACGAATGCTTCTTAAGAGGAATAATCCCGTCTAATGCTAACCAGACTGAAAAAAAAAGTAATTTTGTGACACTAGGTGAAGGTTTAACTATTAATGGGAATACTTTACCCCAAGTTCCTCTGCGTCCCTTCCTTGTCTATACTGTATATATTTGTTTGTAAAATGTTCCTTTTCCCTTTAATGAAAAAAACAAAACAAAACAAAACAATCAAGGGCTCCAGTATTCTTTATCCCATTAACCTCGATCTCCTTGTGATTAAGGAAAACATACACACTTTTATTCTATTTTAACTCCTGGTTCTTGGACGTGAGCCAGAGGCCCAGAGTGCTTAGTTTTTAGAGTAGGCAAATGGATCCGAAGTAGGTTTTTATTGTGTAGCATAGCATTGTTTATCTTAATCCTCGACACTAAGAGTGATTTGTATATTTCTGTCATTATATCCGTGTATTCATATGAATGTTGAAAGGGTAATTACTAAAAGCTACACGTAGAACCCTAATACATAATTATAATGACATGCCGATTATTCTCAAAGATAGAGTTATTGACATGCTATGAGAGTGCAGTTGGTCAGTTAGTTCATTATATTGTTTTATTTTATGTTTTGTTCTGCTTAATGTTGTTTTCATAGATATTATGTGTCCTTTCTTCATACGTTCATGTACATACATCAATTGTATTCGTGCCGTATGCCATTAAGTTATTAAATTATTCTGGAAACTGTGGTATATTTAGTTGCAAATATTAACACTTAACAAACTACCAGATATCACGCCTAGTATTTTAATATACCATCGGATACAGTCGCGATCAGTAATTCTAATACAATTTGAAGCCTCGAAATTTGTAAAGGAATCTATGAAATACAAAGAGCAGGTACAGAATGTATAGAAAGGAGAAATTCAACCTGAAACAGCTCAACAAATGTATTAATCAGCATTAATAACTGCAACTATATGTGCTTCTCTTCAGCCCTTCTCTGGCATTGTGAGTCGACCAGTTAATTTCCTCTGCATTATGGTCATTAGGTTTTCTGGTCGATCATTCGCATGCACTGTACACAATGATGGACATAGAAAGGGTGATTAAATTGTCCATAATAATATGTCAGATGGTGGGGAAACCCAACCAGAGTTTTCTTGTTGTCCAGCTATGGCCCCATTCACCCGCATTAGCATCGACATGGTAGGCCCTTTGCCCAGCACCATGACTAGGAATTAGTACTTACTGACATTAATGGATGCAACAACGAGATATCCGGAGGCTTCGCCAGTGACTAGTATGCATGCAGAACCTTGGTGTGGAGCATATTCAGTCTACTGCTTACCACCCTCAGTCACAGGGAGCTTTAGAGAGACACCATCAGCCGCTAAAGTCCGCATTGTGCAACTTTTGTCTTGAACATGGTCGTAATTGAGTCTTGGCATTTCTGATGGTGCTTTTCGCCATCCGAGAGGTCCCTACCAAATTCCTTGGGTTTTTGCTTAACAAGTTGTTTTTGGGGTAAAGGGTACTGGGTTCTGAGGCCCATCTCGGTAGTTCATAAGGCATGGGAAGGAGATGCGGGTGTCCCAGAGGTCAGCCTGTTAGAATATGTCATGAGAACCAGGAAGAGGCTAAACAGGGCTTTGGCTTTTGTGCAGCCCAATCTGCTTCAGTCACAGGGCAGAATAAAAGATTGATATAACTAGAGGGCCTGCCTCAGAGAGTTTTTGCCTGGTGACGAAGTGTTGGTTCGCCTATCTGTCACGGGTCAGCCTTATGCCACACACTTTAGTGGTCCCTACACGGTCGTTAAGCGTGTGGGGGCATTATATTATCTCGCTGCCACTCCTGATCGGTGGAAAGGTAACGTAAACATGGTGAAGCGGTATTTTTACTCCCCTTCAGCTACCTCAGTGCTTCCGGCGGGAGGTCCGTCTGGTGTTGGCGCTGGCAGGATTTGCAGCTCTTCTCGGTCAGTGCAGGGTGCCCCCGAGCCAGCCGACTCTCGGGCAGTTCGGGTACTGACACAGGAGCAGCGGGTAGGTCTGGGTGAGTCAGAGGAGATTGTTGGTGGGAAGGCTATCCTTGGGGCCATCCCTGTTCTGGCTGCAGTAGACATGGAGGAGGAGGAGGAGGAGGTTTTCAGAGCTTTTCCCGATGCAGTGTAGGCCGGAACCTGGGGGAGCAATGGTGCTCTGGCCCTGAGGAAGCGGCTGTCACATTTCTCCGATGCCCACATTGATGCACTGTTTTGGATGCTGTAGCAGTTCCCATCCGTTTTCAGGGACACACCCGGGATGACCTCCTGGGCGGTCCATTGATGTGAGCCACAGCATAACCATTAAGCAGGCTTCCTACTGTATAATCCGATGTGATAGCAGTCTCTTGATGCAGATATATCCTATATGTTAGAGAGAGGCCTGATTCGAAGGGGGTGGAGTGAGTGGGCATGTCTTGTGACCCTGCAAATGAAACCCGGTGGTAAGGTGAGGTTTTCTGTCGACTTTCGCATGGTCAATGCTCTTTTCTCGCACTGACTCTTACCCTCTCCATCGTATCGATGACTCGGTGGACAAGATTGGGGCAGCCAGGTTCATTACAAAGGTGGATTTGGCAAAGGATTACTGGCAAGTCCCTCTGAGTGAGATACCTCAGCATATCGCCAGTTTTGTGGTGAGTGGGGGATATATCAATGCCTCATGATACCACTTGGATTAACCCTTATTTAGCGGCGAGCAACATAAGTCGAGTTAAATAAAGCTGGACTATGTGGCGGCGCTCGACATAACTCGAGTGGCAATTTCAGCACGTAATGTGGCTGAGAGAGAGAGACAAGTGGTGGCAGGAGACTAGCAAGCGTATGACTGCTCCAGACCACCGCGGCGAACCTACTGACACAAATCTCAGCTCCCTCCTCCCTCTCTCACTCGCTACATACTCAATTATGTACTGAAAGTACCGAATTACCTGCTTTTTGCACTCGCGTTGCACGGTTATTGCAAGAAAACTATCCATCATACAAGGATTGTTATGGTGTCATTCGAAAGCTCTGTTTATGCCCTTTCAGGGATAGGTACTTGTTTTACGTTCTGGGTCTTATTTAGGCATGAAAATGATCACGTAAACAGCCCTATTTTGGCTAAAAACACCCCGCTGTGCGGTACACATAAATAAACCGCATAGGCCGCTCGTAAGGTGTTAAAAAATGACCCAGCCTTCTTTCAGCGATAAATGGATCGTATAGTAGATAGCGTACCTAATTTCACCGTCTACCTCGACAATGTTATCGTACATGACACTGTTTGGGCTGCCCACTCACTTATTTAGTCGCCTGTCGGAAGCCGGGTTAGTGGTCAATCTATAGAAGTGCGACTTTGTTCAGGCCAGAGCACAGTATCTTGGGTACATTGTGGAGCCGGGTTGTGTGAGTCCACCGGATGCCAAAGTGGAGGCTATACATCACTTTGAAGCCCCTTATAATATGCATACTGTACAAAGGTTCCAGGGGATGATCAGATATTATCGTTGTTTCATTCAAAATGACTCTACTGTCATGGTCCTGCTGACTGACCTCCTGAGGTAGGACAGAAAGTTCAAATGGTCTGAGACATGTGAACAAGCCTTCAAGGATGTGAAGGCTCTCTTGTAATAGTTTCCCATCCTGCGAGCTCCTGATAATTCAATTCCCTTTAAACTCTCAGTTGATGCTAGTGACGTGGGTGCAGATGAAGAGCTTCTCCAGGACTCCAACGATGGGGTTAAACACCCAGTATCTTATTACTCCAAGAAATTCAATGCTGTGCAACAGATCTACTTAGTGACCGAGAAAGAGTTTCTGTCACTAATTCTAGCACCGGGCTACTTAGCAATTTATCTCGGACCATCATTCCCTTCAGTTCCTTAGCAGATTTAGAAATAAGAATCAGCAGTTGCAATATTAGAGTCTGATGTTGCAGTAGTATAACCTGGTGGTTATTAAGGGTATTGGTAATGTGCTTGCCGATTGCTTGTCTAGGGGTGGTCGGGAGATGTCGGGTTGATTGGTCTGTGGTTGTAAATAAGTGAGGTTAAGTTAGTTAGCACCAGAATTTACTGCGAAAGGCAGGGGGTATGAAACTAAATAGAAGATGTCATGGGAGGTAATGGTAAGTTCCTGCATCAGTGTTGACTGCAATGTTTTGGTTATGTGATTATTCATTGCATAGACACATTTTTCGCCTGTGTTGAAAATGTTCTCCATCGTGTGGGGGTGTTACAATGACCTGGTGTGCATGGAGTGCGTGTGCATGTGTGTCTGTCTATGTCCAGCTCAACGTATTTCCAAATATTCATTGTACGTCCTTATTTGGCCTATAATGTATTGCTGGCTGTATTGGTAGTTATTTAGATGGCTTTATTGGAAGTAAAATCGGGAATTGTTTGGTAAAATATATTAGGACCCCATAGTATCATGATGGTTCTCTCCATACTGCCTATTGATTGGTCCCGGCATCACACACCCTCGTTCCTGATTGGCCAGAGAGCTTCATACTTGTAGTGGGATATTCAAAGGGTATTTCCCCTTCAGCGGCCAACATCCATACGCGATGTTCTGTTTTTGCTGTGTTGAATAATTATTGTAGTGGCTGTGTTTATTGCACTTCAGTGAAGTATATGTTTTATAGAGGAGATATGATAAGGTGTAGCGTGTGTGCTGGCGATAATTGGCAGGTGGAGTTATGTGGATTGAAAACTGGATTCCCTCCTGGGTTAACTGGCATGGTCAACAGAATGAGATTGTCTCTGATACCATTAATTGTGTGTTTTGCATTTAAATATAACGTCATTTTAAGTACCCAGAGGACCAAGGGCTTTGATAGCAGGCATAATTTCAATTATAATAGGCATGTAATCCTTGCACAGATACTTCTAGTTGTCCTGCACCTAACGGGGTTGGCGGTAATTAATTATATAAGCACTTATCCAGGCATAGTCTTACTTCGGTATATTTTATTTTGATTTGTGTCCTGTGCCTGTCGTAGTAGGCCTACTTATCCTGCAATGTATGTAACTTGCGGCACTATTGTATATGTTGAATGTTGTGATTGCTTCACACCCACATTGTATTTATTTCATTATTTGTATTAATTAACGTAATTGTAAATTACAGCTGGACTAAGCATATTACAGCTGTCCTGACTAAGCTGCCTTTTTGTTTTGCCTTTATTATTTGTTTGTATTCTTTGGCCACTAGCTACTTGCAGTTAAAGCTGTATACAATTAAAACACTTTGATTTAACATTAATTGGGGTCCAGGCTATTAGAGTGTCTATCTCGGAGTAGTGGGTGGAGAAGCTCCCTGAGCTTTTCAACTATAGGGCGGTTTACTCCGATTTTAGTTGTGTAGTGAAGGACCGTTAATATAATGTATACATATTATTGTGTCTATCTATACGAGGGATAGTTTGTAGCAAATTTGGCCCTGGCTTCACTGTGGGTATCCCGATGGGTGCAGGTCAGATTAGGACTGACCAACGTATTGGTGGTTCAATGATATGTTATACTTGGCCGCATATATTTAACGCCTTACGAGCGGGCCCGTCAGTAACTTCTACTACCCGCCAAGCGGGTGGTTTTACCCTAAACGACCTTGTTTCCGTGCTCTTTTTCATGCATAAACAAGAGCCAGAGCGTAATACAATTATGTATGCCTGAAAGGGCGATAATTGAGCTTTCCAATGACACCAGAACCATCCTTCTACGACCACACATTCTCTTGCAACGATCATGCAAGACGAAGGAAAAATCCCTAAAATACGGTAATTTCCTTACATAATTCCCTGTGTAGCGAGGCAGTGAGTGTGGGTGTGTGTGGAGCTGGGCCCAGTGCTGGCGTGAGAGCCATGCCGAATGGTCAGAGTCGGCCTACGCTCCTCCCACCGCTCCTCTCTCTCTCAGAGCCAAATATTTCTCAGAATTGCACACCACCTGAAGTCGGTCCCTGCCACAGTGTCCATGGTTCTCTAGACCGACTTAAGTCCACCCCCGCCAGACAAGGGTTAAAGTACAGTAGAGCACATTAATATTACATAGCTTTGGTGGGATCCCCGCCCAGTAATCGACGTTACGGTGCTGGGATAGGTGAGTGTGAGTTCCATGCATAAATTCAACCGCACACTTGTTGTTTTAGTTGTAGGTATCTGGCAGAACTCGTTTGGGAGATTTTTGTGAAATTCTTCTCCCCAGAGAGCCTGGAATAATGAATTAAGTGTTCTATCTGTAACAGTATGGCGGATGGTTGGTAGAGAGACGCAGAGGTGCTGGTTGTCTACTAGTCCATCGGCTGGGATTCCCACCTGCTATTCATAACACATTGGTTCGAGCCCAGCTAAGAGTATATATATATATACATACAGTATATATATATATATATATATATATATATATATATATATATATATATATATATATATATATATATATATATTTATATATATACATGTGTACTTTATTTCTTTACAGACAGACGTATACAAACACATATAATAAGCCAGACGCACCCAAAAAACTAGCCCCAGCTGAACAATAAGAGACAGAATCCAGGTCTTCCGATCCATCATCACACCAAGGGTAAAAACTCTCACAAAAAGAGGATACAGGGATATTGTATTTTCCTGTATAAATGGAATACAGCTACATGATCACGCACACACATACACATAATGCAGACATCTACATAATACACCTAAACAATTATACACACAACACAAATACATACACATATACAATACACAGTTTCATTCCATATCCTTCGGCATATATTTTTCCGGAATGCTACCGTAGTTCACAACATTAATATCCCTATTATTGTGTGTATCATTTTTCACCCTTCTCCCCTACTCTTCCTCCCTCAGATAACATTACTGTTAAGGTATAGAGCAAAGGATAGACTTAGAATAAGGAACAAGTGAAACAACAGACAGTCAACAAAGAAGAACCGTGGATGTGTTTAGTTTTTTTTATTTTACTTTGTACGTTATCGACTTTTATGTTATGTGCGTATTAAACCCCTCCGTACAGTGATGGCTGTAGTTAGCTTTATTATGGCCAGGATTATATAACCTCATACAGCTTAAAATAGTCATTCGCAGCCAATAGATTAGTGCAGGATTATACAACTTAATACAGCTTAACACCTTACGAGCGGCCTATGCGGTTTATTTATATGTACCGCACAGCGGGGTGTTTTTAGCCAAAATAGGGCTGTTTACGTGATCATTTTCATGCCTAAATAAGACCCAGAACGTAAAACAAGTACCTATCCCTGAAAGGGCATAAACAGAGCTTTCGAATGACACCATAACGATCCTTGTATGATGGATAGTTTTCTTGCAATAACCGTGCAACGCGAGTGCAAAAAGCAGGTAATTCGGTACTTTCGGTACATAATTGAGTATGTAGCGAGTGAGAGAGGGAGGAGGGAGCTGAGATTTGTGTCAGTAGGTTCGCCGCGGTGGTCTGGAGCAGTCATACGCTCGCTAGTCTCCTGCCACCACTTGTCTCTCTCTCTCAGCCACATTACGTGCTGAAATTGCCACTCGACCTATGTCGAGCGCCGCCACATAGTCCAGCTTTTTTTAACTCGACTTATGTTGTTCGCCGCTAATTAAGGGTTAAAATAGTCATTCGCAGCCAATGGATTAGTGCAGGATTATACAACTTAATACAGCTTAAAATAGTCATTCGCAGCCAATGGATTAGTGCAGGATCAGCTGGGTTTGGGTTTTATAATATAGTATACTGTATCTTACCTTGAGTTGTTTATGCTTTTGTTGTTTTCCACCAAACGAGAAGCTCAGTCTTTTAGCAGCTGATTTCTTGATCATTAAATGAAAAGTACGAGATTGTTCACTGGCAGTCATAAGAATAACATCGTTTTCCTTATTAACAATATACTTGGCTATAATAAACTTTAAAATAGAGAACACATTAGATGAAGAAAGGAAAGAGCAATATCCGTCAACTATAACCTTACTTAGTATAGATGAGTTCGTATACCTTTCCTGTTCTTAATACTAGACTGGTCTTTAACGCCACTTCCAACCACACTTACATAAAACCTTTTTATATGCCTCCACTTGTGGGGTGTGCTGACGAGAGAAGTTTTATCAAAATTAAAAATAAACGTTGGAGCCGAACTCTTGGAAGTTGAACCTGCCTGAAATTGCTACACGGGTTTATCAAGAACAATTATTATCTCACAGACTTTTCAGACCATTCTAGGGAGATACTCTAGGTGGAAGAGAAAGACTATTTAGTGAAGAGCACTAGTGGTAGAGAGTGAACAGATACTACTGTCTTAATATTAGCAAATTAATGGCGGGAAAGGTCTGAAAATAATCAAACTAGTGATACATACGTTTTCAATCTAAAAATACTAATGGAGCTAAACATGAGGGAGAAGAGGATCCCGAATTATACGAAAACCTCCCCTTAACCTCTTCTACTTAAAAGCTATTTACAAGATTTTAGGTAAACTTATTCCAATTGTAACAAAATGTGTTCACATTGATTAGTGCTATATCTCGTCAGGTCTAACTTTTCTTCCATGGTTGCATGTTATATTCATAGTGAGGGTAAACATGTTATAGTTCACATTTAGAGAGATAAAAGGAGATAATTGCAGTGAGTTTATTTGTGTACTAATTTATATATGTAAGAGGATAAGATATTGTCCTCTACTTCAGTCTCTCTCTCTCTCTCTCTCTCTCTCTCTCTCTCTCTCTCTCTCTCAGAGACACAGACAGAGATAGAGAGCGTTCCGCGGGGGGGGGGGGGGGCATAAAAACAGCGTAAGTAATGAGATGTAAGCAGAGGGGGACGGGTGTTGCTGGAGAACCTGTAGGAGTAGAGAACGGCCATCTTTGTCCTTGGACAAATTATATGGTGCCCTAATAATGATAATGCAGCGGGGTGATATATTTTGGATCATGAATATTATAGCTCCAAAATCATAACTGTAAGTAATAATAGAGGCGAACGTTATTGTAATTACGCCCGTTATATGAGTGTAAAGAGAGGGTTATGACACCACGGTCAACAATATTGAGGAAGTTTGCCAATCTATTTTATTATAGGGTCTCCAGGTGATGCAAACGATGATTAACAGGAATAATGAAGGGGTTAATGAAGAGGTAAATGTCTCACTGGACCCTCTTTATTAATGTATATATTATATTACTGTTTTAATAGTTTCACATCTGATTTATATTTGTTAATGTTTCCTCCTTCTCTACGTCGTCGCTCTTGCTCTCTCTCTCTCTCTCTCTCTCTCTCTGTATGTGTGTGCGTGCGCGTATTTATCCTAAGTAGTCAAACGGTTAAGGTGAACAGCTTAAGTAATTATAAAACTAATTAAACTTACACAAAAGAGAGAAAACTGACAGAAACAAACTTAATTAATTTTTTTCACTCGGAAGTGGTGTAAGCGATGTTGACTAAAGCTGATATTACACGAACGCTTTTTCCTTGACCTTATATCGTCAACACTGGTTTGGCAACTTGATGAGGTAAACCCTTTATTTAAATGTGTTGTTTAAATAAATATATATTTATCTATCTCTATGCTCAGGCCCAATCTCCACTTTTCTATTTGTTTTTGTTGTTTTATGTTTATTTAATTATTTGTATTCTTGGGGGAGGGTGGCGCCGACTCAAGACAGAAAAAAATAGGGACAACACAAAACACAACAGAAAATAATGAACACACAAACACAAAAATACATATTTACACACATCTACAGTAGGTCATCCAGGAGAAGACCCAGAGACCAGGGTCACCAAGGTCCCTCCAGCACTCCCCCGGCCCCCGACCACCCGGCGAGGTTCCGATCTTGGCAGGCAGTCATGCAGCGGAGCCGAAGCCACAAGCCCGCACACCCTACATATTAATCGTCTCCCCGGGCCAGGCGCCTGATGGACTATTATCTAGTCCAACTTGCGCCCGACACGTTCCCCCAAATGACCACGTGTTCACTCATCTATTCACAAGGATTCTCCATTCATTCCTGATTATTACCACTTCCCTTGCCTGATCTATATTCATTCATTTATCATCCAAAGGTTGTCTTACACAGTCTCTCCATCTCAATAGGGGTCTTCCTGCCCTTCTACCTCCCCTTGTATCTGTTACGACCGGCACTACGAAATAAACAAGGGCACTTAATGATGGACTAGATGATAGGCTATATCTGCAACAATGGTACGCTAATTCCAAAACCCTCGAACTATTACGCCGGTGAACAAAAACACTTAAAACCCTTCAGAGTTAATCTACTGGATAATGGGGTATCAATTAACTAGGATTTAGTGCACTTCTACAAAGGCTTTCCGGTGACGGTAAAGCCAACTCACAACAGGAGTACTTACGTTACAAAAATGCTCTTAAGTAATAACAATGCTTGAATAAACTATATAAGATTTAACACCTTACGAGCGGCCTAGGCGGTAATTTATATGTACCGCCCAGCGGGGTGTTTTTACCCTAAATAGGGTTGTTTACGTGATCATTTTCATGCCTAAATAAGACCCAGAGCGTAAAACAAGTATCTATCACTGAAAGGGCATAAACAGAGCTTTCCAATGACACCCCAACCATCCTTGTAAGACCGCTAGTTTTTTTGCAACGATCGCGCAACACGAGTGCAAAAACCATGTAATTAGGTAGTTTCCCTACATAATTCCCTGTGTAGCGAGTGCGTGAGAGTGGGGGAGGGTGGGATTCATGTCAGTAGGTCCGCCGCGGTGGTCTGGAGCAGTCATACGCTTGCTACTCTCCTGCCACCACTTATCTCTCTCTCTCAGCAACATTACGAGGTGAAAATGGCACACGACATAAGTTGTGAACCGCCACTTAGTCCAAATTTCTTTCACAGGACATAAGTTGCGCGCCGCCAATAAAGGGTTAATAAAGGAAGATATGCTTACGTTAACTTTTAGTGTGAGTCTGTACTCAACACTAACTCTACAATGCTCTATGAAAACACTGGAAGTCTAGTCCTACAGCAATCAGATAATGAATCTTCTAAAAAGGTCTGATGCTCTAAGATGCTCGTTAATATAGAACAGACATAAATGCAGGGGCAGGACACCAAAGCGTGTATCTTAAATACACCAATAAGTAGGATACATAATTACAACAAGGGAGTGCAACAACTCTGTGACAGCACTAATAATTTTTTTTTTTTTTTTTTTTTTTAAGAGACAATGAATGGAGGAAGGAAAAACACAGATAAAACAAAAAGGTCCATGTGCCTAAAGGCATCCTCCATTCATAAAATGTTTGTAACAACTGGATTTAAACATTTGTTGATTGTAAGTTTGTGGAAAGCAATTCGAGGGAAGTGAATTCCAAAGAGTAGTAGCTCTGGGGATAAATGAATTCTGATAAGCAGAAGTTCTGCATTGTGGAGGAGAAAGTGTAAATTCATGGGCGCTCTCAGCTGCCCTAGTTCTACGGGGAAAGATGTGGAGAGGCGGCACAATTGAAGCAAGTTCCTCGGAACAATTGCTGTGAAAATATCTGTAGAATAATGCAAGGGATGCAACGTTTCTTCGTATGGCTAATGTAGGAAGGTCCTGTGTGATTGCAGGGTTATTGATTAATCTAATAGCTTTATTTTGAATTTTGTCCAACTGCCTCAATGCAACCACTCCACTTCCACCCCACAGAGGTGAACAGTAATCCATCTGAGAGCGCACATGACTTTTATATATTACGGCCAACTGCTCGTCAGTGAAGAATTCTCGAACTCTGTACAGGAGTCCCAGTTTTTTAGAGGCATTCTTAGCAATGCTTCTAACATAATGTGTCCAGCTCAAGTTAGTAGTTAATGTTACACCGAGAATGTCAATACTAGGGGAAGTGGGAATATTTACATCATTAAAAAATATATGGGAGTCAGTGAGATTCTGTCGGTTAGAAAATTGAATGTACTTGGTTTTCTGTGCATTAAAGGAAACTAGATTCTCTTGTCCCCATTCATTAATTCTAGAAAGGTCCTGGTTCAGAGAAATTGCAGTGTTTATAAGATCGGGTTGGGTGAAAGAATTGGTAAATGTGAAGGAACTGTGGAGTGTTGAGTCATCTGCGTAGGAATGTATTGGATTATGAGTGGTAGATATGAGATCATTGATATGAATGAGGAACAGAGTTGGGGCCAAAACTGATCCCTGGGGAACACCAGCATTTATTGAGTGAAATTGAGAATAAAGGCCATCTACCATTACACGTATTTTTCTGTTATGAAGATAAGAAGAAATTAGTGGAACTAATGATGCAAGGCCGTAGTGTGACATCTTCGACAATAAGGATTGATGCCAGACTCTATCAAATGCCTTTGATATATCCAGTGCTATTGTATGTGTTTCACCATGTTGGTCTGTAGCTTGGTTGATTTGATGCGTAAGAAGGCAAAGAATGTCTGCAGTTGATCGACATCGTCTAAAACCATATTGCCTATCACTGATTAATTTATTATTCTCCAGATGCTTAATTATGTGATTATTTAATATAATTTCAAAAACTTTGCCAAGAGTGGAAGTTATAGCTATTGGTTATAGCTATAATAACCTCTCAGAACCAGTACTTCCTTAGCCAACGAAACAGCCAAACTGGGTTGTGCACTAAGCGACAACCTTGGCTAAAATTAGGCGTGAATAATTCCTAAAGCATACACAATGAAAGTTAATATACACAATTGTGTCTTTCTCACTAATAAAGTCTAGCAGTGGCACAAAAAGGTACTAGGAAACTAGGCAGAGCGCAAGCATGCTCGTAGCCTACTGTCTCCCCTTGAACAGATTTCCCTTATGTTACGTTAAGTGACTTGGAGGCTCTCTTGGTAAGTCCAGATCTCAAGTATCTGGTCTTACCCTGGTGCTCCACAAAGGACAACACAATGAGGTAGCAAGTATACAGGTGAGAGTAGGCAAAAGCCCTTCACCTGTATACTGCTACACTCGCAAAGGAAAATATACACAAGGGTTACAGGCTAGCTAGCTTCGTCGATGTTGTACAGGCTCTGACTTGCCACATACATAACTCAAACAACGACCAAAGATACCCTCCACTATCTAGCATTAAATAATGGGAAAGAACAGCTCAATAATTAGAAGCACCCCAACACTAGGCTAGCATATGACTATGACTCTACTAATCCCTAACGCTAGTGCAAACATAAATGTGAGAGCTGGTGCTGGTAATACGACTGGCCGACTATGGAAGTCGTATGCAGAACCAGAAGGGATAAGTAATTGAATAAAGAGAGAAGTATGACAACGAAGAAGTTCAGAGAGAGAGACAGTAGTATAGGGGGTTATATGGGGGACAGATTGCAAAGGACATGTAGGACCAAGCACGCTATGCCAAGCTCTGCGGAGAAATGCGGCAGGAGCCCCCACAGGACCAACAAAGGCAGCGGCATCCAATCACAGACGACTACGTCACGAGGAGCAAGCGTCACTTAGGACGCGCCAAGCGCGCTAGCCAATCAAGAGCCTGGGAAAGACCGTGCGCGAGCGAGGGAGGCACACGTACATACACACGCACATATTACTACCGCGCTGCCTCCTCCGCTCTCTCTCTCCTTAACTTCACACAATGCATCTTATATTCTATCAATGGTATAAAATACTTCCAAGTGTCACAGACAAGAATAAAGACCACCAATGATCTGTCTGTGACAACATGAACTCTATGAAAGAAAGAACATCGTTCTACGATTATTGTAACCCATTTCACTGCCTTGGCGAGCGTTAGCGAGTTACGAGTGCATTCTGGCAAGCTGGCCAGTGTAACATATCTGACTCACATATTCTCTTTGTAAGCCTTTCATCTTCCATTCGTTCAACATGACCATACCAGCTCAGCACCCTTCCGTCCACTCTGGCTGACAAATGTTCCTGCTGCCCCACTCTCCTACGTATCTCTTCATTCCTCAATCTGTCTCTACGAGTAACGCCACACATACTCCTCAAGCAGCTCATCTAAATATACTTTTACTTATTTCTGATACCATTGAATAAGATCGTAGAAATATTGCTGGACAATATGTTGACTATCAAAAATCGAAAATAATACTTCTCTGTGATTCCCCTTTAGAGAGACTAATGAGGAAGTAAGAAGGAGGTGTGGTGTGGAGGTAGATGTGCTGGAGAGTGTGAAAAGGAACAACTTGAGATGGTTCGGCCATGTGGAACGTATGGAAGGCGAGAGAATGACTAAGAGGGTGTACGAGAGCGAGGTGGATGGACAGAGAGGGAGAGGTAGACCGAAAGAGAGGTGGAAGGATGGAGTGAGAAAGTATATGAACGAAGGCGGTGCTGGTTGGGGGGAGGGGCATCGACTGACTGGGGACAGAGGTGCATGGGGGCGGTTCGTTCGTGGCCACCCCTTCGGGGATCATGGCGTCAGGCAATAGATAGATAGATTGATAGATAAACTATCATATTCTCAACTTTCTTTATGTATTTCGGTATATTAAAACACCGTCCATGCTTTCCTCCCTGCTATCAATGTTGGGATCACCGTACTATCATACATTGACTATGTTGCTTTGATGCTCACCTCCTATTCCTAGTCACTCTTTCAGATAACCTACAACTACACTGTTGCACCGTCTCATCTTTATTCATTACATTACCCATGTACTTAATATGAGGTGACATTTTCCATAACCTGGCTATTCAGCCTTACTTCTTACTCTAACTGCATTCCTCTCAAAGATCATTCGCTTGCTATTTAAGACATTGAACTTCAGATTATGTTACTTCCACACAGTATCAAACATATTCACCAAATATTTCAACACCCTTTCATCCTTACTCAATAGCACTACGTCATCAGTAAACAAAAACACAGGCATCTCCACTCTATCCCTTCCCTTACCAGTGGTACTCCAACATCCACTTTTCTTCATTGTGTTTTGTTCATGACTCCATCCATGTATATATTGAACAACCATGGGGACATCGCATACCCCTGCTTTAATCCAGCATTCAGCTCAAAGTACTCACTCTGGTCATCCTCTACAAACACTGCTGCCCCTGCACCATCATGCATGCTCTTCCCCATTTCCAGCAACTTGACATCTACTCCATAATTCTCACTCCTTTCATACATCTTTCTTATCAGTTCCGTCATAGGTTTCCATCAACTGCATGCATTTCGTATATAACTTCCTCCCCTTCTCCTAATACTACTTTACAATACATATTAAGGAGAATGTCTGACCTACTGTAGATATAGTCTTCCCTTCCTAACCCTAACCTGCTCCTCACTAACCCATTGCTCTGTTATTTTTCTCTCACTCCTTATCACTATCCTAGTGTATCGTCCCTACTATGCTTAGTGGTTACCACACTCCTCTCTTCCCTTTATCTTTATACAGGGGTATTATTATACTTGATTTCAAGTCTTCTGACACTTTTCCCTTCTCCCATGCCAGTCTACTATACATATTTTCGAGAGCCACACAATCGCTGCCTGACCTCCATAGTTCAGCACATCGCCACACACTCCATCTATCCCTTAACCTGACAAGCGCGATATAGACCTAGGTGCTAGGGTAGTTATTTGTGCATTTCTAGCCCTGGATTCTGACAGAATTCGTTATATTTACAATATAAAGCATTATTTGTTTTCGGTATGCTTTTATTTTACATATATGATGTATATATGAACCTTCAAGAGTGCTAAAATAAGTGGGAAAAGCATTTGGGTGGTGAAAAACGAAGATATTGGCCACCCGGTCATAATCTCAGGCGAGAGAGAGCCACAGGCAGCCCTCCCCTCTCGCTGTCTGGGAGTCAACTGAGACGAGCGGGCGGTGTGTGTGGTGTCTGGGTGTTGCATAACGATCTTTTATGCAACCCACTTGTGCTACATTATCGCGGGAGAGAAAAATAATCGATAAATGATGATAATAAGAGGATAAATAGGTGATAATTGAGGAGGGGGGGAGGGGGGAATAAGGTGGGGAAGGAGGGGAGGGGGAGGGGTGAGAAACACATGGATGAGTACTAGAGGGGAATTATCTCACCTAGAGACAAAATCCTTTGTTTTGATAGGCCCTTTTTTTTTTTGGAAGGCTTTTTTTATGGTCTTGCTTCCGTGAGGCCTATCGCGTTCCCTATAGGAAGCCTTCCGTGAGGCCTATCGCGCTTGCCGGGTTAAGCTTTACCCATCTTCAACCACCTCAAACCCTCACATGTTTCTGTCCTCCTCATCTCCTTTCTTTTCCCTCTCCTGCTTCTCTTCTTCTCTCTCCCATTCGCCTCCTTCTCATTCCCTATCCAATTATGTCTGCAACTCTTTCATCCTCGAAATTCAACAATTCTTTGAAGTGTTCTCTCAATATCCCGACATTCTATTTTCCACTAGCACTCTAACCTTTTAATCTCTCATACCCTAACTACTTTCTTTATCACATTCCTTAGTTCTTTTGCCCTGGATTCAAACAGTTTGTTAACATTCCATAGAGATCATCCTTTGAAATATTTCGAATTGTTACAAACTTCTTATTTATCAAGGATGTCAGTACATGTTTTAATCTTGTTTTCGTTAATTTTGTATTGTCCCTTCCTCTGGTTATCAATGTTGAAAAAGTGTTCTTGAAATTGTTGACGCTACCCCCAAGCAATTATATTTAGCCCAAGACGACATTGTAGGGACATTTTAAAACGGTGTTAGCGAGTTAGGTTTGTATTTTCCGTGTTCTGGTTGTCTATTTTAAAAAGGGGTTCTTAAGAGTATTCATGCTACCCACAAGCGATTTTACTTAGCCAAGGAAAAAACATTATAGGAAAATTTTAAAGCGGTGTTAGCGAGCAAGGAAGCAGGGTTGGTGGTGGAGGTCCGGTGTGTTATGGTAGTGGTGTTGGTGTTGTTGTTCTTGTTAATTATGGAACTTTGGTCTCATTATGCGGAGAACAAGGTAAGCTGTGGCAGGTGTACACATATATATACCGGTATATATATATATATAGAGAGAGAGAGAGAGAGAGAGAGAGAGAGAGAGACGACTATAGGTGACATGGAAATAACAAAAGAAAATCAACGAAACATGGTTATTGGTTATATTTGAATACTGTAGGTAGGAACTAGTAAACAGATAAAAAAGGAGACACACCTATGATATACAAAGACAGGGACGAGCAATACACAGAATATCGAAGACAGATTTCTATAAATTATGTAAAGGATTAGGCACCGAGCATGCGAAGGTGAATACAAGTAAAACAAGTTAGAGGCAACACAAATAATTATGAAAGAGGAAGTGGAGGAAATATACAGATAGGCTAACAAAGAAATGAGAGTGGGTAAAATAGAACGGAAACAATAAAACAATACAATAACACAAACACTTTACAATTTAAGAAATAAAAACAAAGGGGTTGGGGGTAAGACAAAACAAGAAGTATAAAATATGGCAGTAGGAAAGGAATAAAGGCGAGATACCGGTAATTATACATATGGGTAGATATTGAATATAGGCAAATAGAGAAATAGAAGGGCAAGTTGGAGGAATGAATCATAAATATTACCAAAAATACGGAAGGACATGCAATAAACCAGGAACAGATAACACGGGAACTACGAAAAGGAGGAGGGGAAAAGATGGAGAATGAGGCAAGTGAAATAGTAGAAAAACACGATAAAACGAGAGTAGAGGACTGATACATTAGGATAAAAGATAGATATAATTAAGGAATATAGAAGGAAAATGTATAGAAGAAAACGAATGATGCGAAACAATAAATGGAGAAAGAGAAATAGGAAGAAAATAAAGCAGGTAGGAGAGTAGGAAGGCTTGATAACACAATACCACGGGGTATAATTATGACAATAATAAATAATTGAGAACTTTAACATAATGAAAAAGAGATAAATCGAATAGACGTAGCAAAATAGAATAGGAAGGTAAGAAGATAGCTAAGCCAGCAGAAGAGAGGAAACAAAAGAAAGGAATGTGAAGTAACGACAACAATACTGAAGGGAGATAAGGAAGAAGATTAAATTAATTCCATAAGTATATTGACACACACACACACACACACACATATATATATATATATATTATATATGAACAAGAATGATATCTTTATTGCTGAAAAATACTATATAAGTAAATTAAACCCAGAATTAAATACATAAGCTTCACTTCTAGGAAGCTCCATTTTTTTGTTCACTGTATTGTTTTCTGCGAGTGTTTTTTTTTTTTTTTTAACTAAGTTTCTTGAGGTCTAAGTGTTTTTTCTTTTTGTTTAGTTTGTTCATTTCGGTAACTTTTGTAATTTCATAGTTGGCAGCTCATATTTTGTGTATATAGGAGTAACTGTGTATTTTTACGTCAGTCACCACCTACACACCATTTTCTCAACATAGTAAGCTGGTGTGTATGTCTTCATAACCTTTTCAAAGTCATATTCACAGGTTAATATATTAAATAGTGTTATCTTTTTGATCACATACATTTGTGAATGTCCTTTATTCGTCTGGTTAAAGTGTAAAATATAAACTTATAAGGTTCCCTTTGAATTGTACAGTATATATATCTAAATTTTTCTTTTTGGTGTTAGTCAACATAATAATGTAAACATAATTTTACTTTTAATTATACATTTTACAATAATTTTCGCAAAAATCGTTAGTGTGTTTTTGCATAATATATTCGTAGCCACTGTCAAGTGTGCAGTAATATTCTTTATTATATGGTTGGATATACATAGGATGTTAATAATTACATAAATCGTAAGTGTTAATGTCTATGAGGATGAAGTTTCTTGTGTATTAAGACATTTAGAAATAAGTAAGGAGATCCTCCCAAGATTTATAATTAAAACATATTTATTGGTTAAAAGGATGAAGTTTTTCTTGTGTGTGTGTATTATGTATTATTACTTTTGGAAAGAGTTAAGAGGTCCTTACAAGCTTTGTACATATATTAATACTAGGTTACTTTCTCTTTAGGATCGTATGTTGAAATATATATATATACCCTGAAGATGGATGTGTGATACGTCCGAAAATTTGCAAATAAATATTTCTCAACATGTATACTGTTGTGGCTCTTGTCCTACTCTTCATCTACAAAATTATATATATATATATATATATATATATATATATATATATATATATATATATATATATATATATATACAATATTTACCTCATTTACAATAATTTTGTTATCATGACAATGAGACCACATTTATACTGTAGGTATATAATATCATTATGTCCTTTAATAATGTACACACATACACTGATCTGGCAGTACAGCAGGTTAGTGTGGATATGGTAATGCAAAAATGATATCTCGCAATCATATTATTTTTTTGCGATTAACCTGGTATAGTATATTTGAAGTTGAACATTATTTATCCAGAATGTACCTGACACAGTTTTCTCTTGAGAGAAGATGTTGAACATTTGTGATTTAATTGTTCAGAACATTGACTCCATGTTTTATATATCATGAAAGTTGTACACGGTCATATTTGAGTCTTCTTCTTGTTGGGCTAAAATCCTTTTCTGCACAACATTTCATTCAGACGTTTAGTCAGCATCTGTATATTTTCAAACACCATTTGTGCTACATAGTATTTGTTTAACTTTTGAAAACAGTCATCATAATATATAATATATAAATATATATATATATATATATATATATATTATTATAATTATATTACCCTGAAGATGTCTTGAGAGAATAGACGAAAGCTTGGTGTTCCATTGTTTCAATTTTCCTAGCGAGTTTTACTACACATATATATATATATATATTCAGGGTGTATTTAAACAACTGTTACAAACTATGACGAACACATTTTAAAATGGAAAATAAACACATATTGTTGTATCACATTTTTCCCATAAATGTGTTATTTTAGAGATAAATGCCTTTTTAGAAATGTAGCAAAACAGGGTTACAAGTAAAGCACTAAATTATTAATACATGATAAACCTATTTATTATCGACGTAAGCCACTTTCACACATTCACGATGTTGGTCCCGATGTACCCCGATTTGAATATTGGGACACAACGTAGTGCAATCCCCAACGTGTGTCAGGGTCGTCGGGGAGCGTCGTGTTACCCGCGGTGCGGGACGTGGCAAATCGGGACTTGGCCACCAAAGTTTTGGATTTGTTAAAAAATTTCGCACGATGGACTTTTGGCGTGGTACCATCGGGTAACGTGTCGATGACGACGTGGGTCTGGCGTATCTGCATCAGGTTACATCGGCATCGACGTGGCTTCGTCGGGGTATAAATAGTTATAATATATTACAGTAAATGTCATGTAATCCGAATGGCAACGGACCGACAGTGCTTCGGATTAGTGGAGTATTCTGACAACACTATAAATACGCACATGATGAATAAATAAAGACCTGATATGGTATAGGCCTATACCGTATATACCGTATATACGTATATACCGTATATAATATTCCATAATCAACTTATATCAAACGAGTTTATAAGTTCAAATGAAAAATCAGTGTACCGGTATGATTACCGAAACACGTGTGTGTTAATTGTCGAGTGAGTGTGTGCGTGTGCGTGTGTGTGTTATTGTTCTTGTGTGGCTATATTGACCGCCACTGATACACGGTATGCAATAAATGTTTGTATAATTATGCTCTATGGAATTGAATTTAAATTTACCTAATACAGAAGTGTTTATAATAGTAAAAGCCAAAGGAAATACTAAGTGTTATTGATTAATTTAACACAAGGTAGTGTTTGTGTGGGTGGATGGGTTTAGAGAGAGGATATTGTTCTTGTGTTTTCGACGATTCCATCCTTACACAAGCTATGTTTATATCAATCCTTCTGCACAAGATAGGTTTATATCAATACATTTTACCTTCCACAATTAGAGAAAATATGATTCATCACGAAGTGTAGCCTACCTGTGGAGATTAAACGCACTGTTATATTATATACTGTATGAGATATACCGGTACCGGTATATCGTTTTTTTATCGTTATTTTTATTGTCATACTAAATCACAGCAATGTTTTCCGCTGAACATGATGGCGGTGTTTAGAATATGCTATCATCAATATTGGATTTTATAGAAATAAATCTATAACGATAGTTTTTTTTTTTTTTTTATGAACGGCAAGAGGAAAGGTTATTATAATAAGGTTTCAAAAAACAATAAATCAAAATAATAATATGTGGAATTTCACCGTAGCTGAAGGCTACTGTTCAGTCCGCCCATACTTTCCCTCCCCATTTTCACCAATAAAAAGTGGGACAATGAATATTCTGTAAGCAAGTGATATATAGGATTTTTCATTAGCTTTCTAATGGTACATATATGGCCAATGTACGATCAAAACTTTTATTTTACCTGAATATTTTTTGTCCGTCGCCGCTGTCACCCACTGGTAAATATTTTCGCTTCACTTCATGGTCTATTTTCATATAATTTAACGTTCGATACAGTTTTTAGGTATTAATTTCGTATATCGGCAATGAATACAGATGGTTATTTACGAAGAACCAGCTCTCTACGACAAAAACTTAAGTTTATATAAACATTTTCATATGCCTAAACCTTACAAAGAAATAATTCGCCCTTATCTTACCTTAAACTTGACCGTTGAACGTAATACCTTTAACACCATATGTATTGACGATATCTGTCAGGCTGCCTGACTTGTGGCGTCGTCCTCGTCGGGTCAGCCACGTGTCACCATCATAAGTCCATCGCCCCTAGTCGTGTTCCCCTCGTGCCACATCGGGGTACGTCGGGGTACGGTTTTGACCGGAATTTTGACCGTTACAGCATTGACGTGGCGCCGTCGTGTTGCAACCGTGGTACCATCTGGCCCGTCGTGGCTACGACGTGTCACCGTCAAGGCGTCGTCAAACGGTACGTGTCACTGTCACTGCCGATGTACCAATTTGTGTACCTCGGGGTACATCGGGACCAACATCGTGAATGTGTGAAAGTGGCTTTAGCTAAAGGGAAAGCATGGGTTTACCTATTCACACATTAGTAATTAAGAAATAAAAGTATCTAAGAATGTGGTGATGATATTATGTGGTTAGCAGATATATACTAATTATTAGCAACATATTAGCGTAAACAAAATATGTAACATTTGTAACTCTGGTCATGGGACATAATGCTGATGCCCAAGTCTGGGTCGGGTATCCGAACGTGGCAGAAGGTAATTCAATCGTTTATAAAGCGTAGTTATAATGGGGGCTGATCGTTCTTGCGCAATTGTTACGTATTTAATGAAGATAGTATACTGCATGTACAGTTATGTTCAGGAATGAAGAGTCATCGAGCAATACGAAAAGTTATAGGAGCTAAATGTTGCATACCGTACAATTGTGACCACGCATACCTGACCAAACACTCATGTTATAAAAGAGTGAGGGCAAAGAAAATTAATGACATACACAGACATACATACACACACACATAAACCTCTCATTTCCATGTTTATGTAAGGTAAATCAAATAAGCGTGACACAGGGAGACGTTGTGTGTGTGTGTGTGTGTGTGTGTTTCCTTGGTCATTGCTCATTGTCTCAATTATAACGTCATCGACTATTACTGACAATATTGGTGTGTAACAGTTGTACTGTACAAATAATAGGTTAGATATTTGGAAAACAGGCATGATATCATGTCCACGCCGATAATTCATATTTGAGCAGATTCGAGTGGAATCCGAAGCTTCATAAAACGCCTCGATTCATTTTTCAAAACTGTATTACATCACTTGGTGGGAATTATACAGTATTTGTTTCAATTAATCTTATTATTACACTGTAATGACCATGTACAGTCACGAGCATAAATACTTCCACACCAACCAAATAATGTTCGAACCTTTGCCTCCAAAGGTATTGCAAAACTTTGTGTTCAAACTCACAATTATTTCTGTATTTCATTCTAGCTACCGTCAAACGATTTTATTCAGCTTAGTATAAGCCCCTAGTGATGAAGGAGTTGACGTTATCTGGTTGATGTCGCAGCATTTATGTCATGACTGTACAGCAGTGGTAATTAATTCTGATCGATTTAGAAGTGTCGAACTGATTAAAAGAATCTCTGAAATTCAAATACCCAGTATAAATTAGCTAGGAAATTCAATTCAACCCGAGACCGCTTCGAATATGTTTGTATATGAATAAAATTTGTTCACAACTGTACAATACATTAAATAAAATTATGCAATAACTTCGTAATGCCCACATTTTGTGGTTCTATTCATCATTCAACATTGGTAATAATTACTAACATATGACAGTAATATCTGCAGACCACTTGAAGATCGTAATTTGTTTCATCCAAGATACCTTCGGTGTTCCCATACATGTTTGATATTAACAGAAAATAATTTTAGTTGTAAACGATTTATAAAGGGAACATAAATTACATTATGTCAACACGAAAACTAATTATGTTTATAATTCAACATTCCTGGGTATAAACTAGGAGATTGGGGGAAGGAAGGGGGCGGGGAAGGGGGATGAAAGGCGAGACCAATGCCAGTGTTCGGTTTATAGCACATGCTTGGACGACACTGATTATTTTACTGTATATCCTGTAAATCATTAATGCTTAATTATTTTATATTTCATTATAGAATAAAATTAACTTGTTATTTTAATCTGTACTTAGCACTTGAAGTCTGTAAGTGTTGTTATTGGACGTTTGAAGTACAATCAATAGTTTTTGTAGCACGAACATATTTTAAATAAGGCAGTCACATGCTGATGCTCAGACTTCAATGCCATAAATAGAGTGTGCACAAATTAAACTAATATTGAGTGTCACGAAAGTTGAAATATTAAATTAGTTTCTAGCTTTACATAATATCCTAATATGTGTTGTCATATTAACTTGTATGCTTGTTATCTGACTCCTAAGTATTTATTACACTCTACCCTGTTTAACATATTTGTGGATAAAGGTGTGACGCATGTCCAGTGTGAGCATGCTGTACAGAACGCCTAGTCATGCCCCACTCTCGCTAGGATCGTCAGGGCAGGAACTTTGGCTGTAGTCTATGTAGAGTTTCCTAACTTAGTTCATGTGAGCCGTTGTACTATAAGTAATATGAATATGTATTTTGTTTTCATCTGAGTCAACGAGTTCTATTTTATATCATTAGTTATAAGTATTGTGTGTAAAACTTATTTGTAATGATGGGAGAAGCGGCAGCCACAGTTGGGGGTCAGTGGGTGCGCCATGCGGGAGGTGGGCCTAACTCACTAGCACTCCCCCCCCCCCCCCCCCCTCCACTCAGTGCTAGGAAAGCCTTTGTCTATCCCAGAGGAGAGAGAGAAATTACGTAATGATTGTCAGTGGGCGGTCCTTAGTAGTTCACGTTGGGCTCACTAGAGGGCCGAGTATAAAAAGGGAAGTCTAGCCATTTTTTGATCAGAACTCATTAGGCAGAGCGACTTCTCATTTCCCTTGCTAACTATATATATTCTTCTGACTGATGTGAACTTTCTCTACTACCTTACATTCTTATCTCCTCTTTTCCCTACCCTTTTTAACTTCCATGGTCCCGTTGGTGCAGAGCTAGTCAGCCAACGTATTATCGCTTGAGTTCTCATGAGATACATGCCTATTAGATAGCCTATTTTGGAAGGGTTAACTTAGAATAGGATTGATTTATGTTTGTTGCACTTGTCTATGCATTTCCCTGTGTGTAATTATTATTATTCCTGTTTTCTGCTAGTCTAGGTAATGCTAGACTGGGGTAAGGCTTTTCTGTGTTACGAGTTGTTGTTTGATGCAGTGGTTAAGCGATAAACCTGCATACTCGTTTCGGTTCAGTGAAGCCTAGGTTGTCTTCGCGGCTGACTGTGTTGAGTTAATAATTTACAGTGCGTGAGGGCAAGAGCCTAACCACCCTGTATTTTATTAACAGCTTGTTTTTACTTTGTCAAGGAGCCGGGAGAAAACCAGATACAAGGGATCTGGATTTCTCAAAGTGCACTTGTTAGTGTTAACGTAATACTTTAAACAGTTGTGAGGACTTCGCTAGGCTACGAGCCGTTTTTGCTCAGTCACTGCTACCTTTTGCCCACAGTACCCCAGCTAGACTTTACTCGATTAGTAGATACAGAATAGTATTGAAGCTTTCCTTATGTATGATATTGTTTATGCACTATTGATTTCATGTGTTGCAAGCTTGGCTACTTTAGTGATTAGTGGCCCACGAGCACAATCCGAGTAGGCTATTGCCGTTGCATTTGCGGAGTACTTCTTTTTAATGTTTGCCATTTACTATTGCATATTCTTTTAATTATTCTTATGCCAATTTAAACCTTTAATAGTATTTAATTGCCAGTGTTTTTCTTATTGAATTACTGTTCAAAATCCGATACGTACTTCTTACGAGCATCCGAGAAGCATCTAACTTTGTTCAGAAGATTCCTTGCTCGATGCTTAAGGACTATTAATTAACGTAACGTAATAGTGCCGATCCGAAGTAGAGGGTGGAAGACTTCTTAAGTTCTTAGTCAAGGGTGGATTACTTCGGCTTCGGCCAACACTATTCTTTGGTGTTGTTGTTTCTTACTTCTTTGTTTGATTGTTGACCAGACTAGAGAATTCCTGTCTCTTTATTAGTCTGTTGTTGAACACTAGTACCGAGTTCTTGTATACCCCGTTATAGCAGATTGAACTCTGGAGGGTATTGGTGTTTTTTGTTCGGCTGGCAGTACTCAGGGGTTGGGATCGTGTGTTTCCGTTGTGGCAGCGAGCCGTATTCGAGTCCTGATTGAGAGCCCTTGTGTACCCGAGTGCCAGGTCGTAACAAAGGTTAGTCATTAATGGTGTCCCCTTTTTGCTAAATATCATGTAATGTATTGCTGACTCATTCAATGAAAAATCATTTGAATTTGCCCACTCTTATATCTATTTATCTAACTATCTATCTATCTATCTAGGAAAAACTGCCCTTTTTATGGCATATTCCTTGAAGACATGAAGATTTGACGAAAGTCATATAAGGAAGCTCTGAAACATCAAAACATAATGAAGTATACATATGACACGAACAAGTTGTAATCTTTAATCATACAAAAGGTGCAAAAACATTCTAGAGCAAGGTTAAGAAAATTTCAAATACAACAAGAGTTATATATACTATATATATATATATATATATATATATGAGAGAGAGAGAGTGCGAGAGAGCGATATAGATAGATAGATAGATAGATAGATACCGGTAGATGGATATATGAATAGATAGATATGTTTGTATTAATTGATTAATACAACTATTTATGTTTCCATTTGCCATAAGATAAATACGTATACTGTATATTTAGTTGACGGTTAAATATTATGTTAGTATTGTTAGCAAATATTATTGATAATATGGAAGACGAAACAACACCCACATAATTAACAAACACACAAACTAAGACAGGGCCAAAAATAGAACCCTGCCACATTCCACTTCTTGCATAACATGTATCAACGTGTTTGTCATTAAATTATACATATTGAAACATATTGAGGAAGAGGAGAGGAGATTAGGAATGAGAGAGAGAGAGAGAGAGAGAGAGGCGGGGAGGAAAGACAATGAAGAGAACTAGGAGAGAGGCGGAGTAACGACAGATAAAGAAGGAGTGGAGATAATTTATGATGATAAAGGACATGGGGAGGAAGAAGACAGGACACGAGAGAGAGAGAGAGAGAGAGAGAGAGAGAGAGAGGGATAAGCGGGGCGGGGGATACGTGTGGTGGTATCAGGACATCTCAGGCACGCTAGCATTGGACATGACTGCCGCGGGAGCCAGATAATAGTTTGTTATCCATTCCATTTATGCAACACAAGGTAATAGGTCACTTAATAAGGGACCAGGGTATAATGAATAGTTTTATGGCGAGAGAGAGAGAGATGGTTTTTAGTTATTGTAGGTCGCATTTCAACGACAACGGCTTTAAAGGTGTGCAGAGGAGAGCAATCAACAACATATCGAGATCTACTGATCTTTACGAGGCATCTCGTATCTAGGCTACCTAGACTATTATGTAGGAGAGAACAGATGGCATAGAAGGGATTGGATCAATCTTTTCCATGCAGGATGGTAAACGGATATGGTATTCGACAAGACAATAAGAAAATAGAACTACTTACTATAGCTACTCTACCAAAGGAGGTAATGTGGGCAATGGGCATGTCTTGTTATTCATCTGTATACGCAGTCAGTCGGGGATTAAGGGCGAGATAATTATCTAAGCAATTTTTGAAGGTGTCAACAGGGCTGCAGCCTATAATATTGCTAGGCACGCAATTCCTTAAGTTTACCATGCACCCGGTTGAAAAATAAATACTTTGCTTCATGGGAGTGAAAAGGCTTATGGATGATTTTTCAACCATTCCCTAATGTGTAATTTGAATAATTGAATGCGAAATATTTGTTGGCGTCCATATTGTCGATACCTTTAACCCCTTGAGTACCAGAGACCCACATTATGCGTCACCTATGTATGTAACGCTACACCCCATCGACGCAATGGTTGCGTCCACCTTAATTACTCGTCCTATGGCACCTTGAGGATTCAGATTTGTATGGGAAATACTTTAGGATCCCACGGAACAATACCGATGGTTGGCATCCATCCAAGTCCAGCCGCGTGCATGTGGGCGCACGCCGGAGTGATTTTCTAGTATTTTGCATACCCATCACCCCACGTTAATTGTCTTTCCGCCGCCCCCCAGGACCCATATATGACCTAGGTGAGCGTTTTTGCTCTTTTTTCTTCATTACTTACCCCTCCCATGTGTTTTCTTCATTACTTACCCCTCCCATGTGTTTTCAAGAAATAACAAAAATGACAAGTGGCTGGTCCTGGGGTGTACATTTATATTAACTCGCTTGGGGTCCACCGGGTTAATTATCTTAAATGCTTGAATTATATCCCCTCGTAGTCTGCGCTCATTCAATTTGAAAAGGTTTAATTCTTCTAGACGTTTTTCATATGGCTTAGTTTCTTAGTCTGGAAATATTTTGTGTTTATTCTTCGCTGTGTTCCTTTAAGTTTGTCTATATCCTCTTGATAGTAGGAGACCAAAACTAAACACAGTATTCTAGATGAGGTCGAACCAATGAATTATGTAAATTGAGAATAACGTCTTCGGATTTGTATTCAAAAGATCTACCATTGAATCCATTAATCACATTTTCTTTCTTTACTGCTTCTGCACATTATTGGCACAGTTGTAAATTATTTGAAATTGTTACCCCTAAATCAGTTTCTTTATCGACACTTTTAAATTGAATACTACCCATTGAATAATTTGCCTTATTGTTCCTATAACCTACGTGTAGTACTTTAAATATATAAACTGTATATATATATATTTTGTTTTTTCTTCTGTTCTTCATGGTACTACTTCCTGGTTACCACTACCTGGTCCACCGTCTTGAGAGTTATGATATTTTGATGAATAATAATTGACAATTTGTCTTACTTTTGTCATACGAGCAAAGTGTTATAGTTCCTCTCCTAGGTCAACAAAAACGTCTTCCTAGGTTTTCTTCGAATTAACAAAAAAAAAACACACAGATCCCTTTCAAACTAAATGTGTACCTTTTCGATAGACAAATGTCACGGCCGTAAGCCGATTTCTTTTAAGTTACAGGTTCGGCCAGAAAAATATCGATACCTGAATCAGGTGAAGTCGTAATAATGGGGTGAAACGGACCAAATACTGTTAACCACTAACTTCACATACACTGATGGGGTTAGGTCCTTTTTTTTTTTTGTCTTAGTGTATGAAGGAGAACATAGGCAAAGTTGCCTACAACAAGTGTCTCCCCCAAAGTTGAAAGAGTGACATAGCCAAATTAAGGGCGGTTGGTGGTCATCTTCAAAATTGAGCTTGTTGGAAGTCCCAAGCTTCAAAATCCCCCGTTACGGACAGACGAGCCTAATGCCAAGCACATTCGGCTTCAGACCACAATATGAAATGTCAAAGGAATGAGTTCTACTGAACTAGCCTGTAAAGTGTTAACAGCGCACTCGGCCTACATCCTCATCGGGAGCACTTTCAAAGATCAACGTGTGTCGTTAGCTTTGACAATTACATTAACAGGGAGTGGAAAACACTAGGAAAGTTATGAACATTTAATAAATAGAGAAGCATACAGTTGGGTAAACAGATCAGGAGCAATACCTTGAGCAGAAGTTTCTGAATGTACTTTCCTCGTTAATTAACCATTTATATTTATCATCCACCCAACATTGAATTACTTTACTAAACTAGAAAATACATATTCTGGTCAAGAGGTTAAGAAGACAAAAATGTCTAGTAACTATTAATTAAAATGGTATACTTTTCTGTATTACTTTGGCTAACGTTATTCAATTAAGAAGGGCCTCTCGTAGTCACAGGGTTAAATATAACCGTATTTATGTCTGAATTAAAAACTAGCGGTACGATATGACAGTCAATGCGGGCATGAAGGAAATAGTATATTAACACAATATAGTGGATGTGAGAGAGACAAATATTGGGCACGGTTAAAATCGAAGAATGAAAAACGGACAAAGAATATATACATGTATATTCATAGCACCATATCATAAATTGAACATACTTAAATCATAAACTATGCCAATAAGAGATTAAACAATATGATTCTTAAACAATGTTCTATAATCACTAGTTTAAACAATCAATAACAAATCATAACTGCCAAATTTCTGCCAGGGAATTACACAATTCAGTTGTATGCGATTTATAATATATTACTTACTGCTGGTAGTGACAGATGGTGGGAAAACAATATTCAGTTTCAGCATGATTGCGCTCCACAGACTAATTTAACTTTTTTAGAATTCAATTAAATAAATATATTTATCAGTGTAGCCTGGCAAAGATGAGGGGCATTCGGCCATCGAGCTCAAACCCATTTTAGTGCACGATGTAGTTAGATGTATATGCGATTAATAAATATAAACAAAATAATATTATTAAATATAAGTTGTATGAATAGTACTGATTATACTTTGGATTTCCAAAATATGATTTTCATTGATGACATCAACATTTGGGGCTAATATAAATTATTCTTTTAATTTACAAACTACAAACACTTAAATATCGATTTTAATGAAAAAACTGAGCATCAAATAGTAACATAACTAACAGTAAAAAATGTATTCAGGTTGCATTAGTTTGCAAATAAACAGTACACTGCAATGTGACATCATAATTGAGAGGGAGGGATCGTAATAAATGTTAATTAAAATAATATGAACACGCTGTTAACATACAGTTTATGTAACGAGAACAATGTGTTACTGAATAATATGAACACGCTGTTAACATACAGTATATGTAACGAGAACAATGTTGTTACTGAATAATATGAACACGCTGTTAACATACAGTATATGTAACGAGAACAATGTTGTTACTGAATAATATGAACATGCTGTTAACACAGTATATGTAACGAGAACAATGTTGTTACTGAATAATATGAACACGCTGTTAACATACAGTATATGTAACGAGAACAATGTTGTTACTGAATATGAACACGCTGTTAACATACAGTATATGTAACGAGAACAATGTTGTTACTGAATAATATGAACATGCTGTTAACATACAGTATATGTAACGAGAACAATGTTGTTACTGAATAATATGAACACGCTGTTAACATACAGTATATGTAACGAGAACAATGTTGTTACTGAATAAAGAAATGTTTAAGGTGCCCTAGAACAATAGGAGTTGGTGGCATTTTAACTAATATGACAAGCTGTTGTTGCTCCATTTCTTACACTTTCTGAGAGAGACAAGTGTGAATTGTCAATGTACTGTATGTGTTGGTGTATAAAGCTGAACTATGGCAAGCGAATGTACTGTTTAGTATAAGACCTAAACAAGAAAAGTACTGTTAATGGACTATACAGGTACTGCTATCACAATACTCACTTAATTGCATTATATTTTATACCTGTTTCAGTTTACACGTTGAACCTCTCTATATACAGTCATTTTTAAATTTGAAACTGAAGCATACTTTAATAAGAAATTATCATATAATTGAAAATATATTTTCAATAATATTTATTATCCATATGCATCGGTTAATTAAATAATCTGACTAAAACGCAAAATATATATACGATGCTTTCTCAATGTGAGTGATCAAATTATTTATTATGTAGGGTTCACTGTTGGCTGGATAATCATGAATATTGGTGTGAAGGTTACTATATTAACGAGAGGCATCATGGGTCAGTTGATGATGCTTGATTTATGGAAAACAGTGTCACCAATATTTGTTTGTTATTGGTTTGTGTATATATTCTCTCTCGCTCTCTCTCTCTCTCTCTCCCCTCTCTTTCAGCCAGCCCTCCATCACACACAAAACTACTATATTCTATTGTTTTATCCCTCCTCTCCCCTTGTGTTCCCTCCCTTCCCCTCATTCACACTCTCGCCCCGAGTTTTACCTATGTAATTCGCACCCCAGTCCCTTTGAATACTCCCACTCACTCTCACTCTCTCGCTCTCTCTCTCAATTGTTACGATCCAGGTTCTCAAAGACACAGGGCTCTTCAACATTGGACTAGATAATGGCAAAAAGCAACAACGGTAACACTAGATCCAACCCCTGCCTTAAACACTGGAAAACAAAACACCATTACCGCCCTGAGTCGTGCCTGGACAACGAGGTATCATATGACTCGGTAACTGGTGCACACACACTAGGCTGACACTCAATGAAACAGCCTATTCTCAAACAGTAAAAGATTACTCGATTAAGTTACACAAAGAAAAGATAGTTAACGTGATTAATTAACGTTACGGTAGATACTCAAATAACTGGCACTCCTGTATTAAAGAAAGTGCAATGCTAGTCCTGCAACATCAACTGGAAACTTCTGAAATAAGTCTGATGCTGGGAAGATGTTCGTAAAGAATCTTGAACAATTATAATGCAGAATACGGGTCACAATAAATGCTAGGACATATAGTAATAATAGGCAGGCGAATAATAAAGACTGCGCAAAGGTAGTAATGCTCGACAACTAAATAAATGCTTTGTGACACAACGCAACAGCCTACTCGGGTTGTGCAACTCAACAACAACCTCGGCTCAAAAGTGCAGTGAATAATAATGCTGCATACCTATAATAATGGGGCTTATCTCTAACCAGTGTCTGCTCAGTTAATAAAGTCTAGCTGGGGTATCAAGGCAGGGCAACAATGGGCGAGCATGCGGCTCATAGCCTAACGTTGTCCAAGGGTGGTATAATGAAGATTACGTTATATGACGTGGATGCTCTCTTGATAAATCTAGGTCTCTAGTACCTAGCTCTATCCTGGCGATCCCTCAGAAGTCAACACAAAGAGGCAGCACTATGTTGTGAGGGATAGGCTATGGCCCTCTCACACCACAGCGCTGTGCTCGCAAAGTAAACCCAACCCGAAGACAACTTAGGCTCCCACAGTACCTGTCGATGTCGTGCAGGGCTTAGCTAACACTGCACACATCAGAGACAACGACACAGTAACCTTACCCCTAGTCTAGCTTTAGATAACCAAGAAGAATCACTCAACACCTTGCAAGGGAGACATATACCGGTCTACAACCTTCCCGAGAGAGGACACATACGGACAAGTCTGTCTCTCTAAACCTCAATAAAGCATAATACCTCCTTAACCTAATACATGGAAATATCTGAGAGCTTCGCGTACAATACGACTGGTCGACGGTGAACGTCTATGCTGAAACCAGAAGGGATGTTGAGTTTAATAAAGATTAGAGAATGAGAAAGGAGAAGTCGAGAGAGAGATAGTATGCAAAGTCGCGAGTATGGGGGACAGAATTGCAAAGGATGTAGGTGATACGCGTGTCAGGTAAGCTCTGAGCTGGTAAAAAACACGAGGCAGCGACGGGAAGGGACTAGTTGACCACCCGGCCGCCAACGCCGTCAGCGCCCAAGCGAGCCGTGTCATAGCTCACCACGCTGCTGGGTGTACTCCTTCACACTCTCTCGCTCGCCTCCCACACAAGCAACATTTATATTATAGCGAATATAAAATATAAGGCGCGGCCACAGACCAAAACAAAGACCACTTCTAGACTGTCTGTGGCAACACGACACTAATGAAATAAAGCAGATCATTCTAGGACAACTGTAGCCTATCCCCCCATCCTGGCGAGCGCTAGCGAGCTGCAATGCCCCACGCAACCATTCTGCTAACGCCGGGAGGCGTCACACAATGCTGCTGTGGCTTCCTTCTCTCATTATTCATTCACTCTGCTGCGAAGGATGAAGAGGCGCCTTTTGCTTTGCTGTCATATATTTCCCTCTTGCTATATAATGTAAAAATTAATCGCTTAATGTGGACTGTGTATCATTGTACTTATGAAGGCCATATATTATTGTTCTCTCTCTCCGTATATCCAGTATATATATATATATATATATATATATATATATATATATATATATATACAGTATATGTATATACCGGTTTATATATATATATATATATATATATATATATATATATATATATATATATATATATATATATATGCGTGTTTTAAAGGCTGCCTGTGACGAGTTTCTTCCCCAAAGCCAGAAGAGTGACATAAAGCCAAATTCAAGTGACGTTGGTGTCAAAGTGCTTGGACGCACATGGTTTCAAGCAGTCTAAGTCATAGGATGAAGGATATGTTAGTTTAGGGAGACATTTTTTAGAGTTCATTTGTTGAGTAGAATAATAATTGAAAAGCATTTTAATTCTTGGGTTGGAGAATTGGACAGAAAAAATGTGGGATTGTGTTAAAAGGCTGGTGCCTCGCACTAGCTGCAAGGGACGGTGTATGAACATATTATTGCATTAGCAATAGAAGACTGAAAGTGATGCATCATTGTAGTGTATAGAAATAGTTTGTAGGGAATTAGAAAGAGAAACTGAGTTGATGAGGCGAAATGCTTTTGACTACTCTTTCGAGAAGTGCGGTATGGCTGGAACTTCCACACATGTAAAGCATACTCAGTACATGGGTGCACTGTGCTCCTATACAGAGCAAGAATCTGTGCGTGGGTGAGGAATCCACAGAGAACATTGAGCACACCTAACTTCTGGGAAACTGTTTTAGCAAGAGTGGTAATATGATCTTTTCAAGAAAGGTCAGGTGAAAAAGATACAGTAAGAATATTGAGAGAAGCTGAAGGTTTGATGTGTATTGTTGAAGAGTAATTGATAATCTTGTGGAAGATCTTGTGAAAGAAGGAGAAATTGGGTCTTGAAGGCATTGAAAGTAACAAGATTTTCTCTGCACCTATCCGAGATAATTAATGGATGAGAAGATAGTCATGCTTTGGCCTCGTCATGTGACTTTTGGAGTGATTGCATGCTGGGTTGCCATTAGCATATGAGTGAATAGGACTAGAGGTACAGTTAAGGAGATCATTAATTAATATTACCTGCATGATACAGAAACATAACCGCGTGGCCTATGCACAAGGCACCTATCTTACCTGTAGTGCATTCTTTGGGATCTCCGACCAAATGTCCATGACTATGCCCAGTAGATAGAGCAGA
This sequence comes from Paralithodes platypus, assembly GCA_032716605.1. NCBI lineage: Eukaryota > Metazoa > Arthropoda > Malacostraca > Decapoda > Lithodidae > Paralithodes > Paralithodes platypus. The sequence continues at coordinate 41,263,245 of CM064567.1, read as the reverse complement.
CATTGGCTTCTGCTTGTCCAAGATGACTAAATACATTAACTCCCTAAAAGCGGGCATGCTTGTATACATGACAATATTGCTGGGCGGGTATATTTACAGAGAACCAGCTTCATTCCATGCTCTTTTTTCATGCATAAGCAAGAGTCAGAGCGTAATACAATTATATATCCGTGAAAGGGCGATAATAGAGCTTTACAATGGCACCTGAATCATCCTTGTACGACCACAGGTTCTCTTGCAAAGATCGAGTAACCGGAGGTTTAGCGTTTTTTACCTTGTTTAGCGAGGTACGGAGGTGGGACGAGACACAGTACGTGTCAGTTACCGCCCCAAGGTGGTGGCAAACGGTCAGAGGCCGGCTATCGTCCCCCCAACGCGCGGAATCTCTCTCAATAGCTCGTAACGTCCTCAAAATGACACCTGTCATATGATGGGCAACGCAGGGGTGGCCAATATTCTCTCTCCCGTCATATGATGTTCACCGTCGATTGAGGGTTAAAGGAACCCTAAAAAAAATTGGGAAAAGTAGGGGCTCAAGATAGAGTTCTCACAAATGTGAGGCCACGCTCCTTTTCTAAACAGCACTAATGTGTGTCTTACCAGCACTCCACATCTTGAAATAGAAACTCAACACCTTATTCATCCTTTTCACCTCCACGCAGCCTGAAAGGCCACCTTGCTCGTCTGCCACACCGGGAAGTGAACCTTCCATTATGAGTGCATTGAGTTAATTAATGCCAGCCATGTCACAGCTCACAGTTGCCCTTTATCGAGGCCCTGTTAGGTTTTGGTACTAGACAAAAGGTTGCCTGACTCCTATAATAATTGTTTGAAACTCAATATATGCTAAAATCATCCAAGTGTGATAATTTGAATCCAATGAAATTTTACTGATGGCAGTGGTGTTTCATACTCGTTGAAAAGTCAACAGAATGAACATACATTATGAGGTTTTCTTAGGTAACCTTCATGACCTTCTAACCCCCCTCCCCCCTGATTAAATTCCAGAACTCCCAGCCATTGAGGTACTTTACCAAAGCAAATAGCTAAACTCCCTGCAATAAGACTTTTTTTCAACCCAGGCAATGAAAATGGGATTGCTCAAGATGCGAAGGGGTTTGATTTTTCCAAGATGCAAAAAGCGAACAATAGATAGTTATGTTATGGTTTTCTTCTTTATAAAACAGAATATCCTTTACAACCCCAAAAAGCTTCACAGGAGGCCAGTGCAAGGCCACAGATTCAAGTAAAGAGGGGAATATTGGCATGTAACAGAAGCAGTCCAGAAAAAAAACATATTTTCACGGCATCAATGACTCTACCTTGGTAAATGAAAACAGAAACACAGGGAACTTCATTCCTGAAGCAGCTATTTAACCCTCAACTCGCAGTGCCCGTCATATGACGGGAGAGAGAATATTGGCCACCCCTGCGGCACCCATCATATGACGGGCCCAATTTTTAGGCCATTATGAGCCATGAGAGAGAAACGGAGCGTTGAGGGGACGATAGGCGACCTCGGACCGCTCACCACCGCTATGTGGCCATGACTGAGGACTACTGTATCTCATCCCCGCCTCCCTAATGCTCTCAACAAAGATAAATTCGGCAAACATACCTCATTTTAGGATATTTTCGCCTCCCGTTGTACGATCGTTGCAAGAAAACCCGTGGTCGTATAAGGATGATTAAGGTGTCATTAGGAAACTCTATTATCGCATTTTCACAGATATGTAATTGTATTACGTTCTGGCTCTTGCTTATGCATGAAAAAGTTAAGACTAACAAACTCAAAGCAGAAACAAAACTGCAAATCAGGAAGGCATGACAATGCAGCCACCACAACACATCCAATGAAGCAATATGAGCTTCACCTCAGAGGCCTTAGCTTATTCAGAAAAGCAAGCTGTGATATGTAACAGACTAGTAAATATATACAACAGAATAAGGTATCAAGCACATCTCTAGCAGGGGGAGCCAAATTTGCTTAAATTAATTAATATTATCACCAACCTACCAATTAACTTACGAATATACATAATTAATACCGTATAATCAATGAAATTAATGTATACATGAGGTACTTCAAGGATTCGAACCTAGGATACTCACATTAAAATTCTGCGCACTAACCATTACGCTATCAACACAGTTAAAGGTCACAAGCCTATGATATAGTATCCATTCTAGAATACTGGATATTAATCTAAGCATGTACTTATATCCAACTGCTCTATGATAGCCTAATGATTACATGAATGGAAGGGGTAACTGATGGGGCCTTAACCACAAGGGCCACACAGAGACTCAGTGCAAACCAACAGGCTACAAATACATAACTGCCTGCCCCATCATATGCAAGGTACCCTTCTTACCTGCAGTATATTTTCTAGGATCTCCAACCATGTTGCTATAACTACCCTGTAGATACAACAGTCACTGGAATTTGATATCCCGAAGCTGGCTAAATATGAACTATGTGTAGAACCCTGACCCAAACGCAGAGAGGCAGGACTTCCAGAACAAAATCTCAAAATGTGAGGCCATGCTACTTTTCTGAACAGAACTGCTGTGTGTCTCAGTAGCACTCTGCGTCTTAGGTTGCATCCCCAGCACTTGTTTCAACCTCATCACGTTCAATAACCCGCGAGAACACTAACATAACCAGCTACATGAGGGATTGAATCTTCCTTCGTGAGTGCAGCAAGCTACTGCCAGCTATATAACAGCTCACAGTTGCCCTTCCCGAGTCACTGATAAATGTTGGTGCGAAATAATATGCGGCCTAAATTATTCAAGAATTGCTTAAATTCTAATAAATGTTATAATCTTACCATTGTGATCAATTTAATCCAGGAAAATATGTTATTATACCATCTACTTTATATTTCTCATCCCACTAGTCCCACCTACCCAATCTCTCTCTCTCTCTCTCTCTTTCTCTCTCTTTCTCTCTCCACCAGCCAGCTCAGCGGAAAAAGTCCCGTACAGGCTTGGCACTCCGACCGTTCATAAACCCAGAAAACTGCTGAATGGTAAATGTTACGCTGCAGATATTGACTACTCTCACTGGCCACCATTTCCAATATCACGATTATTGGGTGGTGAAGAGAGATAGAAAGAAAAGAAGGAAGGGAAGGATGGGATATAAGTGAAAGCAAGTTCAGGAATAGCAGAAAGATGTAAATAGACGTAATATAATTATGAGAGACGAGGAAGAAATATATTATAACAAAAATGCCACAGTAAATGAAGAGAAGGTGGAAAATATGAACACAAACAAATTGAAAAACAATGTAAAGGGTTAAATAGAGGTCGCAAAGCGAATTGAATATAATAAGTAGAATAGCCGATGGTCCTTCCTAAATGACCGGTGACATGACGATTTATAAATATTGTGCTGCAGATATTGCTAACTGCCATTAGTCGGTTGCTTACAACATCGAATTCGAAAGTTGAGAAAAGAAGAAAGGTGGCAAAGGAGGAAGAGGGGAAATTAATATGAGATCAATAGAAGAGGATAAGCATAAAGACAATAGACAAAATATATGGCAGAGGGGTGGTGGGGAGTGAGGGGGGTATTGAACGAGAACATGAAACCTGGAGGGGAAACTAAATCAAAGGGAAATGCAATTCAGAAGCACAACGGTGGAGTGCCCTTCATTAATGTCCGGACAACTGGTGAATGGTCAATTTTGTTCTGTAGATGTCTCCTGGTACTGGCTGACATTAGCATTGTGGGGACTGGTAGGGACCGTGGAATGGTGGGAAAAATGAGAAAATGGGAAAATACAGCAAAATATTGTCGTTCTAGTAGTACAAAATATACCTTCAAGACATATACAGTATATTATGTTTATGGTATCTACTTGTAGAGGTAGTGATAATATCGCCGCCACCACTCGGAATCCTATAATTAAAGGTAACGAAAATTGATAAATTATGAACCATCCAATATTTATTCAGGTAAATCATGGATAAGGTTAGCTTGAAGTTCAGGAACAATAAGTGACACAGCAATGTAATATACAAGTTGCTGAATATAAGTGCATTACAGGGACAGGTTATGAGTGTGAGATGTTGAGGGCGAAGTCGTGTATGTTTGGGACAAGAGGTTAAGGATGAGGGTGTCTTGTTGTTTCTCCCTTGCCACTGTGAGAGTATGTGGGATGGTGTTCTCTCTACAGTATGTATCTCAGAGTGTGAAACTGTGGTTTTGACTAGTTGTGGCTAAACAAGTTCAAACTGCTAATAATATAATGTGTGCGAGTTTCATGGTAATTTCCACTACACGTGACTATGTATTTCCATGTGACACTCGAGCCTCGTGGCCCATAGTAATGTATACCTGGCTGTTGTTATGATTGACACAAGGGTTCTGATAAGTCAGTGATGCCCTCTGGTTCAACTTCTAATGTGTGTTCTCACTAACAGGAGCATATAGTCACATACTGATATACAGTACATGTGTCCTATTATGATTATATTGTAATATATCTTATCAACTTATACTATAGTTGTAATAGTAATTTTACATGTAAATTATATATATAATGTATTATATAACATTCCCCTTCTTCAAGGTTTCTGCAATAATATTTCCTAAAAATATATAACAAAATAATAATAAAACATTGTACTGACATTTGCAATAGTATATTATACAATACACATACACAATAACTGAACTTTGTATCAGTACGAAGACTGACGGCAGAACTATAATTTCCAAGTTATAATTATACAACAGCAAGAATCACTAATAGTGACGAGACTCCAAGTACTGTATAAATACTGTAGATCTAGACACCAAATCTACATTCAGGCAACCACAGAATACTGAAACGACTGATTAAACTATCACTACACAAACATTAGCAATTATACAAAGCTTAGCAACAACATCTAGGCTCAGTGGTTGTAGCAAATGCCTTGTAATCCAACTTACTAGGGCTCATACCATTATATTTGGAGACAAAATATTGGGATTCGCGTAATCTTGTTGGGTTATCTATTTATTCATCTTCAGATTTCATTCTTCGTCAGACGTCATCGAATCCACAAACTAGACCCTATGTCAGGAAAGGGTGTATTCCTGTATCAAAGATAGACAAACACAAGACATGTGCGATGAGATGTAATAAGACTCTTGTCTCCGGCCAGAGGCAAACAGGAAATTTTTATAAACAGTGATAGAACACAGCACAATATCGGACATAGCTCTAGCTCGGAACCCTGTAAGTCTGACAACCAGGGCAATCGTAAGAAGCTTTGCATTATACCAAACTTTGCAATAGGGTTCAAATTTACACCGGGCAAAATGCAGGTTAATTCTGCATCCTTTAGTACGTCTCATTGTCTTTTCTTGGCCCTTCTTTTGTTCGCTTTATATAGTGAATTATCATCGTTTATTATTATCCAGTTTAAGGCGAGGTATTTTTTTTTTAGCGAGGTTCGAGGAATCACAGCGTGTGTGTGTGTGTAAGATAGATAGATAGATAGATATATAGACAGATAGATAGAGAGAGAGAGAGAGAGATTTAATCCCTCCGTAAAAATAAACACGTGTGAGCTGGAAAAGTGACACAAAGGGTGGACAATGTGAGAGGGTCAGAGTAGCAGAAACTTGAAAAAATCATCAGGACAGGATAGGCAAGGGAGAGGAGTAATTAATGAGGGCGAAGAGTGAGGGAGGAGGAGGGAGAGAAATGCGAGGACGGAGAAGGAGAAGAGGCCCGGAGGAAGAGGACGGAAGAGTGAGAGATGCAAGCAGAGAGGAGGAGGAGGAGAGGCAGAGAGGAATAAGGAGGAAGACAGAGATGCAAGAATAGAGGAGGAGGGGAGAGATATGTAAGAAAAGAGGAGGAGAGATCGAGATGCAGAAGGAAGAAGAGAGATGCAAGAAAAGAGAAGGAGAAGAGACCGAGAGGAAGAAGTAGGAAGAGAGAGATATACAAGAAGAGAGGAGGAACTCTATCCCTGGCCCTGGTTGGAAGTGGCACCAATACGGTGGAGGTTGGTTGATCTCTGTTACTATACCATCTCTACGGCACTCTATCCCAGGCCCTGGTTGGTAGTGGCACCAATACGGCGGAGGTTGGTTGATCTCTGTTACTATACCATCTCTACGGCACTCTATCCCAGGCCCTGGTTGGTAGTGGCACCAATACGGTGGAGGTTGGTTGATCTCTGTTACTATACCATCTCTACGGCACTCTATCCCAGGCCCTGGTTGGTAGTGGCACCAATACGGTGGAGGTTGGTTGATCTCTGTTACTATACCATCTCTACGGCACTCTATCCCAGGCCCTAGACCCAGATTCACTAACGGTCGTAGCGTGCGATGTCGTACAGCAACCTACGATCGTTCCTAAGGGAGTGCGGAAGGTGTATTCACGAACGCATCGTTGAGCTCCCTTACGGCTCCCTTTCGGTTATTTTCACCAAGGCTTCTCTTGACCAATCAGGCGCTTGGCCTTTGTAAATAAACAATATGTCACCCACATGACTGAAGCGCCAAGAAGAACCTAATATACTTTAATTTATGAGCTTGTCATTGTTTAGCATGGCTAATTCGATCCACCACAGCCAGCAGGAAGAAGAATAGAGTATCTTGTGAATTGATGATAAGAAATAAGCCTAGCTAGGCTACAGGGAAGCCTGTTAGTGGCCCAAGTTAAAGGATTTTCGACGGATTGATCATTGATAATCATATGTTAGGCTAGTTGGGAGTGTATTATGTATATATACCTTAACCACAGTATATTGTTCTACTTTACCATGTCTACACCTAGACAGGGCGAGCCAAACCAAAATGCCAGACTTTACTATGTCTATGCCTACACAGGCAGTTCTAGCCAAGCCAAAATGCCAGACTTAGCCTAGGCCTAATTTTTCAAAATAGGCCTTGGGTAATTTTGTTGTATTCACAACACCTCAAGGCCTATCTACCTTTTCAAAATAGGCCTAGCATAGGCCTCCTCAATCTATTATCCAACAGTTGGCCATGGGAAATAATGATAGGTTGAGGGGGGCTTTGTCCCCCTCACCTCCCATGACTTATTGCCATCATCAAATATATTACCAGCATGGGACTAATAACAGCTAGTTCACAATGAGGACGGTATGCCTGCAAACACCATCTTAACCTGCTAGGCTTCTTCTTTACCATGCTTAGGCTACACCAAGCTAGGCATTGCTAGCCTAACCAAAATACCATACGTAGGCCTAACTTTTCTAGCCTAAATAGCCCTAACTTTTTCAAAATAAACCTAGGTTATATCCTAGGCTAGGCTAAAAAATATTCACAACACTATATAGGCTAGCCTATTATTTTTTGTTTAGACTGTGCCTAGGGTAATTCTTTTCATAATTGTTTTCCTGTGATAGGCCTACTTTCAAATTTGTTGAGGAAATAGGCCACCCTAATCTAACCCAGCTAGGCATTGCTAGCCTAAGCAAAATACCATACATAGGCCTAACTTGTCTAGCCTAAATAACCCTAACATTTTCAAAATAAACCTAGGTTATAGCCTAGGCTAGGCTAAACAAAATTATTCACACAGCGTTTATTATTTATTCATTTTTTAGGCTAGGCCTAGGGTAATTCTTTTCATCATTTTGTTCCAGTGATACTTTCAATTTTTTTGAGGAATAGGCTACCCTAATCTAACTCAGAGGTGGTGGGGAGTTGGAATAAAACATTTCCGCAATAAATGAGGGTTAAAATCTACTAATGGTAGGCTACGTGTTGTCGCAGCACATGCATTTGTGCATCAATTAACCTTGACTAGGTCTAGGCTGGCATATGTAGGCTATTCATAGCTTAATTCGGCCTGTCATAAGACATTAAGGATACAGATATATTCATACTTTGTATTAAATGCCTTAATGGTGTTGTAAACACAAGTTAACAATCATATTGCGCTATTATTGCCTCAATAATGACTTAGTGTGTCATAAAGAGCTATACTGCAGACGAATTTGTTATGGTCGCGGGTTGTGTTATCGATATTTGTGTACCTATATCCGAGTCAAATTCATGTAAGGGTGGTCTGGACCACCCTTTGCGAAAGGGGATTTTAGGGGCTTCCTACGATCAAAGATGGCCGCTACGACGATTCGTGAATACCAGCGTTGAGACGTAAGGGAACGGTAAGGGAGTTTTCGGATCGTACCACCGTTAGTGAATCTGGGTCCTGGTTGGTAGTGGCACCAATACGGTGGAGGTTGGTTGATCTCTGTTAGTATACCATCTCTACGGCACTCTATCCCAGGCCCTGGTTGGCACCGAGTTCACAGGGCCGTGTGTCAATTATGGTAATGACCACAAATTCTATTGTTCTGGTAATTAATTATAATTATGCACACTGGATTGACGCCGACCCCCGATAATGGAGAATATGATAATGAGTCTCACTTGGTAATAACATATTTTAATATAAATTTAAAATATGTTAATGTGAATGACTTTATTGTTAATAATTTCATAGTGGATTTCACATTCTTTTGTAAATACGTTTTTGATTGATTAACTAGCATACTACATTTCTTTGTTAATGGGTGAATGTGATGTGTATACATATTTCTTAACACTGAGCGTGCCTGTTATTGTAAACAGACATCTGTAGTATAAAACATTCATGTCAGTCGTGTGGCTGTGAGTAACCAAATGTGAACACAATTTGGTGAATTAAAGACATCATTTTACGTATAAGTGAGTGCCAGATAGTGAGTAATATATAAATACATACATGGTGTTGCAGAAATACCTTTCATAAAGCTCAGCATCCATATATATAACTCTTTCATATATGATGGTTTGAAAGAATATGCATAATTACCTAGATATTACACATTTTGGAAATATCATTGTATAATGATAAATACACCAAAAACTCTATGAGGTGCAAATACTGAATTCAGGAGAGCCATACTAACAATATTGTACATCGCAGGGCAGTCAGGACAGTTAAATTGGTATACAATATTGAAACACATGTGGTCAGGAATCTTAGCATTTATATTAAAATATGAACTTATTTTGAATGCGTTAGTGAGGATGATCCAAACATCTACAACCGGTAACTTAATTTGAAGCATTTATCTTAGCATTTTCCATAAATCTTACTTAACATAAAAAGGGGAGTTATATATTATTTTTTGAAGCTTTTGAACAGAATTGATCAGTGCATCTGTCTTATATTTTAAGTGCAAAATTACTTTGTAGTGTTCTGGACCATTCCTAAGCAAAGTAATTACTTCATTTTCCCAAACTCACAATGCAGTTTAGGGTATATTGAACGTATGTTACAGGCCTTATTCAACAACTTCCTATCCACTATAATGAGGGTACCCAAGACTTATTCAATCTCCCAAAGCCTCTATATGATCGTAGGAGACTGTCAAAACAATTGTCTCCCATAAATAATCCCACATATATGAGCATCAAAGATGAATCAAGTGAATTTCACCCACAACATCAGTCTCAACTCCTCCCACCACCTAAAGATGCTTATTACTGTTACAAGAGACTGTTGGTAGTCAATGTATTCAGGTTAGGTAGTATAGTTAACCTAGGTTAGGAAGACGTTTTGAGGTACGTTCCTATATAGTTTATGATAAGGGTTAACCACTAACTCCAAGCAAGAAGACTGATGGTGTCTATCTTTCTGGGTTATATCTAGGCTATTGTAGTAGGTTAATCTACTAGGTTGAAATCTCAGCTCTCCGTCCTGCTCTCTCATAGATTGATAGCTAGATAGATAGATAATCGCCGCCACCATTCCTTACAATGTAGGTAAAGGAAAAAAAAAATATCCAAAACCAACTTTGATTTAATTAAGTATCAACTGAAAGATTATACAGATGTACTAAAATTATTAGGGAGAATGTATTCCTCCTAGAGAGAGAATATCTCCCAGACCTCTAGTCGTCAGTATGGTCTGTTTCAAACTAACCTCCAAACCTTCTCCCTACCTCTTACCTACCCTGCTCTCCCACACCTTAGAGCTGATGGAAAATTACCAAGATCCTTCCTATCACATGTTCAGAGTGTGGTGAGGAATCAAGAATGTTGAGGTGAGCTTACATTGCGTGGGAAAGGATTCTGAGGTTTTATACTCTAGAAGGGGAGGAAGTACAGGAAGTTACCATGAATACTCCCAAGGTGTACAGTCACCTGCATAAGTATCATTCATTGCAAGTAAATCACCTTAAAATTATATGAGAGAAGTAATAAATTATTTACAATGTAATATACTGAATCTAAGATGTAATATTAATCTCAATCTAAATCTCCCAACCACAAACCCCTTTATTGCCTCCTAGAAAACCAAGGCCTAAACACTACCAACCAGAAAACCTTAACCCTAGCCACTCACAAGGTTACCAGAATCATCCCCCTAATATACAATCAGTTCCTTCCTCTCTATATACACCAGATCCAACCTCAAATTGTTCATGCAGTTGTTTATACTCCATAAGCCATATGTTGTTTGTCAGATTATGTGGTATTCTCTCTTTCTCTCTCTCTCACAGAGACAAGATTGTTACCTTGTAAATAATGACTTATCATAGCTATTTATTATGCGTAACATACAGGATGAAGACTTAGGTAGGGATATGGCGGGTAGTTCTTTCTTAGCAAACTATTTACAGGCTGCATATAAGAGGCCAAGTGATGGGGTGGTGGGTGGACCATCTTTTTGCTGCCGTCCATCACACTAACCCACTTAATGTTCCTCCCCAACCCTGGACGAACTAACGTACACTGAACCTGTTTGTCCTTGAAAGTTACTTATCAGGTTGGTTTGGTAGGGTATAGTTTAGGCTATACAGTATAATATGTTATTAACTCCGATAAACCATCACATAAATTGATCCTCCGGCAGTCCCACTGTAACTGCCACCATGCTAAAATTAACCAAACTAATACCACTTATTCTACCTTCAAGTTTCACCACTAACATTCATACAACTTCTATACATAGAAAAAAACCCAAATACATTTTTGACAATAATGTTATTGATTAAATTATGTATACAATGTGTACTTTTTACTAAAAACAACGACCTTTTCATCCCCATAAGTATACATGAATGCGTCATATGAAGTAAGAGTTTTTAACATGAATGTTTTGTTCTTGGCTTTATCGGCTAAATTATCTCTCTCTCTCTCTCTCTCTCTCTCCAGCCACGCCCAGTGGACTAAGTTCTTGCAAGTTTCAACAGCCACCCGTCGTATTAAAGTGGTAGGTTCGGCTGGGGCTCTTTCTCGGAACACGGCTGGGAATTGATGCACAGACCTAAGCCGATTTACTGATGTATTTCCATAAAAGATTGAAGGAACGACAAAACTGATGAGAGCAGGGAAGAGAGAAAACAATAGTGGGTTGACTATGATACTTTACCGGGTATCTGTGTTCAGCTTGTTTATATTCTGAATTTATATGTAAAAGGTTGAAGACACGTCTACAATAGACAAATATAGGAGGGATATAAAGGTAAATCTTCGACTAGACAAACATCTTTATTATTTTATTATGTATTTTATTTTTTCAGCTTAACTAGACACTACAGTTCACAAGTATACCTTCGAAGTGATATAATTAGTGCTGATAGTCTGAAAAATGTTCATAAAATATTGAGATATGAATGGTAAACCGTTGACTGACAATATTGAGATATGAATGGTAAACCGTTGACTGACAATATTGCTTGTAGTGTTAGAAAGTGTACCAGTGGTTTGATTATTTCGGTAAAATACTGAGGACCCAGCTAAAAGGAAACACAGGAAAATTGTTGAAAACTCAATAAACATCTTGTTTTCAACTCAGGCAAACCAATCCACCCTTGAAGTGATAGAATGTGCGCCGATTATCTGATGTACATCCATATAATTTTGTAGTGGGGCAGATTCATTGAAAAATATAGTCAAATCGTTCAATTCTGGCAGATATTGTGAAATTTGGCATAGAGTTCCCTTTGGTCATGCCCAAACATAATCAGACTAGGGACACGCTGAGACGTCCTTCTGGCGGCCATTTTGGAGAAAATAACAAAATGGCCGCCACGTTACCCCGGCCGGCCGACCCATAACAATCCATATCTCAGAGACTATTTGGCCATTTTTTTATGATTTATTAGTCTATCCCCATAATTTAAAAGTTAACAAACCCATCTAGACATGTTTTAGATTGCTTAAAGTTCATTATCATACAGAAACACATGTCTCGGTAACATTTGGTAATTTTAGATATGAACACTAATTGATGAATTCACCTAAACTTGTAAGCTCAAGGTAAACAGTCTTTATCATTAATTCAAATGCTAATGTGATTGCTTACATACCTAAAAAATAAACGATTTATGCATTTGAGCCCCCCTTTTGGTGTACAAGTTAACCATGATTCGACCAACAGTGTGTTTCCAGACTGCGGGACGAGAACCCAAGGCATATGCACTCCACCAACCACTTTCCCCAACCTTCACCCATTAGAAAGTGGCTTCCTTTCTTAGTGATATACACAGTTATATAAATTACTTTGATATATATATATATACGGTATATATACAATACAAAATTGATAATGAAAACAATAGCAAAATTCATCATTGTTACTACCTTAGTGATATATAAAGTTTATATTGATTTTCATAAATGTGCACTGTATATACTATACAAAAATGATACAGTAAGAACATTGACAACAATCATCATTGTTACTACAAGCTCCTTGGTCGAAGTTGCATATGGAGGTGCAATGTAAGTGTGACTTTCGGCATTTGCAATTACCTGTGCATGATTTATTTTACATCCACATTGTTGGATGATTGAACATGCCTTACTGACATCGTGGAAAGTTGTCCAGAATGGCACCAATTCTTTCATAGGTGAAGTCGTCCATACCCAATTAACAGGGTCAGGTATTTCTTGATGGAGCTATAGTGCCTGGCCCCATGTTGAAATAAAGCTGCTTGGGTAGGAGGAATATTGTTAAGGGTTCTATTTCCTCTTGACATTTTTTGCTTCCTTGCTTCATTCACTGTTGCTGCTCCACAAGATTTGCTGTAAAGAAGTACAACAAAGCGTTCACTAATCTTCATAGGTGTAGAATCCAGAGTAAAGCCATCAGGGTTATGTAGTAATGTAAGCAAACTATTTGTAAGTTCTGGGTAGATCTTCCACACCTCCCAAGCTGTCTTTTTGCCAACTCCTGCAAAGTAAGAGGTAGTGTCTGAACCTGTTAGTGCATGAAAGAAGGGAAGCACTCAGCCCATATCAGGGGTAAGCTGTGATACTAACTGGTGGATGGGTAAATATTGAAAATGTTTTCCAGTCTCAATAGTTGCCCATAGTTCTGTCAATGCCAGTTCAGGGAATAATGAAATAGCAATACACACCACATCTGTGTCCACTGTCCGCAAATATGCTTTTCTGTGTCCTTGTTGACCTGCATATTTGAGGTGAAGGAACAGTCTAGTGTCCGTTTTTTTATGATTACATGGTCCTAGACCCTCTGTGCTGCAAGATGATGTAACAAGAACCTTTTCATTCATTTATGTTATTAGCTGTACACCTAGAGTTTCTTTGACTAACTGATTTAACATTATAACATTCCACTCTTTCTAGTGATTCGTGTGGTGCATTCTATTTTGTTCCTGGACCTGCTTCTCGAATTTGATTAGATTGAGTTTTTAGGGGTTTTTTCAGGGTAGATATCCCATATCCGCTCTTAACGATTGACACAACCAGAGACATGAGATCTTGCAAAGGGCACTAATTGTTTCTCTACATATTCACCTATTGTGTAGATTGGTTGGGTGGGTTGTAAACAATGAACCAAAGGTGGACCATCAAAGACATTTACAGTACCATCTGTTAATGGCTATTCACTGGTCTTGTGAAAGTATTTATAAAAATCAGACATTGTACCAATTCGCAAATGACCATCGTTAGCTAATGATAGGGGTTCCTTACGGTTTTAATACATGAAACACTCATCTAGTCTGTATATGGTTGTGACTGTTAAGACAGAAATATGTGAGTTACAAAAGCTGCTCTGTGTTTGAGGGATTGCTCTTTAACATTCTTCTTTTTAGTAGGTAGTTTTCTGAAGGTGTAAAGTCCATTTTGAGGAATAGTTTCAGTGATGGCTTTTGTGGCATCAATGAAAAATTACAAAATCTGCATACTTTTCACATCCAGTCTTTTGAGGACCTCTCTAAGATTTAGTCACACATTCATTCATAATCACTTTAGTGTTAAGGGAAGTAAGGCAAGACATTGTGTCACAAAATGGATTACCATGTTCCTTTATGACTTGCACTAGATTCTTGATATCACTGTGAATCGTATTTGAATATTCTTTGACACTTCATGGTGTGGGAGTGCGTTTGACCTATGATGCTGTGACATGCGATCCTCATAATTAGTGAGAATCCATGCACGCTGAGGTGATGTTAGAATCCATGTGAGTAAGGTAATGGGCTCATTGTAAAGACCAGAGGCACCTCCATCCTTTTATGTAATAATTTGAGTGTTCATGTGATTGGTATTTTGCCATAATACAAAACCGGCTCTCTGATTATTGTACAACAAAGTTGCCCTTCATAAACTGGTGGATGATTGTCATTCAGTTGCATCAGGTCTTTCAAATTTACTGACAACCACCTTGCATAATTTGGATGGTCAACAGTAAAACTCCAAGGAAGGATCTCACCAAGTACCTGGACATAAAGTTCAAAGCATAATCAATTTTTTGTTCTATTAGAAGCACTCAGGACTGAATGATCACAACCAGAAGAGAGAACACCTGCTTCAGCCAACATTTGGTCCCAACCAGAGCCACTTTTCCATAATGTTCTGTAGTACCATCTCGCTATGAAGACCTCCCATAATAACATACTTTTCTTCACCAAGGATCTGTAGATACTGCCACTGATTTATTTTTGCCAGACTATACAATGGTTGATCCATTCTAATAACAGGGGTTTGTCCTGAATTTAGGAACTGAATTGCATCTCATAAAACTTCTATAGAATGTTTGACCATACAAGGGGAATGTGCTTTTTCTAAATATAGAGGTAAAATCCCAATCTCTGCACGAGATCGTACGTTTTTTCTGTAATCTAGCATTATAACTTGACCAAGTGACCACGTCATCCTCATCTATTTCTTCCTTGTCTATTATGTGAGACACATGGTGTAGCCAGGCATCATCATTCACACTTGACTCTTGAATAGTTGTTATTTCTGAAATTATTAGGTCATTGCAAGGAGTCATGTATACATCTGTGTTTGATACTTCAATTGGAGGTACTACAGCAAAAGATGCAGGTAGAGTTAAATTATTCCTTTCACTGTGAGTTTTATAATAATTTCATTTTAACACCCCAGCCGCGGGGCCCGTCATATGTCGGGCGAGAGAACCTTGGCCATCCCTATGGGGCCCGACATATATCATGCGGGATTTTGAGCACATTATCGGCTCTGAGAGAGAGTCCACGCGTTGGGAGGAAGATAGGCGGGCTCTAACCGCTCGGCACGGACCGAGTGCCGCAACTGATGTAACCTCTGCACCATTCCAGACCCCCGGCCTCGCGAGACCAAGAAAAAACTCTGGAATTTACCGTATTTTAGGGTTTTTGCCCTTGTGTTGCGCGATCGTTGCAAGAGAACCCGTGGTCGTACAAGAATGATTCAGGTGTCATTGGAAAGCTTCATTATCGCCCTTTCACGGATACAAATTTGTATTACGCTCTGGCTCTTGTTTATGCATGAAAAAGAGCATGGAATGAAGCTCGTTTAGGGTAAATATGCCCGCCTGCCAGGTAGTAGAAGTTACAAACATACCCGTTTGACAGGGGTTAAAGGGTGATAATGAACTTTAAGCAATCCAAACCATATCTAGATGGGTTTGTTAACCTCTAAATTATAGGAATAGACTAAAAAATAATAAAAAAAAACGGCCAAATAGACTCTGAGATATGGATTGTTATGGGTCGGCCTGGGTAACGTGGTGGCCATATTTAATTTTCTCCAAAATGGCCGCCAGAAGGACGTCCCAGCGTGCCCATAGTTTGATTATGTTTGGGCATGACCAAATGAAAATTCATGCCAAATTTCAATATTTCTGCCAGAACTGATTTTTGTCTTCAATAAATCTGCCCCACTATTGCAACCATCTCCAAATGGAAAGGGCAGAACACAAAATCAAAGTGGATGACAGATTAAGCAGTGATTTACTTATCTTCAACTTTGATTAATACAAATATAACTTTTATGACAAAATCTGAAAGAAAATATCACCTAGAGACCCCAACAGTACCACAGGAACAGCGACACCACCACAAGCCTCTTTTCTCTCTCCACTACAGATAAACAAAAATGAGAAGCCAGTGACGTCAGAGCTTCACCCCCAAGTTGTGCAGGTGGCAACCTAACTGCCATCCTTCCTGACAAGTAGATAACGAGTTTACTTGCCTCCAAAGGACTGGGACAACAAGGGTCTACAAATCAATTACCCCCACAGAGTAAGGCCTCTCTTGCCTCCACAACAAGCATTACTAAGAGATGCAAAGAACACATCAAGGCTAGGCAGGAGAGGGAATTCGACCTGTCATCGGGGTTCAGTTACATTTGCCCTTATTCTACTGAGTTCGATAGCCCTTGCTCAGTGTCTGTTTTATTTAGTAATACTTGTGAGACATGAGAGTTTACCATGACTTGCTCTTGAAACGAGTTCAGCAACACTTTCGCCTAAGCCCTCATTCAGCAACCCTTGGCAGGTTTCAGGAGGGTTCAGCAGCTCTTCCTTCCCACACACAGATTTCAGCAACTCTTCTAGGTGACACCCTCGTGCAGCAACCCTTGCGAGGATATTACGGGATTGGACCAAAGAGAGTCCAGCAACCCTTGCTCTCAACCTTTGTGCCATCCCAATGCAAATGAGAAGAAGAAGGCACGGAAAAGAGAGAGAGAGAGAGAGATCCGGTATGCAGTCCTTAACATTACCTGTTATTTAATCTCTACTATTGTGTCCTTATTACTATCTTTCAGTGTATCACGCACTTAATGTTTCCGTATCATTCACTCTTACTCTTTCTCTAACACTCTCCCTCTCTCGTTGCATCACCCCTTCGTATTCTTTTACCTCTCTTGTTCTGTTATTGCCAATTTACCCTTCTCCCTTCCTTTATTTCTCATTCCCTTGAGCCAGCATTATTATTCTTTCCTTTTATAAAATCAAAGATCAAGTCGCAACTTCACGCTCGAACTCCTTACGTATTTATGCAATAAAAGTTAAACATTATAATATCTAATCAGGGGTTAAGCTTTCCATTTAGAAGGAAATATCTTTGTGGAAAACCTGTATAAATATTGTCTAGAAGCATATGTGTAGGTGATTAATTAGTAATGAAAGTACAACCCTAGAGATATAATTACAAATAATTGAGGGTATTTGTCATGACAGCTTTACCTCTAACTCTACCACACCATTTGATTATCATCTTAGCACACTCAGAACAAAACATGGAAAATGAGATATAATTAGGTGATTCCAGCGATTTGTTCATTTTCCCAAAGAACTTAAAGGTCTTGAATGCTGGAATAGTGACGTGAGTTGGCATTTTGATCAAGATTGAGTTGTTCATCTTTGGTTTCTTCATGTTTGTTCTATTGTGGTGTGTATTTTTCTTCTTGTCAGTCGCATTGGTTGTGTACATTGTCTGTTTATAGAGTTGTAAGTAACGCCGGCACCACTCAAATACCCAATAATTATATATAATGAGAAATAATAGATCAGGAACCAGCGACTTATTATATTATATATAAGTTCAGGAACATGATGCAGGAACAGGAACAATATCTTGATTACAAAATAAAAACAAAACAAAAATAAAACTCGTCAACTAAGTCAATCCCTCCCAGCTCAGCGTTAAATACAAGAGCAAATCATGTTTGAACAGATCCAGTCTATTTAGCTTTCTGGATTGGAGACTATACCACGTAGTTGTGACAGTTAAGCTTGTGTTAGCGAATTCGTGTAACGCATATTACAGCTCATTTATGCAACTGCATTGCACTTATTCATCTAGTGGGAGTTCGTACTGTGTAATAGGATTATACCATAAGATCAGCAACAGTAGATTAGTACTGTATGGGTCTCCCAAAAAACAAAACGATAATTCAACATTAATATCCAGTTATAGGTTTGGGGCATGTTTCTGTGTGAGAGGCAGCGTGTTTTGTGTGTGGCATTAATACTATGCAACGATCTGCTTACTAATACCAAAAGCTGTTGCTTGTCCTCCAGACTTTGTCAACTCAACATTCATTCAAAAAGTTTTGTTTTAAATCAATTATCAATATTAATGTCAGTCAATCTATCTATCTATCTATCTATCTATATAGGTGTCATGTGTGTGTGTGTGTGTGGGTGTGTGTGTATCCAAACCCAATTAAACAAGGAACACAACAATAATAATAATACAATATAACTAAATATTCTCTACCCCCACTTCCTATCAGAAATGCATACTCCTATATTATGTATTCGCTGTTACTGCTGCCTCAATCCCTTCTGTATAAGTCTCTCCCTATGCCTTCGTTATCAGTATGACCTCCCTTAAACATAATGTTCCTCTTGCTTATGCCTTCCTTCTTCTTTACAATGTTGACTATGCTTTCCTACTCCTTACTCCTTTGTTGCCACTTTACTATAGTTATTCCTTCCTTAATTGTCTGTCTGTCTATTCCAACCCTCTCTCCAGCTTGCCCCTTTCTTCCCTTTTTCACATCCTGCTCGTTCCTTGCGACAAACTGCCTATCCCTGTCCAGCCTACATTCACAACTCATTCCACCCTCTTTATATCCTCCTTCTTTCAAAGCTTCCTGTTCCTTCCTTCATTCCAGGCTGCTTTTATCACCACTGTTCATACATAACATTTCATCTTCTCTATATCTGTTTTTGTGTAGGCTTGACTATCTTTCTTGTCATCTTTCATCTGCTTTCATTGTTTTCCGGGTGCTTGGCCCTTCCTACCTTTGATGTTTAAGTGTTTATGTTCAACAAACCTTTGTATTTTTGTCTTCAATATTTGCTTTCTTTCAAGTGTGCTTGTGTCTTGTGGTTCTGCCCGCGTGCCTCCCCTATCTGCTTACTGGCAGGAGGAGTCATCAATCTGGTGTTATTGCTTGGCCAAGGTCCTGTCTGCTTGTCCTACAGTATGTCTTCGCTGCTGGCTTAGTGTCCTGTTTTGCCTTTGTCTTTGTCTCAGTGTCTTCTGTCTACCTTTGTTCTTGCCCCAGTGTCGTTTTTTCTGCCGTTATTTTTCAGTTAAAAGCTACTTTCTGTACTGCTTGACTTAACACTTTTTTTATCTGTTATGTATGTTATCACTGCTTTCTTCTACTCTTACATTACTGTTTCTCTGTATATATTTCTTCCATCTCCATTTCTTCCTCTCTACTGCACTGTTTACTGTCTCCTTTTCTGTCGTCTGTCTTCCTACTTCATTGAAATACTAGTGACATATTCTTTGTTTTGTACTAGTTATCATCATGACCATAGTATATATAGTTTCGGAAACACATGTTGCAATCAAAATAATTTAAGAATATTTACCGCATTGAATTATAAAACCTATTGCTACATTAAGTGATATCGTTTAACATTAAATCACAGAGCAATTGGCGTCATTATACTGAAGGGTAAGGACAAAAGTAGACATTTTACATGTACCGTTTATACTTTGTATTTTAATTTCCATAATATGTTTGTTCATCTTGTCCCCTATGTCTCGCTTCTCTTTTACCTTCACTTCATATAATTCACGCACTCTATGCAGACGTTTTCTTTTAGATGTTTTCCTTTATCTCACCCCCCCAACCCCTTCTCTCTCTCTCTCTCTCTCTCTCTCTCTCTCTCTCTCTCTCTCTCTCTCTCGGCCACATCCCTCTTTCCTATGAAATATATTGTTTCTGTCTGTCAGACCATTTCCCTTTTCCCTGTCCACTGATTTCTTTCCTGTCTCCCTGTGTCCACATGTGTCTCATCTTTTATCTCTTCCCTCCTTCCCTGTCTGGTCTTTCCCCTCCACGATTCTAGGATAGAAAGTATCAGGAAAAACGGTAACAGGAAAAAAAGTAACGGAAAGAAGGCAACAAGAAAAAACGTAACAGGAAAGAAAGTAACAGGAAATAAAGCATCAGAGGGTTTGTTTAAACCTAATCATGTACGTGCTCAGAGTTTTATTCAGTGATATATATGTTTCCTGTGTCTATGCTCTGCTACAGAAGAAATCAAGACCAGTGTACTCAGAGTTGTTTGATGTTATTGTCGACCGTAGCTCGGAATTAGGATTTAACCTTCAGGTACAGACAGTTGTGAACGACTTTGAAGATGCTGTTTTACGTGCAGTTAGTGCCAGCTTTGCTAGAGAAGTGGAGAGCAAGGGGTGTTTCTACCACCTTACACAGAGCACTTGGTGTAAAATTCAAGAGATTGGTCTTATACAACATTACCATTCAGACCAGAAGTTCCGGCATTTCTGCGGTATGTTGGACGGACTCGCCTTCCTGCCCACTGATGAGGTACAAGAGGGCATGGAGTACCTCAAGACCATTACACCTCCCGAGGCTGGTGAACTGGTGGACTACTTTGATGCAACCTACGTCTCAGGCAACTACAGATCCCGTCAGCTCGATGATTCACAGGGTATCAGGCTGCGTGCTGTACCCCCGAAGTACCCCCCTAATGTCTGGAATGTGCACGAAGCTACATTACAAGGCAACTCCCGTACCAACAATGTATGTGAAGGTTGGAATAATAAGTTCTCAAACTTGGTTGGACACCACCACCCCTCTATATTTAAGTGCATACGGTGTTTCAGGAGGGATCATGGGACCGTCGACACCTTGGTGCAACAAGATATGATGGCACTGCATCCAAACTAAAGAGCAGAAGAAAGGCCATTCAATTGCAGAAGCGACTACAACGTCTATGTAATGACAGAGTGGAAGGAAGAAAGTCCATCTCAGAATTTTTAGAAGGTATTGGTCATAATATAATTATGTATAACACGAACACTGGCATAGGTCTAAACCTGTATGTGTTTTAATGTGTTTAATGTTGTAATGTGTTTTAATGGTATGAAAATAAATTCGTAGTTTGACAGCTGTTACTTTTTTTCCTAAATACAATAAAACATTGTTACTTTTTTTCTGTTGTCTTTTTTTCCTAGCAAACATTGTTACTTTTTTACTGTTGCATTTTTCCTGATACTTTCTTTCCGACCACCCCCCTCCACTCCCCTCTCTCTATTTATGTTTGTGTTTTGTACAAACGAGTACAAAGGAAATCAAGCAACAACAGTCTAGTGACCCTTCTAGGCTGCTTGTCCTCCAAAACACTGAGGATCAAGTGTCCAAACAGTGGTTTAGAGGGTAAGGGAACATTGGAAAGGGAACTACTGCCCTGGAACTAATGTCCGTGGCAGGACTAGAAAGTTAGTAGGGGACAGATGGGTTAGTAACTGAGGGGGGGATAAAATAAAGTTATTCATTTACAAACGCAGTCAGTATTGGGTTTGATGCGAGATATTTGTCTATCGGAGTTTAAATGAATCAACGGTGCTGCAGTCTATACCGTCTCTGAGAAGCCCATTCCACAAGTTGACAACTCGATTGAAGAAGAAATTCTTAGATTCGTGTGAGTTAAAAGATTTACCAATAATTTTGCAACCGTTTCCCCGCGTGTAATTAGATTGGTCGATAGTGAAGTACTTACTACAGTTCATATTGTCGATGCCTTTGATGATTTTGAACACTTGAATTAAGTCACCTCTTAATCTGCGCTGGGTTAAAGGAAATAGATTTAATTCTCTAAGACGCTCTTCGTATGGTTTGTTCTTTAGGCTAGGTATCATTTTGGTAACTCTATGTTGAACTCGTTCTAGCTTGTTTATATCTTTTTGGTAATAAGGGCACCAGCATTGAACGCAGTATTCCAGAAGACGACGGACTAAGAAATTGTAAAGGGTTAGGATAACATCTTTGGATTTATGCTCAAATAACCTGCCTATAAAGCCAATTATTTTGTTTGCCTTCTTAACAACTTCTGAACATTGTTGACTCGGTTTTAGGTTACTCGATATTGTTACTCCCAGATTGGCTTCTCTGTTTACATTCTTAAGCTGAGTGCCATTCATCGAATAGTTTGCTTTCTCATTTAGGTGTCCGATATGTAGTACTTTACATTTATCCGCATTGAAACTCATTTGCCAAATTTGGGCCCAATGTGACAATTTATCTAGATTGTGTTGCATATCGTCAACTTGTTCTTTTGAGAGTACGCTATTTGCAATTTTTGTATCGTCAGCAAATTTTGAGATTGTACAGGTGAGACCCTCATCTATGTCGTTGATGTACATTAGAAAGAGAATTGGTCCTAGTACCGATCCCTGGGGTACCGCGCTACTTACATTGGTCCATTTAGATGCCTTACCGTTTATGACTACTCTTTGCTTTCTGTCGCTGAGCCAATTTTCTATCCATTTCAACACACCGTCTTGTATTCCATGCGTTTTTAGTTTTAGCAGTAAATGTTTGTGGGGATCTTTGTCAAAGGCCTTTTGAAAATCAAGGTATATAATATCTACAGCTTTACTCTCATCGTAGAGGTTGAGGATATCGTGGAAGAAGTCTAAGTGGTTTGTTAAACAGGAACGTTTTTTACGAAAGCCGTGTTGAGTATCTTTAACACCTTACGAGCGGCCTATGCGGTTTATTTATGTGTACCGCACAGCGGGGTGTTTTTAGCCAAAATAGGGCTGTTTACGTGATCATTTTCATGCCTAAATAAGACCCAGAACGTAAAACAAGTACCTATCCCTGAAAGGGCATAAACAGAGCTTTCGAATGACACCATAACGATCCTTGTATGATGGATAGTTTTCTTGCAATAACCGTGCAACGCGAGTGCAAAAAGCAGGTAATTCGGTACTTTCAGTACATAATTGAGTATGTAGCGAGTGAGAGAGGGAGGAGGGAGCTGAGATTTGTGTCAGTAAGTTCGCCGCGGTGGTCTGGAGCAGTCATACGCTCGCTAGTCTCCTGCCACCACTTGTCTCTCTCTCTCAGCCACATTACGTGCTGAAATTGCCACTCGAGTTATGTCGAGCGCCGCCACATAGTCCAGCTTTATTTAACTCGACTTATGTTGCTCGCCGCTAATTAAGGGTTAAGTATGTTATTTTCCTCTAAGTGATTTACGAGTCTGTCTCTTATGACCGTTTCTAGCATTTTACATACAACTGAGGTTAAGCTAATTGGACGATAGTTACTGGGTAGGGATTTGCTGCCTTTTCTGAATATCGGTGTTACGTTGGCTATCTTCCACTGATCAGGCATAGTTCTAGACTGCAAGGATTTATTGAATAGTAATGTCAGTGGTTTGGAGAGCTCATCCTTAGCTTCCTTTAGAACTCTAGGCGAGATTGTAATACTATCAGGTCCAGGCGTTATATGTACCTTGAGTTTATCTAAACAATTCAATACTTCTCTCTCTGTAACGGTGATATTGCTTAGAACATCTGAATTATCAATCTGAATCGGCGATGGTGTAGGGATATCACTGAGGTCTTCTATTGTAAAAACTGATGCAAAGAAGGTATTGAGGGCATTACTCATTTGTACTTCGTCTTTGGTGTATTCTCCATTTTCATCGACTAACGGTCCAACAGTTGAAGTAACTACTTGTTCTTTCTGATATAACTATAGAATTATTTCGGGTTTGTTTTACTTTGATTCGCAATATGTAACTCTAGGGTCTTTTTACTTTGCTTAATTAACTTTTTGGCTTTGCGTCGTACCTCTACAAACTTCACCCGTTCTTCGTCATTTTGTGAGGATTTTAATCTATCATTAGCAAATTTTTTAGCAAGCAGGCAGTTTGAAATATCTTTATTCCACCATTTGGGCTTATTATTATGGCCTGGACGCCGTATTTTCGATGGTATGCAGTCTTGCACTGCTTTTAGGTAAGTGGTTTCGAATAACTTCCAAGATGTACTTATTTCGTTATTGTTAATTAAAAAGCTCCAGTCAGTTTCTTTAAACATAGCTCTAAGTTTATGAAAGTTTGCTTTCTTGTAATTAGGGACTTTTTCGATGCTACTATTTGGTTCGTTACTAGTAAAGTTTAAAGTGAAAGTTATCGTACGATGGTCGCTGTTACTGAATTCGTCACCAACATTCAAATTCTCTATTAATTTTTCTTTTGTTGCAAGTACAATGTCAAGAACGTTATTACCACGGGTCGGTGTATATATATTTGTTCTTCACTATCCACTTCCTACCTCTTTACACCTACCCTGTACATTTTATATATATATATATATATATATATATATATATATATATATATATATATATATATATATATATATAGTCATTAGCGTTAGTTGGCCATTATAGGATTTTCTTGTTTAATGCATCATGTTTCCAAAGTCCATAGTTCGCCTGTTATTCATTGTCTAAGACAATGACAAGTTGTTCCTACACGAGTTTATTATCGTGTGTATGATTGGTTGATCTCGAGCTGATATCAACACTACCTTGTGATTCGCCCACGTTTTTCATGTTAGTCGAGAAGGCACTTTCTAGCTTACGTGTGCATTATCTGTTTATGTCAAGTTTAGTCTCTGCCAGGGAGAATGTGGGCTGGTTATGTGTCTTTAGATAGTGTATACTTTGCTCTCCCGTGATATTGTGTTGGTTAGGATAGGTGTAGGTGCCATAATTAATCTGTTAGATGTATGGAGCGACTTGGCACCTCACTCTCACCCTGTCGCTGAGGCCAGGAAGCTCACTCTCCTCTCTGGCCACGTTCACAACATATTTTTGATTGCCTTGTATTGATTTGCTGCTAATACCTTAAATACTTAACATAACATTAATGTTATTTTGAATAATAATTTTGAATTAATATGGATTTTTTTTTCAATTAACATAATAATCATCATAGATTTCATATAGACCTATGCTTCATTTGTTTACTTTTTTCCTAAAACTGCATTCGTATTAATTATTGGGACATCCGCCATTGTAGCAAGGAAAGGAGGGCCTAGGGTTGTGTAATACGGTAGTAATTTAATTATCTCAAAACTTGGTTCACAAATTCTTGAGCTGGATTATTTAGTTAGGCTGTTTTAGAAACCTTCACCCAGTTCAGGAGAATCACAGATCTTACAGGTTGTGTAGTAACCAGACAAAACAGAACACTTCACAGAAATCGTGGGTGGTGCTTATATTGTAGCACATAGTCATAAGAGAGGTAGATATCTAGGAGTGTGCTACCTCATCGGGTAAGATACTCTGCTGTTGAAGTACAGTAGCATATCAGCACCTTCATTTCTTAGCTCATACCCAGCAGTACACCGTTGTTGTGTGTCATCTTAAGACCCAGCAATGTATTGGTAGGCTTTATCTATATATCTTATTTATGGGTGTGTCCTGGCAGGATAGTATAGAAGTGTCATGCTTGGGATTCATGCAGTGCAGTTCATTTTATGAAGAATCGATACTAGTTTATAGTCCAGCCTAGGTCCACATTTAATTATAATGTTTATGCATAACTTATATTTAACTGTCTTCGTGGTGCAATGCATAAGTGTGTTGATTTTCGGTGTGAGCATCCTAGGTTCGAATCCCCGGACTGCCACATGTGTTTGTTAATTTCATTAATCAAGTTTAGGAGTAAAGTTGGTTGGTGGAGAGAACATAATAATTAGTAACTTATTGCATATAAAACTTTCTCTTAATATCACCTAAGTGGGGTTTTGTCTCTACTTGCTTGACCTGTACCATCTTCAAGTAAAGTGACCCCCCCAAGGTGGTGGCAACCGGTCAGATGCATGGCTATCATCCCTCCAATGCGCGGACTCTCTCTCGTAGCTCAACGTCTTCAAAATGGCACCCATCATATGATGGGCACTGCAGGGCTGGCCAATATTTTCTCTCCCGTCATATGATGTTCACCATCGGTTGAGGGTTAAGTACCGCGGCGGTCGAGTGGAGAGCACGATCACGTGTGAATCTGCTTGACCAGGGTTCAATCCCAGCCATGGCGGACTATTTAGTGGATGTATTAGTTCGTCCTAGCGTGTTTCACGTGCTCGCACCCAGTCGGGGAACACCTCGATGACGTATACAGACTAATGATATACACAACAAAGCCAATCCTTCTTCTTCTTCTTCTTCTTCTTGTGGAGTTGCTGTCCCTTTTTTTTTTAACCAGCTCACCTATGCACCGGTGATTTTTCTTTCTCCAGAAACAGCTAGAGCTTGGTTAAGATGTAGTTTAGAAAATAAGTAGTCGTAGAAGGGATAGTTAAAGAAAAATATTGAAGTATATAGCTTAAGCGGAATTCTCCTCTCCCTATTTACCCCCTCCTCCACCCCCCAATATCTTGTTCTCTCCTTAACTTAAGTTTTCCCTTCTCCCCCTCTCCACTATTTAATCTCATTTATCTTCCTCCCCCACTCTGCTCACCTTCTCCCCCCTCACCCTATTCTATTCTATTCTATTCCGTGTTCTCTTCTGCCACACCTGCTCCAGGAATCTTTTCACTACCTTCATTCTTTTCTCCATTTCCCCATCTACCCCCTCTTCTGTCCCGAGACCTAACATAAATTTTACACCCTCATCCTCCTCTTCTTTCTGTTCTTCTTCAACACCTTCTTTTATCTACAACACCTCTTCTCTGCTATCTACACTGTCCCACCCGTATGGTCCTAGTGGTTCCAGTCCCGGCTTAGCGTATAATTATAACATCTCCATCGCTCGCTCTCCCTCTCCCTCTCTCTCCGCCTGGTCTCAATAGATAAGGCATTAGTAGCTCAAAAATGGCTCAGGTGTGTAAAACTGAACGAGGGAAAGTAAGAAATAGAGGAGGAAATGTCGGAATAAAGCGGCTGTTATTATTAAAAACATCGTCCCCGTGATCAGAGAGAGAGAGAGAGAGAGAGAGAGAATGAGTGTTTGACCCTTTGTATACGTTGAACCCTTGTCAATTTACCTGAACGGCCAGCTCCCTATGATACAAAAAGTATAAATTGAAATATAATTATGTGTACACGTGAGGGATGGAATTTTCATGGGAGATCCGCTTAGTTGTTGTCTTGCTAATGCATTCCTTTCCCATCACGAAACAAAATGGCTTAACCCTTACTGTACCATAGGATACAGTAATAATAGTCCACCCCAGTCCCAAGCAATGTAGCCAAAATGGCAAGATGTAACAAGCTCCCACCTCAAAAGATGAAGGAATACTGGCTCTCCCAGCCTGTAGAGGCTTGTATATAAGCTGAGAAGTGTTGCCAACTCTAGAGCAGTGCTCAAACGGTTGTGGTACCAGGCACTGCCTGATACTGGCAGTTACAAGGAAAGTATATTACTGACGGCTCTCTGCCGTCGCTGGGACTGGGGAGTGATTTATCTACTGACAGCAGAGAGCCATCGCTGGTACTGAACGGGTTAACCAGTGTTTGGAATATTTTTAGCCATAATATATAGTATGTACAGTTTTATACATCTCTACAAAATAGTATGTGAGCATTGGCCTCTCTCTCTCTCTCTCTCTATATAGATATATATATATATATATATATATATATATATATATATATATATTTATATATATATATATATATATATTTATATATATATATATATATATATATATATATATATATATATATATATATATATATTATATATATATATATATATATATATATATATATATATATATATATATATATATATATATATATATATATATACAGTATTTATATATATATATATATATATATATATATATATATATATATATATATATATATATATATATATATATATATATATATATATATATATATATATATATATATATATATATATATATATATATATATATATATATACTTTTTTTTTTAAAGACAGACTAGGTTAAAGAAGAGGCTATTTCAGCATTCAGTATTTTATTGTTAAGGTTTTTGATATTTCTGATCAGCCTTCTTTGAAGTTCAGTAAGAAGGTGGATAAGGGTGGCAAAGTTCATGGTTCGGGCGCCCGCCATTGGTGGCGGGTAAGGGGAGGTGTGGCGGAGTGGTCTTGCCACTGGACTGGTAATCCAATGGACCCGGGTTCGAATCCCAATATGTCAATGGGAAGATATTATTGGGATGGAATTTGTGCTGTACCTAGTATCAGTGCATTACCACAGCACACCGAAATGTAAAAAAATACCCTCATTGTTCCCTGATTAAATAGCATTTTATGAAAATTCCCATATTACAAAATTTGCTACAGGGGGGCAATGCCTAGTGAGTTAATTGCTCAATAGGTGGCGTTCTGAGAGTGAGGGTCCGAGTGTGGGGAATGAGATTGAGAAGCGCAGAGGCGAGGCTGTGACGCCTGCCAGCGTTGGCAGAATCGCCTCCCGGTAGCCACTAGCGCTCGCCAGGGCAGTGAAATGGGCTACAGTCTGTCTACAATGTTGTACTTTCTTTCTTGTGAATCGTCATGTCACAGGCAGTATAGAAGTGGTCTTTATTTTCGTCTGTGACAATGCATTATATTTTATATCATCAGTTATAAGTTTAATGTATAAGACTGAATGATACAGCTAGAGAGTGTGAGTGAGTAAGTGAAGGAGGCAGAGGGTAGTACGCGTAGTGTTATGTGTTGTCTCGGTGACGTCATGGCACGGCCGCGCCCTCTGAGTGGCTGGCCGCCTTGCCTCCCTCCTGCCGCGGAAGGAGGTAGTTCCCCCGCACTCCCTGCTGCTTTGTGCCTTCCTTGCTCAGAGCTTGCCTGACCAGCATACCCTTCACACCTCCCTTGCCACCTGTCCCCGACTTCTACCTATAGAACACTTTCTCTCTCTCTCAACTTCTTACCTCTTATGCTTCTAATCTATTTAATATCATAACTCCCCTTTGGTTCTGCACGATTTCATATATCGGCCATCGTATTATATGCTAAAGCATTCAGATATCTCATGTTTAGTTAGACATTTTGGAGGGGTAAACATTTTGTCTGTAGAGGTTCGACACACTCACGGTGTCTCCCTACCTATTTTTTGGTTGTCTGCTGGGCTATTTAATGCTAGACTGGGGTAAGGCTATTGATGTTGTGATTTCCGATGTGTACCAGGTTTTGTTGAACTTGTACAATCGCAACGGATACATGGGAAGTCTAGGTTGTCTTTCTGACTGTGTACCTTGTGAGTTTAGCACTGTGTTGCGAGTGAGGGCTTTTGGCTCTGCCACCCAACACTG
Organism: Paralithodes platypus; assembly: GCA_032716605.1. Lineage (NCBI taxonomy): Eukaryota > Metazoa > Arthropoda > Malacostraca > Decapoda > Lithodidae > Paralithodes > Paralithodes platypus. The sequence goes on along the minus strand of CM064567.1, from coordinate 41,233,895 downwards.
TGCTAACTCGTTTTGCTTTGACTTGAGGGTCGCCAGGAGAGAACCAGATACTAGCGATCTGGATCTCTCAAGAGAGCACCCCGTCATTTAACGTAATTTGGCCGCACAGTCTTAAGGACCTCACTAGGCTACGAGACGCTTACTCAGCCATTGTTTCCTAGCCTACAGCATCCCAGCTAGACTTTATTCGCCTAGCAGACACCCGATTAGGATTATAAACTCTTATGTTATGTATGCAGCATTTTTATTCATGTTGATTGTAAGCCTTAGTTGTTGTTGAGTTGCACAACCCGAGCAGGCTTTTGCGTTGCCTGAGGAAGTACTTCTTTTGTTGTTGAAGATAATACTATTGCGCATTTATCGTTATTCCCGTGCCAGTTAACACTGTATGTCCCTACACTTGTCATATCTTGTTCCTGCTTTATATAACAGTTCAAAATCCGATTCGATCATCTTAAGCAGCATCAGACTTTCTTCAGAAGATCCCTGTTCGATGCTTTAGGACTTTCATTCACTTTCTTTAATATAGGAGTGACAGTTTATTTTTGTTTAGAGTAACTTTAATTATACCTTCTTTTTGTTTGCATTAAATCATTCCAGTGATTTAATTAAGCTCTCTATCTTTTTCCTTGTATACATTATTAATATAATTGTATGTTGTTGTGATCAGGCTGTATCAGAGATCATCAGCCTGTATTAGTAGTGCATTTTTACCGAGTTAGAGGATACCCCGCTATCGCAGATTTAACTCTGGAGGGTATAGGTGTTTTTTGTGCGCTGGCATTATAAGTTCGAGGGCTGGATCTAGTGTTACCGTTGTGCTGTGTGCCTTTCTAGTCCAATGATTAAGAGCCCTTGTTTTATACGAGTCCCGGTCGTAACAAGGCGGCTTCAGAGATGGGATTGCTTCGAGCCGTGAAGCTTCGCATGTCTCACTCCCTAGACTGGAGCAAGACCTCACAGGCCTCACTGTGTTCAGCGATAGAGTGTAAAGGTTATCAGCCTATGCCTGAGAGGCAGTAGTTGGAATATAGAGAAAAAAAAACAAATAAAAAACTACTAGCAAGTCGCTCGCTGTATCTTGTCGGAGGTAGACAAAGTCATCGATGATTGGCTGGTGGTGATAGAGGCGCTGTTCAGCTGCGCGGCGGGATGCGTAGGAGTGCGGGGCATGGTGGTGGGGGTGATGATGTGTGGGAGCTGTAAGGCTGTGGCGTGTAGCTGATGGCCAAATTTGGAGGTCCAGGGTTTGGTTATTAATGTTGTGGTTTAAGGCTTCAATATAAGGGCTTCAAGTATTGTGAGTCTTCTGGATTGGGGCCTACAGTCCCCATTATTACAGGTGTGTTGGTATACCACATGGTCGTCGTTCATCGGGCTCTTGGCGGAAGTAGGTCTGTTACGGAGGACAAGGTTGGAGGTCGTGGGGGATTTATGGTATATTATTAATTTAATTTTGCTGACAAGGTTGGTGGGTAGGACATGTTAATAATTTCTCTCATAATATTTTAGTCAGTTTTGGGGTCAGATGACATGTAATTTTGGTAGAAAATCTTGATGTCGTCAGAGGGGTTGGTGTTGGGGAAATCTTGATTGTACCATTTGTTTAGGTGGTGGTTAATGGTACTGGTGACGCCGGAGTTAGAATACTATTACGTTACGAGCGGGGTTTGAACCCATAACAAAAAGAAACATTCCACTAAAAACCACAAAACGAGGATTTATTATTAATTTTAGCCTCACAAAATGCGGAAAATATGACTATCAGTTTCAGTCAAGAAGAAGTGGCATGTTAAACTTCCACAAAACTAGCAACTCTCTTTGTAGTCACTAAAGTCTTGGTAGGTGAAAAGAAGTGGCAAGTTCATAAAATATCAGTTGATATCAAATGGCTGTTTTATCCTAAAAAACCCAAAGTTATTCCTTTCTTATCACTCGTTCAGAATTTATTAGGGATTTCTATTTCAGTCAAGTGTCACTGCTTGTAATTGAGGTATTGCGCTTGTTATGGTGGGTACGATCTTTAATTATTTATGATTGAACATCGCATGCAATGTTATGAGCCCGGTATAATCAATTCGACCTGTAGACAGCTTATTTCATATATAAGAAAATATTATTGTCCCTGAGTGTACAAGCACGAGTGGAGTGGTATTGGGAGGCTTCTTGCAGCCTACCCCACTTTTCTCCACATTCCATTCTCCCCCCTATCCCGTACACCTGTAACCTTCCTCAATCTCCCCCCCTTTTCTCCAACTCCCTTTCTCTCCTTCGTTGCCTGACGTACGAATGATATTGAGTATAACTAGGTAATAATGTATTTGGCTTTTCTAATCGTAAGTATTGTTTACCGGATATCATAGAGTTCTTGGTAAAAGTAATACTTAAATTCAGCAAGTATATAATGAGTTGAGATTAATGCAGTTAGAGAGGTTGGTATCAGAGCCAGGTGAGCGAAGCCGAGCCAAGCCGCTCGTAACGTAACGGCAGGTAGTGTATTCTCCACCACCATCTTAAGCTGACCTGACCTGAGTTTGTTTGTAAAAGAATCACCATGAGTTGAATAAGTATCGCCTAGGAATTTTTCTATGTTTATTGATTGCTTTCACTTACTCTCTTGGAGGGTATTTATATAACTATCTATTATTTTTCTTAAGAGTGTCTTCATTATTTCACTTCAATGTTTCTCACTTTGATATTTTCACTAGAAGTAACTTTTGTGTATAATTAATCATGTAAATAAATTATAATTTTATTTTACATAATCTTTACATTTTTACCTTTATGTTAATATATTATTATTTTTATTGTTGGGATATATCTAAGTCAAAGTAACTAAAGATAACTAATTCTGAACGAGTGATGAGAAAGAAATAACTTTGGGGTTTTTAGGCTAAAACAGCCATTTGATATCAACTGATATTTTATGAACTTGCCACTTCTTTTCACCTACCAAGGTTTTAGTGACTACAAAGAGAGTTGCTATTTTTTGTGGAAGTTTAACATGCCACTTATTCTTGACTGAAACTGACAGTCATATTTTCCGCATTTTGTGAGGCTACATAATAAGTCCTCGTTTTGTGGTTTTTAGTGGAATGTTTCTTTATGTTATGGGTTCGAACCCCGCTCGTAACGTAACATGGTGCCGTGTGACCAGGATTCCATTCTTTCCCTCGTTTGGTAGTAATTGAGAACATTAGTGAAACATTAGGTCCCTCGCTAGGATATCGCATACTCATCTCATCCATCTCGTTTTGTACTGTATATGAGTTGAGAGAGCTGTGTCAGCCTCTACGTTCTTTAATGCCAATTATTTTCGTTTCTCACTCGTCCTAATTTGTCATACATATTCTCGTTCATCCATTGTTCATAACATTCAATCATGGAATTTAAAATTAGTGAATTTGTCGCTGACCCCTCCTTGAGCACCTTGTCTGTGTCGAAGCTCAGAAAAGGATACTGGATTGCCTTAGCTGTTAGCCACAGAGTATGATGTACCTTACAAAACTAGTAATACCAAAGGTGAGATTAGAAGGAGTGTGATTGAGAAATTGGTAAATACTGAAGTTTTGTCAGAGGCAGCCTATCAGTTGTGTGTAGAGGAAGGAGGTAGTGATGCATGGATGAAAGTGAAACTATTAGAGCTGGAGAATGCAAAATCTGACAGAGAACAGAGACAGCGTGAAATTGAACATGAACGTGAACAAAGACGGCATGAGCTTGAACAAAAACAGTATGAGTTTGAACAAAAACAGCTTGAGCTTGAGGAGAAGCAATGTGAGAGAGAGCATGATGAGCGCATGTTAAAGTTAAAAGCTGAAGAAAACCGGAATCAAAGGGATTCGGTTGCAAATAGGCCATTTTCTGATAAGGGTCATAGTTTAAAATTTGTCCCTAGTTTTGATGAAACTGACCCAGAGAATTTCTTCATTCTTTTTGAGAAGGCAGCCAACCAACTCAAGTGGCCAAATGATCAGTGGGCATTTCTAGCCCAAACTGCTTTCATAGGTAAAGCCAAGCAGGTTTATACCAATCCCCATTGATTCCTTGACCTATGAAACTCTTAAAACCTCAGTCTTAGCAGTGTATGATCAAGGTCCTGAAACTCATCGTCAAAATTTCAGGGATATGAAGAAAGGTGAAAAACAAACCTATCTAGAATTTGTAAAGGAAAAAGAGCGAAAGTTTCTGAGTTGGTTGAGAGCCAGTAAAGTGACAACCTTTGAGCAGTTGTGCCATCTAGTTATGCTTGAAGAATTTCTCCGCAAATTCCCCTTCCCCTTAAAACTTTACCTCCAAGAGAGAGAGGTGCAATCTGTAGACAGGGCAGCTATTTTGGCTGAAAATTACAGATTAACTTATGGCGATTCTTATTTCAGGACAGGACAGAGAGGGCCTGGCAACCGGCCACATTCTGGTGCTGGTCCTCGTGATGGTGGTAGGGTAAGAGGTATCCTCACCAGGATTCGAACCCACTCACTCCAGGTATATAAAGTACAGTAAAAGATCTAATTCACCTAAATGGTTTGACCATAATTGTGCTAGAGTAACTGAACAAAAAGCAATAGCCTACAATGCATACACAAGATCAAAAACACATGAAGCCTTTAATTACTTTAGAAACATCAGAAATCATGCCAAAACTGTATTAAACCTAACTAAATCAAACTTTCTCCATAAGCAGGCAAATAAACTTCTAAATAATCCAAATGATAACAAAATATTTTGGTCTACTCTTAACTCATTCAAATCCAACTTCACTACTGCTTCATCCATTCCACCATTAAAATCTCCGACTGGCAATCTTGTAAGTGACCCACGAGGTAAAGCTAACCTTCTTGCAGATATTTTCTCCACCAACTCAACCTTAGATGAAATAAATCAAGATGTCCCTGTACTTAATTTTAATTCACCTGAAATTCCCTCACTTAAGATCCACACCAGACATGTCAAAACTATTTTGCAGAATCTCTCAGTAGATAAGGCTCCTGGTCCAGATGAAATTCCTCCAATAGTACTTAAGAATTGCTCCTTGGTGCTCGCTCCTGTATTGGCAAAATTTTTCCGTCTGTGTACTCATACCTCATGCTTCCCAGTACCCTGGAAAGAAGCAAACATCCATCCAGTTCCTAAAAAAGGTGCCTCTTCAGATCCATCAAACTACAGACCAATAGCTATAACTTCCACTCTTGGCAAAGTTTTTGAAATTATATTAAATAATCACATAATTAAGCATCTGGAGAATAATAAATTAATCAGTGATAGGCAATATGGTTTTAGACGATGTCGATCAACTGCAGACATTCTTTGCCTTCTTACGCATCAAATCAACCAAGCTACAGACCAACATGGTGAAACACATACAATAGCACTGGATATATCAAAGGCATTTGATAGAGTCTGGCATCAATCCTTATTGTCGAAGATGTCACACTACGGCCTTGCATCATTAGTTCCACTAATTTCTTCTTATCTTCATAACAGAAAAATATGTGTAATGGTAGATGGCCTTTATTCTCAATTTCACTCAATAAATGCTGGTGTTCCCCAGGGATCAGTTTTGGCCCCAACTCTGTTCCTCATTCATATCAATGATCTCATATCTACCACTCATAATCCAATACATTCCTACGCAGATGACTCAACACTCCACAGTTCCTTCACATTTACCAATTCTTTCACCCAACCCGATCTTATAAATTCAAAAATAAACACTGCAATTTCTCTGAACCAGGACCTTTCTAGAATTAATGAATGGGGACAAGAGAATCTAGTTTCCTTTAATGCACAGAAAACCAAGTACATTCAATTTTCTAACCGACAGAATCTCACTGACTCCCATATATTTTTTAATGATGTAAATATTCCCACTTCCCCTAGTATTGACATTCTCGGTGTAACATTAACTACTAACTTGAGCTGGACACATTATGTTAGAAGCATTGCTAAGAATGCCTCTAAAAAACTGGGACTCCTGTACAGAGTTCGAGAATTCTTCACTGACGAGCAGTTGGCCGTAATATATAAAAGTCATGTGCGCTCTCAGATGGATTACTGTTCACCTCTGTGGGGTGGAAGTGGAGTGGTTGCATTGAGGCAGTTGGACAAAATTCAAAATAAAGCTATTAGATTAATCAATAACCCTGCAATCACACAGGACCTTCCTACATTAGCCATACGAAGAAACGTTGCATCCCTTGCATTATTCTACAGATATTTTCACAGCAATTGTTCCGAGGAACTTGCTTCAATTGTGCCGCCTCTCCACATCTTTCCCCGTAGAACTAGGGCAGCTGAGAGCGCCCATGAATTTACACTTTCTCCTCCACAATGCAGAACTTCTGCTTATCAGAATTCATTTATCCCTAGAGCTACTACTCTTTGGAATTCACTTCCCTCGAATTGCTTTCCACAAACTTACAATCAACAAATGTTTAAATCCAGTTGTTACAAACATTTTATGAATGGAGGATGCCTTTAGGCACATGGACCTTTTTGTTTTATCTGTGTTTTTCCTTCCTCCGTTCATTGTCTCTTAAAAAAAAAAAAAAAAAAAAAAATTTGGGAGAGTCGGGCACTGTAACCACTCGGCCATGAGCGGATATAAGGAAAGCTACCTTAGTTCTTATTTGAGGATCCAGGTTTTTAGTCTCGTGGAGGACAATGCCTTCGAACACGTGGTGAGTTTATTAGACTTCGACAATGCATATTTTTACACTCCCCCCCCCCCCACCCCCGCCAAATCGGTTAAGTGATATACGATTTTTAATCGTCCTGGTACTATTATGGAACCTATGAAAATGACAAATATCAATTATGTACGATTAAGTACGACAGGTTGGGTAAGAGGTATCCTCACCAGGATTCGAACCCACTCACTCTAGGTATATTTGGGAGAGTCGGGCACCGTAACCACTTGGCCATGAGCGGATATAAGGAAAGCAACCTTAGTTCTTATTTGAGGAACCAGGTTTTTAGTCTTGTGGAGGACTATGCCTTCGAACACGTGGTGAGTTTATTAGACTTCGACCATAACTATTTTTACACTTCCCCCCCTCCAACTCGGTTAAGTGTTATACGATTTTTAATCGTCCTGGTACTATTATGGAACCTCTGAAAATGACAAATATCAATTATGTACGATTAAGTACGACAGGTTGGGTAAGAGGTATCCTCACCAGGATTCGAACCCACTCACTCCAGATATATTTGGGAGAGTCGGGCACCGTAACCACTCGGCCATGAGCGGATATAAGGAAAGCTACTACCAGATAAAACTATCGGAGAGGGCCAAGAGAGTGTCTGCATTTGTCACCCCGGACGGGCTATTCCAATACACAGTTATGCCTTTCGGTATGGTGAATGCGCCCGCCAACTTCCAATGACTGATCCACCGGGTGACAGATGGCCTCTCGGGCGTGCAATCTTACCCCAACGATATTGTGGTCTACAGCGAATCCTGGCAGGATCATCTTCACCAGCTACAGAATCTCTTCTCCAACTTTGCCAGGGCGGGACTCACTGTCAACCTTGCCAAGAGTGAGTTCGGCCATGCCAAACTAATCTTTCTGGGTCATGTGGTAGGAGAAGGGGAAGTCAGCCCTATTTCTGCCAAAGTCGAAGCAATTTCTACACTGCCTATTCCCCAGGACCGCAAGGCAGTAATGCGCTTCTTGGGTATGGCTGTGTACTATCAACGTTTTGTACCCAACTTCGCTGACCTCTCCGCCCCCCTAACAGACTTGATTAGTATCAAGAGAACATTTGTGTGGACCCCAGAATGCCAAACTTCATTCACACAGATTTGTTGCCTATTAGTCAATGCACCTATTCTGAAGTCCCCTCTGTTTCATAAGCCGTTCATAATTCAGGTGGATGCTAGTGATGTTGGTGTAGGAGCAGTTTTGTTACAGTACAGTGATGCTGAGATTTTGCATCCAGTTTGCTAGGCCTCCGGTAAACTCAAACCTTATCAAAAACACTACAGCACTATTGAAAAAGAGTGTTTTGCCTTGCTCTTTGCAGTGGATAAGTTTAATGTGTATCTTAGTGGTTCACATTTTCCCCTGAAAGTGTTTACTGATCACAACCCCATGAAATTCTTGTATAAAATGAAAAACTCGAATCAGCGGTTAAGGAGATGGTGCTTGGCATTGCAACCATATAACCTTGAAATTCACCACATAAAGGGAAAGAACAATATTATCGTGGACATGTTGTCCCGGAACTGAATGAGAACAATTTTAGTTGTTAGAGATATTTTGCCAGCAATAATGTGTAAGTTTGTTAATGTGATTTTGGTTTTGGTTTATGGTTTGGTGAATGGTATTAGGTTTAAAATGATTGTATTAGGGTTTAGATTTAGTTTCGCTTCACTTATAAATTTCTTTGTGAGGGAGGTGTTAGGGATTTCTATTTCATTCAAGTGTCACTGGTTGTAATTGAGGTATTGTGCTTGTTATGGTGGGTACGATCTTTAATTATTTATGATTGAACATCGCATGCAATGTTATGAGCCCGGTATAATTAATTCGACCTGTAGACAGCTTAGTTTCATATATAAGAAAATATAATTGTCCCTGAGTGTACAAGCACGAGTGGAGTGGTATTGGGAGGCGTCTTGCAGCCTAACCCCCTTTTCTCCACATTCCATTCTCCCCCCTATCCCGTACACCTGTAACCCTACTCAATCTCCCCCTCTTTTCTCCAACTCCCTTTCTCTCCTTCGTTGCCTGACGTACGAATGATATTGAGTAATAATGTATTTGGCTTTTCTAATCATAAGTATTGTTTACAGGATATATCATAGAGTTCTTGGTAAAAGTAATACTTAAATTCAGCAAGTATATAATGAGTTGAGATTAATGCAGTTAGAGATGTTGTATCAGAGCCAGGTGAGCGAAGGGTATATAAGCCGCTCGTAACGTAACGGCAGGTAGTGTATTCTCCACCACCATCTTAAGCTGACCTGACCTGAGTTTGTTTGTAAAAGAATCACCATGAGTTGAATAATTATCGCCTAGGATTTTTTCTATGTTTATTGATTGCTTTCACTTACTCTCTTGGAGGGTATTTATATAACTATTTTCACTAGAAGTAACTTTTGTGTATAATTAATCATGTAAATAAATTATAATTTTATTTTACATAATCTTGAAATTTTTACCTTTATGTTAATATATTATTATTTTTATTGTTGGGATAAATCTAAGTCAAAGTAACTAAAGATAACTAATTCTGAACGAGTGATGAGAAAGGAATAACTTTGGGGTTTTTAGGCTAAAACAGCCATTTGATATCAACTGATATGTTATGAACTTGCCACATCTTTTCACCTACCAAGGTTTTAGTAACTACAAAAAGAGTTGCTAGTGTTTGTGGAAGTTTAAAACAAATTTAGTTAAAAAAATAGAAGGTCCCACCCCTTTCCCATTCTTAAGTAAGCCATTTTAGATTTACAGAAGAGTGACCATTACTGCATGTCCACAAACATTTCAGTAATGTAACCATGTTTCCTTCTATTTTTTTTTTTTTTTTTTTTTTTATTAAGGTGACAGTTACAAAGTGGTGTACAATCTATCTTATTCTAGTTACATTGTAGTTTATCTTATTGTACCATTACCTCCCTACAATCAACCTAGTTGTTCCCCAATTCGTCCCTCCGCCACGACCATTTCAAAGTCCAAGTCTCTCACTCTTGTCCTCTGTAGCGGGGAGGACCTTGTACCCCTGAGACATAGGAGTGCAGACCTGAGAAGAGAGAAAGAGAGCCGGCATCTCATCCAAGTTATGACTTGGCTTCTATGCTGGTGCTTTTTCTCCGATATTTGTTCAGCTAATCTGGCATGGAAGACACTTGCAGAAGGTCCCATACCTCCCGACGATGAGAAGACCAGAGGAGTAAAGCTTCCTTGATCCCTGTTCAAAAATCTTTCTTCATAAGCACGTTTTTTCTCACTTTCGTTTCTCAAGTATGCCGCCTTGTGTCCTCGCTCACGATATGTTTGTGCTCTTGGGTTGAAGATTCTGATGTCGAAAAAAGCCCGTTGTCCCCTCGTCCAAAAACCTCGAGCACTTACGTCCACTCTTGCTTCATTTGAAGTATTTGCAGTATTGTGGGCCAAGGGCTGTCCGTCCATAGGCAGAAGTTCCAGTTCGATTCTGACATCATGGCACACCTCGTCCAGCATTTGTGCAGTGATGTCTCGTACTTCATCATGCCGGATACAGATGAATCCTCCTTTCTTACAAGTCATACAGTGGTCTGAGTTGTTTATTTCACCACATGCACATTTCAGCGGCAGGTTCGAAACTGGCCACCCATACCTCAAGGCTATGGCATCATTGAATTCTTGTTTATTTAAGCTGAAGCCTTTCTCCTTTATTGGTAATGATGTGAGCCAATTTGAAGCCCCCGTGTCTTATGCCATCTCAACTCTCATTTTCAGTTCTTCCCTACATCTGGTTTTAATTTGTTCTAGGCTATGTTTCTGTCTCTCTTCTCTGCTCTTTGTAATTTCCTGTCTTGCATTTCGTTGTTCCTCTTCGTCCACCTCATCATTTTCATTTTGCTCCCGTATTTTTTCTGTCAGAGACGTAGTAAGTTTAAGGGAATTTTGGTACTCACATAGTGCCGCCTCCACTGGGTTTATGATCCCCATACCTCCGAACCTTGGCGGAAGAGCTAATAGATCTCTTAGCTCTTGCGTGACGCCTTCCATCTCTGTTAGGGCCGGTATGAATGTTCCTCTGATTGCTTCTTCAAGCGGTTGGAGCATCTGTCTAATGCCAGGCACTGTTCTCATAAGAAAGGTCCATTTGTGCTTAACACCATATGTGAAGGCAGTATATGCAGCATGTGGTTCAGATTTCGCAATGTCTGCCAGGGTTTTCACTTCCTTTACCCACTCCACTACCTTTTTTCGCACATAGTCTCTCTTGCATTCTTCTGTGCCTATTACTTCTCCCAAATGGCATTGACCCTCCTTTGTAATCTTCACTCCTGTCCCATCAAAAGTCCGCATCGCTTCTTCATACTTGTTTTCTTTCACTATTAGTACAAATTTACTAGCATTCGGATGGTACCCAATGACTTCGCCTACCGATTGTACTCTCCGCCACCATTCTTTGAGATCCCCTATTTTTCCTGCACCTGTGAGGTCATCTGCATACGCCACTTGTTTCACTCGGGTTACCTCATGTTTTATTTTCTGCTGCAGAATTGATAGTGCCAGTGCGTACATTGCCATTGCCACTGGATCTCCTTGCGTTGTTCCTTCATTTGATTTGAGAATTTTCATTTCTTCCTTCTTTGTGCTTCCAACTATATACAGGTTAGCTGGCTCCTTATAAGTATTTTCTATGTACTTTGCGATGCTCGGGCATTTGATCTTGATGTTGTGAATAGCTGCCTCCCTATTAATGGTGTTAAAGGCATTTGTTGCATCCACTAGCAGTACCGCTTCACAATCTTCCTCATGATACACCTTCCCCATTGCATGTATTGCTGCTTCTCCTCCGGCTTGCTGTCCTGCACATACTTGTAAGTTGCCCACTGCTCTTTGAACCTCTTTTCCAAATACAGACATGATTGCTTTTCCTATAATCCTTCTAAGAACTTCCCCAACGCCTACTGGTCTAACTCCTGGATTCTTATTTAAAGGTATCAGGCGACATGCTGTCAGAGCTTCTATGTTCATGCATGGTGATGATGCAAGTTTCTTTGCCAGCATTGCTATTGCTTCACAAAGGTCACCCGCGGCTGAACCAAACTTGTTTTGACTTAGGAAGATCCTCCAAGTCTTAGCATCTACTCCTGATGGACCTGCTCCTCCCTGTGTTTTCAGCGCCTTTCTCCATATGAGGTCTCCAGTTATATTCTCATATATCACCGGGTCTGGAGGAACATATTCCCTGTCTAGTTTGGCCTCATCACTTGCTGGTTTTGCTTCTGGGTGTTTCTCCTTCAGCTGGTCCAAAATGCGTCGATTCACTTTGTGCATCCCACTTGAGGCTTCCCCAGTGACCATTCTGACTGCCTGTGCCATTTTACCAATCCTCATGCTATTTCCCACTGATCGTGCCATATCATCTGGCTTCCTCTTTTCTTCGTTGTTTTGTTTTCAGTCTTTGCTGGATTGCTCGTACTTGGCTAAGAATTTTGTCTAACTCCCCATTTTTCCACCACTCCATTCTCTGTTTAAGCGCTTTAATGTTCTCATTCAGTTTTCCCTTTGGTCTTTTTCTTTGAAGGAACAACTGAGGAATGAAAGAAGCTATCTTGATTGCCACGTGCGCCAAAGGGGCATCCTGAACATACTTTAGGATCATACGTCTGAGTTCCCCCTGCATGTCTTTTGCGGCTTCACAAATCGGTAGTTCAAACTTATTATGTTGCCATTGTATCACTTCTGTATATATTTCATTCACTAATGTTGTGCGTCCGTCACCAGAGTGTCCCATCCATTCTCCACCATTCATGTTTACGTTACGAGGTCGTTCGTTCTGTTCACGATTTTCGATCATTTCTCTCTCATTATCTTCGTTTAGGCCTACACTATTTTCATTATCTTGTTCCACACCTCTGTTGTCTTGCGAATTATTGATTCCTGCGTTTTCTTCTGCGGGCTGCAGTTGTTGATTGTTATTTTCTGCATTTTCTCTAACAGGGTTTGCTTGTACATCTCCATTAACTTCATTGTCTGTTTCACGGTTCATTTGTACTGCATCTCTCACTGCGTTTTGTCTGTCATCAGGATTATTCTTCGACTGGGACCGAGTTAATATCATCTTGTCTTATTATCATAATTTCCTACATATTCCCTAATACTGAGTCTATCTATCATTTCTTCCTAAGGGACGAGCCGCTGCCCGATATAGGTGAAAATGTAAACATCCTATGAGTAGAGTTAGAGATAGAAAGAGTAAGATAAGTTATTTAACTCACCTAGTATGATGCAAGGCTACAGAAGATCAGGCTATATTACAAGACAGTGGGTGCAAAAGAAAATAGAAAAATAAAGTAAAATAAAAGTAGTGTTTAAAAATACGCACAAAGAATAAACACGGGAAAAAAAAATATATATATATATATATAATATATATATATATATATATATATATATATATATAGAATACAAAACGATTATTGTAGTGAGAAAGGAAATACACTAATTAAGAGAGTAAAATGATTAAAAAGACAAGTGTCACAATAGTGCTAAGGATTAAAGAAGGATGTTAGAAATCTACTATTAGTTTGAGAAAAAGGCCCTGGTTATCAGTATGCACATAATATATCAGCGAATTATACCTTTTTTTAAATAGTATACTTAGTTACTAGTTCGTTAGAGATAACTCTCACATGAAATATACCACTTCAAGTCTGATTTCCTGACTCGGCCATAAATCATAATTATATAACCTTACCTAATATAATCGGCCTGTTTCCTCAAAGTTAAATGACTCTATACAAAGCTAAAGAAACCTTGGTAATTTGAGCCGCTTTACATTCTAAATATGCCTAACTTTAAATGGAAACCAGCCAATTATGTCCTAAGATTTAATTATTTTCAAGTCAAAAATATGTACAAAATATTACATCATGTTACTCATGTAAATTATTAGCATGAGGGACATTGAGGAAAGTGGAAGGAAGAGGGAAGGAGGGAAGAGGGAAGGAGAGGAGAGGGGGCACACCCTAGGGTGAGTGGTGTTGGCTGGAGACTGTCAAGGGTGGAGGGTATTTTGCCTGGCATCGGCTTGCCCCTCGTCCTTACGCCTCCCTCGCTGCCTGGCACAGCACTCTTCAATTTTTCCGTTTCTTCTTTCACATGTTGTTTGATTTTGGTTAGATAGAACTCCAGAGTTTCACCCAATATCAAATCACCGTAATTTCCCACTCACCCTGTTGTATATTTCACAATTCCATCACCACCCCTTCCCTCACTAACTTGCTGTTCACCACGGAGAGAAAAATCCATACGTCCTCTCCCTTCAAAGGCTCGAACAACGACTGCAACAGAAACTTTAACATGCCACTTATTCTTGACTGAAACTGATAGTTATATTTGCCGCATTTTGTGAGGCTACATAATAAGTCCTCGTTTTGTGGTTTTTAGTGGAATGTTTCTTTATTTTATGGGTTCGAATCCCGCTCGTAACGTAACAATACCGATTGTTAACCAGCACTTGGGAGAGCCGTCTACTTCCTGGTGGGTATCTCTCAAGGTGGTGCAGTGGGTTAGGGCTCTCCTAACGCAGGCCGAGATAGTAGACAAGAGGTATCGTCGAGGGCATTCACTATCACCATTGAGGCACTGACCGTTGTTTGTAGGCTTGGTGTACACCGTGGTTTTGAAGCCAAGGTCGTTCAAGGATACGAGAAGGGCGAGGAAGGGCAGTTGTCCGTTGGTGGATTCTTCGTAGGTAAAGTTGAGTCCGGTGGCGGCCATGAAGCGCTGCTGGAGCTCCTGTAGTTCGCTGAGGTCCTTCACCTGCACAAAAATGTCATCGACGTATCTACAGTAGATTGCGGGCCGGTAAGCAGCTAGGAGTTCCTCATCGATTGTTCCCATGAAGAAATTGGCGAACAGGACTCCCAGGGGGCTGCCCATCGCCACACCTCTATCTGCTGATACATGTTCCCACAGGGGCAGAGGAAGGGGGCCTCCTTGGTACACAACTCCAGCAGTGTCTTCAGGGCCTTCTCCGGAATGTCAAGGTGGGGTATGTCAGGTCAGTGGTATATCCGACGTAGTATGATGTTTATGGTTCTGTCCACGGGCACGTCAGTGAACAGGCTCTCAATGTCGAGGGAGGCGATGGTGTGGTCGTTAGTCGGGGGGGGGGGCGTCTCGTATAATTTTTAAGAAGTCGTTGGCAGTGGCGGTGGGAATCTGGGAGATGATGGGGCAGAGGGGGTTCCCAGGTTTGTTGGTTTTTATAGTGCCATAGGCGTATCCTGGCGAGAATTCACCAATATATATATTTATGTATATATATTTTGTTTAGGTGAACCCCTCCAGCTTTGGCGTTGATGGCAGAGATGGTGGTGTTGGCTTTTCGTTTAATGTCATCTATTGGATTGCGGGTGATCCTTTTAAACTTATTTTGGTCACTCAAGATGTTATACATTTTTTGTAAGTATTCTTCCTTGCCATGGATCACGAGGCAGGAGGCTTTGTCGGCCCGTCGGATGATGATGTTGGGGTTCTCTCTTAGTTGTATGGCAACTTGGAAGTGGTGTTTATTGAGGAGTTTGCTTTGGTGTGATTCCCTGGTCCTGGCCACTTCTGCTAGTAATTAAAAAAAAAAAAAAAATACAATGGGACCAATTTTTGCTTGGGTACTATTAATAGTGCTGACTCGCTAAATAAAACAGGAACACTTGTATTTAGTATGAGAGTGTGTGTGTAAGATCATGCATGTGTACCTTAATACGTGGGAGTGGGAGTGTATCTCTCCTTTTTTTAAGTTCACTCTCGACAGTCGACAGTCGTGTCTGAATTTCACAATTTCAACTTTATCTTCCTTGATGTAAATTAAACAGTACTTTTCAAACAAACAAATAGAAGCTTCAAAATAATGGCTTTAATTATGTGGGCAATTCTTTAGACGATTGTGTTTACTTTATATACCTGGAGTGCACACAAACGTTGAAACAAGTAATATACTGTATGTCGGGCAGGACTTTTATATGTGTCTGTACTTCTCACACAGGTGACCTGACGACTCAACCAATAGATCTTTTAATCAGTAATTTTCAACCTGTGCCACATAAAACAACATTGCTTGAATAGGTCCGTTGATTTTGGCCTTGTCACTCTTTCAACTCTGGGGGAGGCACTCGATACAGGCAGTTTTACCTTTTGTCTCCCTCATTCACATAGAAAAAAAAAAGTGAAACTCGATTACTACTAATACTCGATAGTGATTGTTTAAATCTGGTTGAGATCAATGGAGGAATTGGCCTACTGGTTGATATGGTCTACTGGTTAAGTTGTCTGGGAACCCTCATATCCATCAGAGAAATAGGTGGGCTCACCATACACATGCAATACTAAACAATTCAAAACAAGAACCATTGCAAGGAAATAATACCAAACGGACCCGGAGAAGGTCAAATCTGTAAATAGATTAAACATTGTTTCACTCTTCACTAGAGATTCCGAGAGAAGAAGAAAAAAAAACGTAAAAGAAGAAATGTCGAAGCCCAGGAATTTGTGTAATGGTATTTGCGAGTCCCGGGACGAGGAATCTCTCGGCTGAGGTTTGGGGGAGGAAGAAGGGAGAGGGATGGGGAGAAGAAGAAAGAAGGATTAAAGGTGAATGCCTAGAAGAGATAGGGGATATGAGAGAGGGAATGTCGAGGTAAGGAACAGGTTTGAGGGAATGGAAACAATATGGGAAGCGGGATAACAGGAAAGAGGAATTAGAATGAGAAGAGCAAACATAAATTAAAGAGACCATGAGGAAGTAAGAAGAAGGTAAAAGAGAAGAGGCAAGCAGGGAAATAGAGAAGAAACAAAGAATAGGGACAATAAGTGAAAGGTACGGTAGATGGAGATGAACAAATGGGTGAAGAGGAAAAAGAGTGTACGAGAAGATAAAGGATTATTTACAGTATAATGACAATAGAAGGAAATGCACATAATGGGTAGTGGAGAGAAGGTAGACAATAGAAAGTGAGAGGGGAATAATGAAATAGGAGAATATGAAGAAGAGGACGAGTAGATTGTCACCAGCTGATTTCCCAGACACTCATTCAATTATCAAAACTTTCAGGTTGAATAATCTTCCATTCGAAACCTCCATGGGATGAAACTTCTGAAACGCCAAACTACGGGAGGAATAAAAATAAGTGAGGAGAAGAGAGAGACGGAGGGACGTGGAGGAAGGAGAGGGAAACGAGACAGATGAGGAGAGGAAGGGAGAGCTAGCGTGTAAGAAGTAAAAGTAGAGACATGTAAAAGAGAGGAGGCAGAATGATATAAGAGGGTCGTAGAAGGAAAAGAGAGATAACTACGGGCGGGAAGGAGAACGTAAGAAATATACGGGAGTGGTCACAAATTAGGGCCACCAGCACAGATATTTAACCCCTTCTGTACCGGCGACGTGATTTGTATGTATTATTCTAGCTATACTTATACGATTGTGTGCAGTTTAAGACAGATATGTGGTGATGAAACGGGTTAAGTGAGATAATTCGAAGGCTGTTAATTGCGGGGAGCCCTTTTTAAGCTGAATAGAATAAATAATCTAATTGTGGCCGGAAGAAAGTTAAAGGGCGGCACCGATACTGAACAGGTTAATATGTCACTAAAATTCATCATGTGGTACCGATTTGATAAAGGTAAATGAGCAGAAGTAGGGAGGCGAAGAATAATAATTAAACTGGTACATACATGACGAAAGAAAAAACAATCATACATAGAAAGAGCAGCAAAAGGAAGACACGAAAGAAGAGGTGCACATACAAAGGAGTACAAAGGAAATCAAGCAACAACAGGTCTAGTGACCCTTCTAGGTTGCTTGTCCTCCAAAACACTGAGGATCAAGTGTCCAAACAGTGGTTTAGAGTGGGTAAGGGAACATTGGAAAGGGAACTACTGCACTGCCACTAACGTGGCATGACTAGGAAGTTAGTAGGGGACATATGGGTTAGTAACTGAGGGGAGGATAAAGTTATTCATTTACAAACGCAGTCAGTCGCGGGTTTGATGCGAGATATTTGTCTAGGCGGAATTTAAATGAATCAACGGTGCTGCAGTCTATAACGTCTCGGGGAAGCCCATTCCACAAGTTGACAACTCGATTGAAGAAGAAATTCTTAGATTCGTGCGAGTTAAAAGATTTACCAATAATTTTGCAACCGTTTCCCCGCGTGTAATTAGATTGGTCGATAGTGAAGTACTTACTACAGTTCATATTGTCGATGCCTTTGATGATTTTGAACACTTGAATTAAGTCGCCTCTTAATCTGCGCTGGGTTAAAGGAAATAGATTTAAATCTCTAAGACGCTCTTCGTATGGTTTGTTCTTTAGGCTAGGTATCATTTTGGTAACTCTACGTTGAACTCGTTCTAGCTTGTTTATATCTTTTTGGTAATAAGGGCACCAGCATTGAACGCAGTATTCCAGAAGAGGGCGGACTAAGGAATTGTAAAGGGTTAGGATAACTTCTTTGGATTTATGCTCAAATGACCTGCCTATAAAGCCAATTATTTTGTTTGCCTTCTTAACAACTTCTGAACATTGTTGACTCGGTTTTAGGTTACTCGATATTGTTACTCCCAGATCAGTTTCTCTGTTTACATTCTTAAGCTGAGTGCCATTCATCGAATAGTTTGCTTTCTCATTTAGGTATCCGACATGTAGTACTTTACATTTATCCGCATTGAAACTCATTTGCCAAATTTGGGCCCAACATGACAATTTATCTAGATTGTGTTGCATATCGTCAACTTGTTCTTTTGAGAGTACGCTATTTGCAATTTTTGTATCGTCAGCAAATTTTGAGATTGTGCAGGTGAGACCCTCATCTATGTCGTTGATGTAAATTAGAAAGAGAATTGGTCCTAGTACCGATCCCTGGGGTACCCCGCTACTTACATTGGTCCATTTAGATGCCTTACCGTTTATGACTACCCTTTGCTTTCTGTTGCTGAGCCAATTTTCTATCCATTTCAACACACCGTCTTGTATTCCATGCGCTTTTAGTTTTAGCAGTAAACGTTTGTGGGGAACTTTGTCAAAGGCCTTTTGAAAATCAAGGTATATAATATCTACAGCTTTACTCTCATCGTAGAGGTTGAGGATATCGTGGAAGAAGTCTAAGAGGTTTGTTAAACAGGAACGTTTTTTACGAAAGCCGTGTTGAGTATCTTTAAGTATGTTATTTTCCTCTAAGTGATTTACGAGTCTGTCTCGTATGACCGTTTCTAGCATTTTACATACAACTGAGGTTAAGCTAATTGGACGATAGTTACTGGGTAGGGATTTGCTGCCTTTTTTGAATATCGGTGTTACGTTGGCTAGCTTCCACTGATCAGGCATAGTTCCAGACTGCAAGGATTTATTGAATAGTAATGTCAGTGGTTTGGAGAGCTCATTCTTAGCTTCCTTTAGAACTCTAGGCGAGATTGTATCAGGTCCTGGCGTTTTATTTACCTTGAGTTTATCTAAACAATTCAATACTTCTCTCTCTGTAACGGTGATATTGCTTAGAACATCTGAATTATCAATCTGAATCGGCGATGGTGTAGGGATATCACTGAGGTCTTCTGTTGTAAAAACTGATGCAAAGAAGGTATTGAGGGCATTACTCATTTGTACTTCGTCTTTGGTGTATTCTCCTTTTTCATCGACTAACGGTCCAACAGTTGAAGTAACTACTTTTTTCTTTCTGATATAACTATAGAATTCTTTCGGGTTTGTTTTACTTTGATTCGCAATATGTAACTCTAAGGTCTTTTTACTTTGCTTAATTAACTTTTTGGCTTTGCGTCGTAGCTCTACAAATTTCACCCGTTCTTCGTCATTTTGTGAGGATTTTAATCTATCATTAGCAATTTTTTTAGCAAGCAGGCAGTTTGAAATATCTTTATTCCACCATTTGGGCTTATTATTATGGCCTGGACGCCGTATTTTCGATGGTATGCAGTCTTGCACTGCTTTTAGGTAAGTGGTCTCGAATAACTTCCAAGATGTATTTATGTCGTTATTGTTAATTAAAAAGCTCCAGTCAGTTTCTTTAAACATAGCTCTAAGTTTATGGAAGTTTGCTTTCTTGAAATTAGGGACTTTTTCGATGCTACTATTTGGTTCGTTACTAGTAAACTTTAAAGTGAAAGTTATCGTACGATGGTCGCTGTTACTGAATTCATCACCAACATTCAAATTCTCTATCAATTCTTCTTTTGTTGCAAGTACAATGTCAAGAACGTTATTACCACGGGTCGGCATTCGAACAAATTGATAAAGCGAACTCTCTTGCAAGTTCGTATACAAGTCATGTCCGGAGTGTGAAGTAAGAGTATCGCCCCACTTGGTCACAGGTAAATTAAAGTCGCCAAAAATTACGGTATCTTGTGAGTTACTTACATCTGCAATTTGTTCGTAAATTTCTCGGTCAGTTTGCACTGATTGAGCTGGAGGTCTGTATATTAACGCAAGTATTATTTTTGTACCTTTATTATTCTTTATTAGCACAAAAGATGTGTCGACGTTCACAATTTGAGGTTTTGACACGAGGGTCGGGTTAAGACTTTCTTTGATATAAAATAAAACGCCACCTCCATTTTTATTTATTCGGCTGTTCTCAAACATTACATAACCGGGAAGTGAATACTCTGCTAAAAAGTCTCTATCTTGTGTATTGAGCCAAGATTCTGTTATGCCAATCACATCATAATTTTCTGTAAACACTAGTTCCTCTAAATCTGAAAATTTATTGCGTATGCTACGAGCGTTTGCATAGAAAACCTTTAAAGTTGCGGTTTTAGAACTCGCAGATCGTTCTTTCATCGAATTTTTGGTTTTGGTCGGATCTACATTTACATTCATAGCTGTCCTCGGTCCTCGGTCGTTATCCCTGACGGTTTTGAATTTGGGTCGTGTTGGTGGAGCTTTATCCAAATTCGCGGTTCTTAACGGATTAGTATTTAATTCCTTTGTAGATTGCCGTCCTCGCTGTCTTCGGTCCTCCTTCCTGGTTGTCCTGTGCTGAGTCGATTTCTTCTCCGAAAATCCTTCACCGCATCGTTGAGAAGACGCCCAAAACGCGCTGCTCCCACCTGGTTCAGATGAACTCCATTGTCCGAAAACAAATAGTCATCGTAGTAGAAATTGTCCCAGGTGTCGACGAATCCCACGTTCTCCTTCCTGCAGAGGTTTGCTAGACAACGATTTGTGCTGGTGGCTATGTTGTAAAATCGGCTCTCTACACCGAGCCGGGGGACGATTCCTGAGACGATGATCCTTGATGACTTCTCCTTAAACGACTTGATCAGCTGCTGGTACTTTAAAAGCAAATCTTCCGACCGGGTTCGCTGTACATCGTTGGATCCAACGTGGATGACGTACATTGTATTAGCAGGGGCCAACTTTGATACTTCGTCAACTGCTGCAACTACGTCATCCACACCACCACCAGGGATACAAAAACGCTTCCTGGTCTTAGGTGCCCTGGCGCAAAACTCTGTGAGCTGACCACGTATCATCGAGTCTCCCACGAGCCGGACTTCTTCTATTTCCTCTTCGTCATCTGAGTCTGCGAGTATCTGGAAACGGTTTTGACACTCGGTAATCGGTATGTGTTTCCTGGTCTTGGGGCAAACGTTGTTCCTCACGACACGGAAGTTGTCTTGAGGGGGAAGAGAGTCGCTATTTGTATCTTGAGTATCGGAAACATCAGCTGAAATGGCTACTGTAGGCGTTGAATTGTTGGCAGTTGACGTTGGGGCGTTGGTGGCTGCTGGAGTTGCGGTGACAATTGAAGTTTGTGGCACTCCAACGTTGAGTGTTACAAACTCTTGGAGTGATTCCAGCTTCATGGTGAGGACGTTGATCTTGTTGTAGGCTTCATCTAATTTCACTGTAAAATTCTCTCGTTGCTGGCAGAGCCGGCAGACTTGAAGATCGATAGTAGCAAACATGGACTCACCAAACCTACCGGCGCAGTTCGCACAAGCGCGAGGCATGGTGACAGTCACTTTCTTCAGATCACTTCACTCACTTAAAAAACAATTCACTCCCTTTACAACACTTCACTCACTTTAAAAAACACTTCAATCACTTCAACCGAAAACAAATATGCTGAAATACGCAGAAATAGGTAATCAGGGGTGATAGCCTAACCGAAAACAAAA
Source organism: Paralithodes platypus (assembly GCA_032716605.1). NCBI lineage: Eukaryota > Metazoa > Arthropoda > Malacostraca > Decapoda > Lithodidae > Paralithodes > Paralithodes platypus. The sequence continues at coordinate 41,212,029 of CM064567.1, read as the reverse complement.
ATGTTGAGATACGCAGAATTAGGCTTCCAGGGGCGATAGCCTAACCAAAAGTTTTTTTTTTAAATTGAAATACGCAATAATAGGCTACCAGCGTTGAATAGCCTAACCGAATATAATAAAATTGAAATTCGCAGAAATAGGCTACCAGGTGTGATAACCTAACCTTAAACAAATATATGTATAACAGAATATGTAACTAAATATACAATTCACCAAATAGAGATTATATAAAAATAAAGTGTGACTGCACACAAGGGGTTAATATACTGTGTCAACAGATGACCCTGGTGTCACTGTACCCTAGTAAAGCAGTAGCCTACTCTTTTTAGATAAAAAAGTGTATCAGTCAAAGGTTATTACAAGATCGTGCAAGCAACAACTAAAATTACAAATATATATAGCTACAGTAGGATACTAAATACAATATCTACAAGAGTTAATAATAAAACAGATTGGCTGGCTATAGGCTAGGCTAGGTTTGGGTTAGGTTAAAAGCTTGGCAGGTTGGGTTAGGCTAGGTTAGTTTGTACAAATACCACCCTTAGCTTAAAGTAAAATCAGTCTGAGGAGAAAAAGACAAGAATATATCTAGGGGGAAAAGATGAATGAATGCACTTAAATTTGGTACAAAATTTGCTGGAATTTAATATGTATAATCCCCCAAAAAGGTTTGTTTACAAAATGGTGTCGGCGTTAGTCCCTGTAGGCGGTTAGTTAGTAAACAATATTGTTTATTAGCAAATTAATATGCAAAGCTTTACTTACATACAAGGCAGTTAAATAGATACTTACTACAGTAGGTAATGGGTAAAATTAGGGGCTACGATTTTATATAAAATAGTAAAACATAGAAGGAGGAAGAAGAGAAAGTGCCGAAGAACGAGCTGGCAGAGTAGGACCCAACAAATACACTTCACAGTTTGGCTACAAGGGACTCATCACATATTTTTGTTTAACCGCATATATATAACTAGAAATTATAAATTGTCTTCAGTTTCAGGATTACTATATATTTTAAATCATTCGTTAATGAATGGCATAAGTCGACATAGTCTTCACCTGTCCATAATATGTGTGTTATCGTCTTACAAGCTACTTCCAACCAATTGTGTGTTGAATTTCATTGTATGTTAGATATGAGGATCACGATGTGCAGGGAGATTGTCTGAAATGTCCATAAAACAACATGTATGAACTATTTTTTTTCCATTAACTACTTCTCAATATGATGGTTATTTTTCATCCTACTGAAACATAATATCTTAGCATGTACCGTTACATGCATTATATACAGTGCTATTCTTTCCTCTCTTTCCTATTCACATTAATCTTTCCCCCTCAATGACTATCAGTCCTCTTACTGTTCTCTCCAAAGGCAAAGGTTCTCATCTGCATCACGCTCACTGATATATTTCTCTCAGCCTCTCCATCCCACCCAACCCCCCCACCCCTCCACATTTACACTGTAACAATGTCACACACGTAATCTGTTGCTTTGTTACCGACGGGAAACGTCCCAGAATTTTATATTAGCCATAGAGCCGTATGTTACAAAGAACCAACTTTATTAACGGCTACCACACTGGTCTCCTGGAATAACTAATGTCCACCATTGGATGAGGAGCCTCGTACAGGTTTATCCCATAGCTTCAGGAGGCAATACAGTTAACTAAATCGTTAAATGTTTGAAACAGTAATAACTTTGTTTCTATAACAAGGAACTTTATCAACTCTGCGAAGCAGAGTGGTATCGCGCACACAGATCCCACCCGCAAACTGTGCCCCAATAGCCGGCTTGTCCGTCATCCGTCCGGAAACTCCTCGTAGACCGTTCAACGGATTCTCACCAAACTTCACAGTTATATCCATTTGATCATTGCAAAGGTCAGTCGATTTTTTTGTTAATTTAACTTTAAGGTGAGGGTCAAGGTTAAAAGTAAGGGCAATATTTCATAATTATTAGTTTTTACTTAAATTACTTCATTTTCACTATACAAATTATGGGAAACCTTGATAATTTATTGACCAAATTTTAGATACATGCTCTAAAGGGTAAGGTCAAAGGTCAAGGTCAAATGTTAAAATAAGGTATTTACTAGTTTGTCTTATACTAACTGTTAGATTCTCACTTTACTTACTATGTATATTCGGAATACCCGGACCATAATCATACAAGAAACCATACAACTCCATTAGAATGGGCAAGGTCACAAGTCAAGGTCAAATATACAGTCAATATGCTAGTATCTTTACTTTGTATGCAAACTTTACAAACATTTGGTGAGACAGTTGCACTTTAAATTAAAGGGAAACCATTGAATTTTGGGAAATATGTCATAAAGGTCAAAGTCAACAATTCGATTAATATAAATTAAATTTACTGATGAGTTTTAATCAAATTAGGCAAGCTTATTGTATTTTCCATGGCAACATCAATGCAACAATGTTGAAAAACTCCCAAGGTTTAATTATAGGAGGAGCCATAATCCCTCTCTGCTAAACAACATAAATAACAATACAAATAAAATAAAGCAAAACAAATATATATAAAATTATAATTTATCCTAAACTTCTGGAATTCTGAAAGACCATTGACAAATGTTTGTTTCGGCAACACAAAAAAGGTGTGGGTCCTTGGGAGCCATCATCGTTCGCCAGGCAGCCTCGTTTGTATGTTTTTTATTTTGTTGTTATATATTTATTTATATATTTAGTTATCTACTCATTTATTTATTGGCTGAGAAGAGTCTTGGGCTGAGTAGAGTCTTGTCAATGACGTTAATGTTCAAGAGACTGACATAGATTTACATAGTTTTACTAGTCATACACACCATGAGATCCCAGAATGGAGGCCATGACTTGCTTCTAGTAGAGATACAAAAACCTAGAAGAAATGAAAGCAAATGTTAGCGTTGCAGAATCGACTCTCATCACCGTTTACTACCTTGAAGCGAATAACCTTGCTGGTCTTAACCCTTTCACGCACAAGTACGTGATTTTCACCCTTTCTGGGATACTGAAAAGCCTTTGTGCCCATCAGGGGTGCTTAGAAACCTCTGTACTCGTTTTGAGCGAGTTGCGCGCAGAACATTAATTTTGGAGAGGTACGTGGCCTGAAGAAACATGTTGAAAGTTAAACTTAAACATTAAATTCCATGGTTACCGTAGTTTGCTATTCTTGTTTTACTAAGTTTTCGTCAAATTGGAAATATAGTGTTCATTGATGCCTGGTCCCTTTAACAGTACTGAGAGAGAGAGAGAGAGAGAGAGAGAGAGAGAGAGAGAGAGATGCTAAATGTTAATTTATGTTAGTAACCATCCACAGTCTACCAATTTATAATATAAGAACAAACTCCGAAACTCTCAGAATAAGAGATGATTAATGGGATTAATGGAGAGATGATCTGAGAGAAATACTAAAGAAGGTCCTTCATTCATCAACCCTTACATCCTCTTAAGTCACCAACTGTATCATTAATCCTGCCTTTACTGAATTATCTAAATGGTAAACAAGGCATCCAGTAATCCATTACATAATTACGGTAAGTCATTACAAGTTCGTACTACGTATACGATACCTGCGTCTGGACATGGCATTATAACTTCTGGCCATGTTGCAACCCTACTACTAAATATGTTGTAGTAATCACAGCACCGTGGCATAGTCAGTAGAGCGTCGGCTGCTGATCAAAGGGTCGGCGGATCGAATCCTCACTGTCAAGATGTTATTGGTAGATGTCAAGCCCAGGCAACTTGACCTAGTAATTCGTGACAAACGCCTAATCTTGATGGCCATCCTTTCTCGGGAATTACGGCGTCTGGCAAAAAAAAAAAAAAAAAAAAAAAAAAAATCACAGCACCATGACTCTATGTAGCCACACATACGAGGTATGTATGTATGAGAGAGAGAGAGAAGCCAATATTAATATACTGTGTTGCATAGATGCACTGTACATCTAATATATTAATGGTTATAAATGTTTGGGACACTGGTACAGCCATTTTGTTTCGTGATGGGAAAGGAATACATTAGCAGGACAACCACCAAGCGGATTGTCCATGGAAATGCCATCTCTCTGATCATGAAGCAATTCATTGACCAAACAGAAACAGTCTTTTGCTGATAGGGAGGCTAATTTGTGAAATGTCAATTTAGTGAATCCGTAAACTGAATCTGAATATATAAAGGGATTGTTAGTGCAGATTTGATTGTTTAGTCAATACGGACAAAACAAAGGGATTTTATATCAAAAGAGGCAAGAGTGCGTTTATCATACTTATAATTACTTTTGTTTAGCAAGGGACCATAAATGACTCATTGTAAATAGATTTGTAGTTATGGGGGTTAGGATCGAGACATGACATTTTGCTGATTAATAATTGAAGGTGCCTATGGCTGAAAGAATAGGTCATTCAGGTTTGTGGATCTTAGGTAATCCATACATAATCCCAGGTTTTGCACCTGCCACGAATGAGAATACAATATTGTCATCTAGAGTGCTTTTGTTCTTAAGTAATTTCAAAAGTTATTTACTTAATCTTCTTGCTAATTGTTGGGTTGTCATTTACTATAGTGAACTTACTCTTAGCATCTAATATTACTAACACATAATCTGATTTTTGGGTATTCAGCGCTTTAACTTGATCAGAACAACCGACCGTCACTAGGCACTCAAGATTCCTCCACGCCTTTACTGTGATCTCAAATATATGGTAGGATATCTATAATTTTACACAATACGAACTTTCATTAAAATCAATTTAATTATTATTATTCAATAAACATATTATATTGTATTTGTACCTGAGTGCATCGCAATGATGTGGCTAATATCTTAGTTCTTAACCTCTACTAACTAAAAACCCTCAAACCTATTCTAAGTACATGTAAATATCTCTGAGGACGGCGCATGCAATACAATGGGCCGGCTATGGAAACCGTATGCAGAACCCAAGGGGATAAGTAACTGAATAAAGGTGAGGAACAATGGAAAAGAAGAAGGTCAGAGAGAGAGATAGTGGTAAAGGGGGTGATCGGGAGAGAGTATGCAAAGGGATGTTAGAAGCATGCACGCCAAGCCTGTCTTGAGGAGGGTAGCTCCTCGGGACCCTCAGGATCCCACAAAGGCATGGTGGGCGGCCAGTCACAGGCCGATACGTCACATGGCAGCAGGCCTCCATGATGCGGCAGTAGGCTGCTGAGGTGGTTGCCTCACAAACTCCTCCAACAGGTTCACATGACATGTTTCCCCGTCCTCGTGTTCAATAGTCCCGTTCCCACAACACTCCTCCACCTGGGGACTACTAAGTTGCGGAGTGCCATCACGCCCAACCATGTCACTAGGGGTGACAGGTTCTGGGGCCACTCCGGAGCTCACCTCTGGGTCAAGTACTAAGTCGCTAAGGAGAGCCGCTGGAGCAAAACTCGCAAAACTCCCAACTTTAGCTTGCTCCTTCCGACCATTCCTCCGCTGGTCTGAGGAATAGGCTGTGACACTTTAGATGCACAAAATCGG